>CM052711.1:86561281-86586722 GCA_028551405.1 Uromys caudimaculatus | reverse complement strand
TCCTGCGATCTCCGGCGAGGGATCTTTGTCCCGGCGCTGATCAGCTGTGGGGCCCTGTGGCCCAAGCTGAGGTCTCGGGCCGTCGCCGGAAGCTGCTGGCGGTCAGTCTCTGTGGTCTGGTGAGCTGTGGGGCGTGTCTTTGGCCCTCCGCTGGGTCTTGCAATCTCCGGCGAGGGATCTTTGTCCCGGCGCTGATCAGGTGTGGGGCCCTGTGGCCCAAGCTGAGGTCTCCGGCCGTTGCCGGAAGCTGCTGGCGGCCTTGGACTTCAAATGATATATTTCTCTCCATTGCTCTCTCTCTCTCTCTCTCTCTCTCTCTCTCTCTCTCTCTCTCCCCCTCTGTCTCCCTCTGTCTCTCTCTTTCTGAAAACAAATGAGTGCTTTCATGTTTGGGACCATAGGGAAAGACTTAGTAGGTTTATCCAGTGGACAACTTAACTGAATGTATTTTATGTTAATGTGACTGAAGAAAAACAGCAGATGAGCAGTAGCCAGGCACATCCAAGGCATAGCTAATGCATCAGGTTCCTGGAACATCAGAGGCCAAAGAGAGAAAGGTGGAGGAGGCCAGCCGTGGAGATGGGTAGCAGACAATTACCTAGCAGATGTGTGTGTACTGAATACAGCTTTAACTGGGTCCATGATCTCTCCTGTATGAGAGACTAGTTGGAAAAGTTCTAGTAAAGGTCACACAATAAAACCTGAGTCATTTAATTCTGTGTAGTAGAGCTTCATACAGAGAGTGGGGTTCTGAGCTGTGACTCTATTTGTTGTTGGCATAATTGCCCCCTGCCTTAGATGTCTTTTGCCAGGGTGACCTAGTCCCTTCAATGTGGGGTACAAGACTCTGACTGAGTCTAACCTGATGGTAATAATAAGTAAGATAATCTCTGGCTGGTGGCTGGCTGGAAGGACTTACTTGGGGAAACCTGAGGCCAGGATGCAAATAAAGGCAACCTGTTTCCCCCTATGTAATGGCAGCAGTCAGGATTCGACAGCTGATACCATGGTTGTTTCCTTTGTGTTCCTGAGTGATCCCCCTTAGGCATTTCATTCAGGTTTCATCCACCTGGGAATGCATCAGTGCCAGGAACTGGCAGGGGCACCCCAGCTCTCCCCTCCCTCCCCGCCCCCCACTGTGTGCAAACAGCCCTCAGCAGAGCCTTCTCTGCATGTGGTTATCTCCAGGCAGCTGATTCTCTCTTCAGGTCCCACTAGGGATAGTAGCAGGCTACCCTGTGCTAACGCTGCCCTTGCATGAGGGCAGCACAGATATCCATAGGAGGTGACATTTTGCCACAATCTTCTGAGTGGCTGGGTTCAAAGTGAGCATTCTTCTTAGAGGCACAATGACAGCCAGGAGAGTCACAACCTCTTTCTACTATACAGTAAAGACCCTTCACCCCGGCCATTGGTTACCACGTAGAGTCTCTTTTGTGGATTTGGTAAACATGATGAGCAGACATTTGTGAAAAAGCACGTTTGTGATGTTTTCTGATAGTGGATGTTTTGATGATTGCAGTTCTGGCCAGACCATGTTTTCCATTTTTGATCTACTAAAGGAATTCACTGCTTTTCTGTGTTCATTATAGTCAATTCTTAGCCATCAAAGTCAGTATAGAAAATCACTCAGCTGGGCAGTGGTGGCGCACGCCTTTAATCCCAGCACTTGGGAGGCAGAGGCAGGTGGATTTCTGAGTTCGAGGTCAGCCTGGTCTACAGAGTGAGTTCCAGGACAGCCAGGGCTACACAGAGAAACTCTGTCTTGAAAAACCAAAAACCAAAACCAAAACCAAAAACCAAAACAAAACAACAACAAAAAAAGAAAATCACTCATGATACAAGCCTAGGAACAACCCCAAGATAATTTAATTTGATTTTGCGTTGGAGCCAGCAAGCATGTAACATTCATGTATCAAACATTAGCCTGCTGCAAGGTCCAGTCAATGCTACCCATCCTGACTGCTTTCTTTGTGAAGACAGGGAGAGGGTGTGTGGAACTGATATGTATCTGGGACAGGAACAGGCACAGCTGGGAACCAGGGTAGCAGGGCAGGAAGTGACTATCAATCCTCACAGTATAATTAGGTATGGAGTAGATAGATAGTAGACCAGTGTTCTTCTGAAAATATCGCAGGAAGATTTTACGGATGCTTTTTAAAATATTGAATAACACCTGTGTGTGATGAAAACAACCACCTGGAAGACTTTTAATAAAATAAGTACCCTGCATCGCCCAGCTGGTGCCTCACCTAAGCGTGCTTCCTTCAGATTTCCGTTACATCACTATGCCTGTTTATACTTCTTTGGGCGAGTACCTTCATCTCGGTAAAGGCACAAGTCTGCCCGTCACATCATCTCCCAGGGCTGCTAAGTACCGCACACCAGATGCACAGCACAGACCAGAAGGTTGCTTGGTCTCCTGACCTCCAGGCTAGGAGTCCGAAGTCAAGAGTGAGCAAGGTCATGTTTGCTGAAGGCTCCGGAAAGGATTCTCCCATGCCTCTTCCGGCTCCTGCTGGTGACCACTCATCCTTGACAGTCCAGTCACTTGCCTTGCAAGTCTCTGTCTCCTTAAATTAAAAAAGAAAAATGAGAGTTTGTGTGCATGCATGTGTTTATGTGAGTGTGTGTGTGTGTGTGTGTGTGTGTGTGTGTTACAGCTTACAGGCATGAGTATGGACATGTACGTGGAGGCTACAGAGTCTCTTGCTAACCTGGACCTTAATGTTTGCCTTGAGAAGCTGCACAGCCCCAGGGACCTCTTGTCTTCCACCTCCCAAGCACTAGAGTAGTGAATATTATTACACCTAGTTTTTTTTAAAAAGATTTATTTATTTATTATATGTAAATACACTGTCGCTGTCTTCAGACACCCCAGAAGAGGGCATTAGATCCCATTACAGATGGTTGTGAGCCACCATGTGGTTGCTGGGATTTGAACTCAGGACCTTTGGAAGAGCAGTCAGTGCTCTTAACTGCTGAGCCATCTCTCCAGCCCTATGCCTAGTTTTATACAGGAGTGCTGGGGACTAGAACTCGGGGCCTCACACATTTGCTTGGCAAACACTTTACCAACAGATCTGTACTCCCCAGCCCTATGTCTCAGTCTTTTTTTTTTTTTTTTTTTTTAATTTAATACTTTATTTACATTTCAAATGTTTTCGCCTTTCCAGGTCTCCCCTTTGGAAACCCCCTATCCCATCCCCATCCCCCTGCCTCTATGAGGGTGATCCCCCACCCATCCACCCATTCACATCTTCCCTCCCTGGCATTCCCCTATACTGAGGCCTCTAACACCCTCAGACCCAAGGGCCTCTCCTCCCCTTGATGGCCAACAAGGCCCTCCTCTGCCACATATGTGGTCTGAACCATGGGTCCCTCCATGTGTATTCTTTGGTTGGTGGTCCAGACTTCAGGAGGATGGGGTGGGGGAGGGGTCAGGCCAGATGACACTGTTCTCCCTCCATGGGGCTGCCACTCCCTCAGCTCCTTCAGTCTCTTCTCCAACTCCTCCATCTGGGACCTCACTCTCAGTCCAGAGGTTACTGTAAAGTGAAACTTGGGTATTCCGAACTTTTGTGCTAATATCCACTTATCAGTGAGTACATACTATGTTCGTTCTTTTGTGACTGAGTTACCTCACTCAGGATGATATTTTCAAGTTCCATCCATTTGCCTGCAAATTTCATTAAATCATTGTTTTTAATAGCTGAGTAGTTCTCCATTGTGTAAATGTACCACATTTTCTGTATCCATTCCTCTGATGAGGGACATCTGGGTTGTTTCCAGCTTCTGGCTATTATAAATATGGCTGCTATGAACATAGTGGAGCATGTGTCTTTATTACATGTTGGAACATCTTCTGGGTATATGCCCAGGATTGGTATAGCTGGGTCTCAGTCTTGAAATCTTTTCCTCCTCCTGGAAGGACTCAGTCATACTAAGTTAGAACGTTGTACTTAATGCCTGCAAGGACTTTACTTCTGAATCCCATCACGTACTCAGGTAGCAGGCACTTGAATGTCTTTTTGGGTTCATGATGAATCCATGACACCACTGTTTATCATCACACAAACAGTGTGACTGTATTGTCTTCCATTTAAGGTAAATGGATGTGTCTCCCTTATTCTGCCCCATCATCTTCCCTTCCTATACTCTCCTCTAGTCCAGTCCCCATAACCTCATTTCTCATTCCCTTCCCCATGCAGAGCACAGTCCATTACAAACAGGAGCGCACTTGTTTCTGTGTCCCCGCCCACCCCCTCCTGTCAGGCAGCCTCACAGTGGATGACGCTTCTTATCTTCCTTCCTGTATGGTTCCCTCCTCTGCCATTTGTACTTTCAGTGCAGAATAACTCACTATTTGTTCATCATTGCTGTGAGGAAAATACAGAATTTGAAAATCAATAAGGTTTGTGTTCTTTGTTAGTATGACTGGGTGAGTGATGGGCACATTGGCTCTGCATGCTGTCTGAGTTTTAGTTAAAACACTTTGTACTATTTGGGGAGTGACAACATAATTTCTGTTTGCATAGTACTTTAGAATCTTCATTTTCTTTGATGTTAGATGGTGGTGTAGTTTTCTAGCTCTGAATTTGGAAACATCATTTATTGGTACATTGAAATCTTCCTGTATTACAAACTGAAGTGAGGCTTTGACCTCTTATAAAATATTTGATCACACAAAGTAGCCACATGGATCTCTGATCTTTGTCTGTTTGTGAGGTTCTAGCATCAGGAAACTGAAACAGTGAGAAGCAAACTACCAGATTTCAAAACTCTTACCTTTTAAAAAAAATTGAAAGACAGATATAGAGATATAACTTTATGTTGCACAATTGGAAAGTTATTATTTACTTTCACTAGTAAATAAGGAATACTTAATATTGCCACAAAATAGAAATGGCTCATCTTGGAATAAGTTATATACTTTTAAAATTGAATGAATATAATTTTAAAAAAACAAACAAACAAAACCGAAAATCACCTTACTTCTTTTACCAAGTTTTCCCATTCGGTGTAGACTGATAGAGTCCAGAGGATCCCCTGTTTCCTGGCAACCCCATTTTTTATTCTCATATCCATACATATTCATGTATGTGATTGTAATAGACGTAGAGAAAGCTGGTCCCTTCGGGCCTCTGTTGAAGATCCGCGGGCGAGGGTAGGCTTCTGTAGGTTACATCACATCCTTTCTGCCTCACCCACAACTATAATCAGTCTGATGTAGCCTTGATTACGCGCCCTATGCGGGACAGCCGGGCATTTTCTGAAGCATGATGTTAAATGAGTACGGGGTTGGGTCTGTCACCTTTTCGTGTGGCGCTTCAGTGACTCACACTTTCCTGTGTGCTCTTCTTCCTTCTTTCACTTTTTTTCCCAAAAAATGATGCACCTGTGCATATCTTAACACACTCATTTTGTAACTTGAGTTGAGGTGGCTGAGAAAAGGTAGGCTTTTAACCTGTGCGTGCGGACAGCAGTTTTATAGATGCTACAAACTCTGAAGAAAATGAGTCTACTGAGTGTGTCTGTTGATTAACTAACCAGTAGCAATTCCTTGCCTTAATGTACAGTTTGCGATGTTAATTAATTAGGGGTAGTGTATTTCATTGCCACTTTCAGCTGAATTTAGTTTTTAAATGTTAATGGTTTTTAATTGTGACATTTAATTTCTTCCTTTTGGAGGGATTAGCATGATCTGTTGGTTAGTGCCTGCAGCTGGTGAGGGCTAAAGGGTCTCCCACCCAGGCTGGCGATGGCTCCTCCCAATTTATGTTCTCAGCCTTTTGGGACTGCATACTGAGCCATTTCAGGTTTGGTTTGTGTGTTTGATTTTAAGAGCCAGATTTGAATGAATCAGGTATGGCTTTCTAATTAGAAACATTCAAAAGTGTGTTCTGTAAGGTATAGGTAGTGACAGCAATGGAGCCACGGGACACAGGCCAGTCCCTGCAAAAGGAGGAAGAGGGCTTTGAGCTATGATGTCACCAAGCTGTTATTCTGTCAGAAATAATGGCTTCCACTGATCAGCCTGCTTTGTTGTTACTTCTCCTTGGTGACTGGTAACATATTCTACAGCAAACGTCTGGTTATAATTCGGGAGGCTGGGGAAAGTGGCCAGTGTTAAGCCATACTGAACTATTAAGTTCTTTGGTGCCTCAGTCAGTAAAGGAGAGATTATGCTATGAACTGCCAGGCACTTACTGCTGCATGTTGTCTTTCACATGCCCTTGCTAGGAACAAGCTTGTAACCCTATGGCAATCCTTTAGGTCAGGACCACTGAACTCCATCAGATGCCCCAACTCAAGCATAAGCCGAGCCTGTGTCAGTAACTTTCTTTACACTTTACCTCTGCCCACATTCCCCAGGACTTTTGGAAGACCTTGGTCTTTATGTTCTTTTCAGACTAGTATTCCAGGATTCTGGAGCGCATGCTACCCATGGACTGCCAGGACAGTGTCTGTGACACTCCCTTGAAGAACCAATCTTTACTTTAGTTGAAATCCAATACTCACTATGACAAGAGCAGGACCCCCACACTCAGTTCCTTTTCTGTGGTCCACAGTTTGGATACATGTATTAATTTAGAACACAAACACTGGCCATCATAACCCTATTCAGAGGAGCTTCCTTCAGAAGAAGGTGGGTTTCCATCAAAGCATGCCCAGGTCTTTGTTCAGTCATGTTATACATGGCCACGGTTGTAAACCAGAAAAGCCACCAGGCAGGCATCCCTTTATCTCGAAAGTAAACATTCTCCATTGTTAGGAGTTTGCTGTACATCAAAGTTTTCTGTCAGGCCGAGGCTTTCCAAGCAAGCTGTGACTCCTGAAAATAAAGTCTGTGGTGGGAAACCTTCAACAAGCTCTCTATGGGTGGAAAGAAACATGGCCTTGTATGTAACCCAGGCATGTGATGCACAGGTGGGGGCTGATCCTGACAGGCAGTCGGAACTTGGCAGAAAAGGAAGTGACAGCAGTTTTTGGAACTTGAAGTCCTAAAGGTTTTTTTTCTTTTTTTCTGGTTAGTTCCTCATAGCCACAAGTATGTATATTATTTCCATCTTGCCCACAATTTATTGAGAATCATCTTTCTAATATGCTGGGGAATCCCAAATTTAAAAAAATCTGTTTCCTAAAAACAGACAAGTGTTTTTTTTAAACTCTAGCAATTATATCATTCATATCTAGACTATAAAAGGAATTAAGAAAGTCTTTAAACGTCATCTCAAACAGTTTGCCTCTACTGCTAAAGGCCTGATGTTTGCAGAAAGGATTCAGAAACCTCTTGTAAAGACTCTCTGGTGCCTAGGCTACTCCAAGGATGTGATGTAGTGTCAGGAGCACAGACTAGATGAATTCTTTTCTGAGTGTTGCAATGTGTCCTTGTGGAATGATGGAGTTCTTTGAATAAGCTTTATAGGCCAGCATGGCAGTGGGTCAGCAGTGTCAGGTGTTGGCATGGATTGAGCCACTGCCTGGTCTCAGGGTCTTCAGCCCCAGGTCTGCTCCTTGCCACCTGAGGTCTTCAGTGTTCTCTCCTCTCATTTGCAGAGTGTCAAGTGGAGCAGTTGTTCAGAGCCTGGAGTAGCACCTGGTACATCATGAATGCTGGGGAAGGGGTGCTGTCTAATAAGGAAACACACCCAAACTGAATGCATCCTGGGGAGAATGTAACTGCTGTTGAAATAGGTTCTTTAGAATTAGAACCTGGAGTGAGCCACATCACTTACAACAAATCAGGTGTGGTACCGCAGGTGGTTGTATGCTACTGATATTTCCTGGTTCTAAAGAACCCTTTTGTTGTTGTTGTTGTTGTTGTTGTTGTTGTTGTTGTTGCTGTTGCTGTTTTGTTTGTTTTATTTTGAAGATAGGGTCCAATGTAGCTCAGGCTTGCCTTGGATTTGTTATACAGCCAAAGTTGTTTGCCAGATCCTTCTGCCTCTACCTCTCAAATGCTGGCATTAGTCATGTACCATCATGCCAGGTTAAATCAAAACACCATTTTAATGAGAGTTTTCTGACTCTTTGAGGCATGAAGACATATGCAGAATGTGAGTAGATAAAGGGAAAGTTTCATATAAATAAGCAGGTAGTAAGTCAAGCAGTTTGGGCTTTTGGTGTGTTTTCAACTAACTCGAAAGCAAATTCTCCATCCAATACACTATGACATGAATGTTTGAGATTTAACTAGGATGTAGCTATTCACTTCTCTGTTATACTTAGTAATCTTTATACATAAAAATACCACTGATGTCTGTGAGACACTAGGAACATCAGCAACTTGTGTGTTTGAGGAACGGCTGGTGTGGACAGCATGTCCCTGGTGATTTATTGTGGCTTTACCTTATGCATGGTGAATCTAACCCTGGAGTCCACTGCTCAAGACTGATAAAACAGTCTGTTTTGGCAACCAAATATAAAATAACGTTTGGGCACTAATCACTCTTTACTACTTAAGGTTATACACAGTCGATTTTTAAATTCCAAAATTATAAAGATTTCCCCCTATAAGAATTGAAAGTTAATGGTATTTTAAAGTCTGGATTCATGTTAATTACTATATTGAGAAATATGCAATCCTTCAAAGTTAGCAATCCCACTTCATAGACATGCTCAAAATACCTAAAAGAAGTCTGACTTTTTAAGGATTGAATTACGAAAAGGTTGATATGAAAAACAATCCTCTCATCGTTGACTATCCTCATGGATACTTTCATTCTCCGATAGGATTTTTACATCTCCATATGTATGTTTATACCATCATTTAGATCTCAGTACTGCACTGACGATTCCGTCTTTATTACTCGTCCACACTCATTATCCTTCCCGCATTCAAGAGTGACAGAATTATTTGCTCTTTCTTGCAGTGGTATCATACGCTGCCACCAATGTCAATGTGCTAGTTAATTTAACTCATAATTAATCCTGCTTTTCTCAAGAACTTCCATGTCGAAGGGAGTATAACACATTAGCAGGAGTATTTCTTCTAGAGTCAAATGGTTCTAGGTTCAAATCCTGGCCCAGGTACTTGTTTATCTCATAGTTCGACATAAAGAATTGTTAGAGTTAAGTGAGGGAATGCCCATGTATCTATCATACTCAAACAGACTGCCCACAGGGTGCTGTGGTATGGGGGTGCTCATAAAGAGTTCCTGATGGGCGTTCTGTTAACCTGCAGGAAAAGAGAAAACAGGAGGTCTTGAAATTACCATTGTACACAGGGAGCCAAATATGGTTTTGATATCAGCGATATGTACCCCCGTGTAGACATTCTAACTACCGTCTGTTAAATGTGGGGTTGACCTTTACTGTGTGATTATTTTTAAGAGCACTTTGAGGTCTGACCTTCTTAGAACCTGTGATATTATGAAGTCACAAGTTAAAGAACAGGAGACCAATGAGCAGGTCGAATGGGTAGTGTCCAGAGTAATATGAAGGAGGAATCAACTGGACTTAGTGGTGCGTTTAGTAAGATAATTAGACATGAAAGAGAAATGGCTCTAACTCACAATACCAAGTATGCCCGATATAACACAGTAGCTCCTTGGGACACTTGCAGGCATCTATTGCTGAAGATTTTGGAAAACTCTTGGGAAAGGCTGCTGTGACAGGTTTCTCGGCTGCGTCTCCAAGTCCTTGACATGCACTGTGTACAGTGATCGTGAAATGAGTGCAGTGCTAGTGTAAGACATCTCTGAAATACATGACACCATGGAGTCAGTATTATTTTGTCCCAAACCAGCATCTTGTCATACTTGAAAGGCTATTTCATGGGGAGTCGTGCAAAATTCTGCCCTGCTATTATAACCCAGAAATGTGGCAGATCATGGACGTCACTTGAGTCAACCCAAATGAATATACTGAGCTTCAGTAACGCACAGGGCCTGGAAGAGGCCAAAGAGGAATAAGAAGCAACCGTTTTTGCCACATATCTGGGAACTCCCAAGCAAGTGTTACACTGCCTATGTGACTAGGGGCTGGGATACGCTGTGGGAGACAGCATCCTACCGGATTCTTGATTCAGTACAGTTAAGGGAGTATCCATGGTATACCATCGATATGTTTATTCCTGTTTTGCTAAGAAGCTCTTCTACTTCATCCACTTCAGTGAAGCTCTGTAGCAAAGAGAAATGTGTGGTATCTAGATGCAGGTGCTTCGTTGAACTATTTCTAAGTTTCTTTGAGCCCACAGTCATCTGACCACCCCTTCCACACTTGAAGTCAAAATAAAATGTAATGGGAGGAGCCTGGAAATTAAACTCTAGACACAGGCGACCTTTTTTGTTATGAGAGATGCAGCATCTCATTGTTGATTGAAAGTGATCTTCATGTTTACTTCTTGTTGATGACATAGGGCTAGAGGCCTGGGCAGATTTCTCTGGGAAAGAACACTTCCTTTCAGTGGTCAGGTCTGTGGATTTTCTCTCCACTGGGGTTCTCTGCCTGTTAGGCCTTTGGAAATGTTCTGGCAGGTTGGGCAGTTATTTTGCTCATGTTGTGAGTGGTGTTTCTCTGACCTTTTGTTATTTACTGAATCAGTCCACCCTGTTTTCATTTAAGAAAAGCATGAAATGAAAGGGAGTCAGTCAGAACATGCTGACTTTGGTATCAGAAGATGAGCTGTTGAACTGCTTGGCTCATGCATTCTTTTAAAGTCTCAGGGTCATTGACCTCTGTGTTTCTTATTCTCGTGATTTTTAGGAGTCTCCTGGAGAATTTATTCTTCACTAGAGCAGACATGTGTAAGTCTAGTAATGTGTTTAAAATATTTCACTACATTTAAAACCCTGTGAACTGTTAGGGAAGTGTAGGCTATGGTGGGTCATCCATGTCTCACCTGTTTTGAGCAGCGGCATGACAGATGTGTTCTGGGGTGTCAGTGACTTGGTGACATGGCAGTCCTCACTCCCAATCCTCAGAGTGAAAGAAATGAAACACTACCCAAGACAGGTTGGGTAGATCAGCACTGTGCCCTAGAAACCACTTCCCTCCCCCCGCCCCTCTTCCCACCTTTCTCCCTACCTACTCTGTCTTTCCTCTTACTGTCTTTCTAGTTCAGATCGAACATTCAACAGGAATCACTTTTGGGGCAGGGAGATCTTACAGAAGACGAACACCTCTCAAATGATCAAGTTCAGAATCTTATCCAAACAAAATGAGCAACATACTCAAGTTTGATGATGGTGGATTAATACTACACCTGAGTTCCTGATGATCAGTGAGCTTGAGATACCATTGCCTAAATAATGGCCTATGACACTGGAGGGGTTCTCACCACAGATACCAGTCTGTCATCCATGCTGAAGGTGTTATGGGGCGAAGATTCTCATGGTGCTCACATGAGAATACAGAGAGACAGACAGATGTATAAAATGAAGGACAAGGTAGATGGAATGGATGATGCACAGGAAAGGGAAAGACTAGCTTAGATTGTGGTCTATGAACTCTGAATTTACTTTGTCAAGGGGCTCAGATGAGGAACCAGCCATGATAGGTCCTGGCATAAACTTGGAGACAAGAGCAAGAACAAATCCTGACCAAATTAGATTATTCTTCCCTCCCCGTCTCTTACAGAATGACCTCCTTTATACGTACTCCACTTGGGCCTCCAACCTCATCAGTCCTTCACCCACACAGCGTCAGGCTCTGTTGTTAGAATGCAGATGGAGAGTCAGGGCTGCTGGTGAGCCCAGGATGGACATTTCTAAAACCTAGTTATGGCTTGCTACTCTCTCTCCATAACTCTCATATTCACAGATTCTAGGTTTTGTGAGTCCTAATGTAATATGAATTTATTTCCTAGAGAACTATCTTAGAAAACTCATGTGACAGACTGAAGCTGGCTCAGTAGTTGAGAGTACCTGCTGTTCTTCCAGAAGACACAGTTTAATGCCCAGTATTCACCTCAGGTGGCTCACAGCTATCTGCTATAGGGCATCAGACACCACTAGCCTCCTTAGAGACTTGCTCTCATGTTCATATACTCATAGGAATACATATATACACACGTGTAAACACACATATATATGCTCACTCATATACAGTTAAAATAATAAAAATAAATATTTTTTAAAGTTTTTAAAAATCATGTACCTAGTAAAAAGTAATATACAGCTTCAAATGAAATCAGGTCAGGTGGAGCAAGCTCCTGCCAGACACATAGCACCGTCTCCGCAGACATTTTCACAAACTCAATATGTCTTTTATTTTTAAATAATTTTAACTCATGGGAAACTGCAAAGATGGTATAGAGGGTCTCTGAGTCTTCTTTCTTCCTTTTCCCTTGTGGTGAAAGCTTGGTAAACAGGAATGTATAGACTCATGTATGTAACACATATACTACCATACCGACACCAGGCAGCCAGTGTGCGTGTGTGTGTGTGTGTGTGTGTGTGTGTGTGTGTGTGTGTGTGTGTGTGTATCACTCCATATCTAGGTTCCTGAAGCCACCACAGCCATCGGGACAGAATGTTGTCTCATTGCTGACAAGCACTGCTTTGTCTGATGGCAGCTCTATGTGTGAGCAGTAGCAGCAGATGGTAGTCTCCTTTCAGTCTGGACTGGCTGTGGATCAATCTGTAGGGAAAGGATTCTGAACTTTATTGATGCATGTGGCTGCCATGGAATCTACTTAGTTGACATACAAATGCAGTCCTTTGCTCTAATTTATACAGAGACATGTGTAAGCCCAGAACAAAAAGGAAACAAATAAAAGAAGCAAACATTGGTTTCCACTGAGGAGATGGTTAATTCAGAATAGTGCATGGAAGGTCATGAGTTAGCTCAGTGTTGGGAAGGCTCAGGGAGACAGAGCCCCGAGGCTCAATGGTGACTTTACCTAGCCAAATTGGTGAGTTCCAGGCCAATGATAGACCTTATATCAAAAAGATAAGGTGGATAAGCACCGGAGGGGCGCTCAGTTGTCCTCTACCCCCACATGCACAGATACATACATACCTTCACATGCCTACAGCTGTACACATGTACACCTGCAAACAGACATGTGCATGCATTGACCTGCCCCCCCCCCCCCAAACAGGTCTGAGGCAGTCATTTTGATTGGCTCTCAAATTGGTTCAGGATGCTAATAATGCCAGTTCTGTGGCCTTAATAGTTGACTCCCGGGAGGAAACAAACACTTTATTGTGCACAGAACTTGAAGGCTTCATGATTTCCATGAGGCATTTCCTACTGTATCTCCTGTGAACGAAAAAGCAAGCATGCCAGGAAGGGGTTAACAGGTCACTTGAAGAGTGGGCACATTTCTTACAGAAATCAGAACAAAAGATAAACAAAAAACCCACTCTTTTGTGTGTGGAAGCAGGAAACCCTCAGGACGTGCAGTTAGCAGTGAGAACTCAAGGTGCAGGCTGAAATGGAAACATGCTATAAACAGACTGAGGGAGAGACAACAGACTTAAGGAAAAACATCTGTCTCGGAATCTGACATCCAAAAGCCGCATCTGTGGCCTAGGATCTTGCAATGCTTAAAACAGGAATGTAGAGGGGCCCAATGAAGGCTCTATTTCTCTCTCCATCTCTCTCCCTCTCTCTCCCTCTCTCTCCCCCTCTCTCTCTGTCTCTCTTCTCTCCCTCCCTCTCTTTCCCTCTCTCTCCATCTCTCTGTCTCTCCCTCCCTCTCCCTCTGTCTCCCTCCCTCTCTCTCCATCTTTCTCTGTCTCTGTCTCCCCCTCCCTCTCTCCCTCTCTTTCTGTCTCTCTGTGTTTCTCTCCTCTCTCTCTCTCTCTCTCTCTCTCTCTCTCTCTCTCTCTGTCTCTCTGTCTCTCTCTCTCTCCCTCCCTCTCCCCTCCTCCTCCTCCTCCTCCTCCTCCTCCTCCTCCTCCTCCTCCTCCTCCTCCTCCTCCTCAAGATTCTGTGTTCTGCCCAGAAAGCGGCTAGGAAGTGATGAAACGAACTGTATGTTTCTGAGGTAACAATACTTGGAAGTTAACTGTAGAGTGATGGATGGATGGAGAAGGTATGCAACCTGTATTGTTCTAAAAACACTCAGCAGAGGGGATATTTACTCTGCCAAATGAAACTTCTGGAACTCTCAAGATGGACTCTTCAGGCATTTATATTTCAGGCAGTATTGGGGCTGAGGAGATGGCTAAGTAGATGACATGCCACAGAGTTGTGAGGATGTGCGTTTTCACCCCCAGAATCATGTAACAGTGGGAGTGGGGGCGTGCCTCTGTAGCACTCCTGGGATGAGATGGGGGGCAAAAACCCCTGAAAGTTTGTGCCTAGCCTGGCCTGCAAAGCACTGAATAAGAGATCCTGATTCAAGGTGAGGACTGACACCTGAGGTTGTCCACTGAGCTCCACATGCCACACACACACACACACACACACACACACACACACACACACACACACACACACGCACGCACACGCACACACAGATGCACACAGTGGGGGTGGGGTGACTTGAAAGCTAAAAGTGGATCCTGTCCTCATATAGCCCCAGGGGAGACGGTCATCTACATCAGTACTAGCACAGGTTTGTTTCATCGACCCTTGACTTACTCACTGTTTCTTCTTTCTGCCATTGCTGTGAATCCTGGTACACACTGTAGGAGGCTCATGTAAAGGAAGCAGGTGAAATGTGCTCCATACATGCGCTGGGCTCTGTCTCTTCTAGTAGAAGCAGAAGGACAGAGAGTGTAGAGTTTCCTTATCCTAGAGCACACCCCTCCCTCCCTACAATCTTAGTAGTGGGCTGTGGATGCTGCCCACCTCATCGGTGACTTTGTCATGTCATCTCAAGACTAGCGTAACTGGTGTGGAACCTGGCCTATGTTTGTGTAGATAATATCTCGGGCGACTTCACTCTGTCCTTAACCCCCTTTCCCTCCCCACTCCGTGAAAGTCCTCCTTTCCCTTATCTCTGTTATGCAAGCAGAACTGCCATAAGAATCCTAAGTGCATGGTCGCATACATTTGAGCAATTTAAAATTTTCCCCAATATGAACTATATGGCCTCTATGAGTAGTGGTGCTTTGGTTGCAGGACATTGATTGAATAATGGAGAGAATACCTGTGGTTTGTAGTGCGGAGAGGTGTTTGAAATGAGGTCCCCTGGCCCCTGGTTACGGTGTTATGCTAGATGGGTAGGAAGTTAAGCAAGCAGCACAAAGGAATGAGAAGTAGTTAGGCTCTAGACTGTGAGGGAAGCAGGATAGAACGGCCCTCAGGGGGAATGTCCATCTCATGTCTGAACGCGGGCTGCGGCTCGGTCTTCTCAAACTTGCCACTGGAGAGACATTATAGGCTTCCAGTGTTTGACCGAATCACAGGCCTGATCGTTTCCTCTTCATGCAATTCGAAGGTGTCGGGTTATATCAATGTCAGTTATTCCTTGAAGTCACACAGTCTCAATGTGGTAGGTGTGAGCTTAGGCTGTACTGTGTCCCCTCTCCCCCCTCCCTCCTCTCTCTTCCCTCCTCCCCCTCTCTCTGCCCTCCTCTCTCCTCTTCTGCCCTCCTCCCTCCTCTCTCTCTCTTCCCTCCTCCCCCTCTCTCCTCTCTTTGCCCTCCTCCCTCCTCTTCTGCCCTCCTCTCTCTTCCCTCCTCCCTCCTCTCTCTGCCCTCCTCCCTCCTCTCTCTCTTCCCTCTTCCCCCTCTCCTCTCTTTGCCCTCCTCCCTCCTCTTCTGCTCTCCTCTCTCCTCACTCTACACTCCTCCCTCTCTTCTTTTCCTTCCTTTTCCTTTTTTCTCTCCCTCCTCCCCATCCTCCTCTCAATTCCCTGTTTATAATTCTCCCACTTCTGTCCTCCTTCCAAGTGCTGGGATTACCAGTGTTTGCCAACATGCCCAACCACTTACATTTCTGTAAGCATAGATCCCTTCTATGTTGACTTAACCTGGTCTGGTGTTGAAGAGAAACTTACTGCAACGAAAGAGCTCAAATAGTATAACTATTTTTAGAAGAACTATCTAGAACTGCTTGACCACAATCTGGGGAGGGCAGACGAATTTTATTCAGACTACCTGAAAATAGACAGAAAACTTGTCACCTGTCACTTGTATGTGGTTTACAGATCTATCCCTTATACCACAGCAGAGACTAGTTAAATCTTTCTAAAGCAAAAAGTTGTCCTTGGGTCTTTGCATCTTTTTAGTATCCACATAATCGAAGTACAGCTCCCCTTTAAAATTATATACATACATATATATATTCACACTCACAGACAATGACCTGATAGTGAAACAAAGATTCATGATGGACCAGATTTCTTTCATCCGGCCAGGTGGTCAGATGAGGACGTCTTGCCTTTCCAGGATGCTTTAGGCATCCTTTAGTGGTCTGTGTTTGCAGAGTTTTGGGGATGCTGGAATCTTCTTTGTGGTTGGGTGTTTTCCATAGAGTTGTTAAACCAAAAGTTTCATCTTTGTTAAGGACCTTGGGAAGGGGTTAACAAACAAATCAGAGACCAGATGACCTGGTGGAGGGTTGAGTTTTCTGGGGAAGAATCAAGTTCACCATGAACTGGCTCCAGGTACAGTAGTGCTGAAGTCCAATCAACCCTGTTACTTCAAGGATGATGGTGTAGGCAGTAGACCTTTATTCTTTGAGATAAAATTATTCCTTAAGAATACAGTAAATAAATCCACCAAACATGAAATATATTTGATAGGGTAGCTAATTTCTCTGTGTTTTGCTTTGTTTTATTGAATTTATTACTATGAGGATCATAAACACTATTTGCCATTTATATGTTCTGAGCCCTAATTGTATATAGGCATCATACAAATTTAGTATTCTGGGATTATAGAGAGACACCATGGGTCAGAGTCAGAAAACTGGTATGTGGGCCAAATCTTGTACACCAGTTTCTTTAAGTTTTTAAAAAAACATATATTATAGACAATGATGGGTTTCATTATGATATTTTCACAATTATGTATACTATATTTTAATCATATTGGCTTCCATTGTTCTACCTTGGCCCTCTCCTCCTGTTGATCCTTTTTTGTGTGTAATCTTGTGCATTCAATCAGGGTTGTTGACAAAGGCATGGGTGAGAACTGTGCCGGGAGCATGAACTCTAACCAGTGCCTATACTATGAAAGGAAATGACTCTGTCAGCAAATATTAAGTGCCTGATGGGCCCGGGGAGAGGTAGGGCTTTAAGAATCCCTCCCTGCCTCATGCTAGGAAGGCGATGGACCTAATCTTGAGAGGGTCTTGTACAAGTAATCACAGCTGTGTGAGTTCAAGGTTGAAATGGCCTTGCCATACCTAGGAGACAACATTCCACAGAAACTTCTTCCTTCATCTCCTACCACTCCCTCTTCTCTGACATACCCTGAATCTTGAAAGGAATGATAAAGATGTCCTATTTATGGATTAGTAGTCAACAGTCACTTATTCTCAGCACTCTGACCAGCTATGCATCTCTAATGTTACTGCTGCCCACTGCAAAAACAATCTTCCTTAACCAAAGCTGAGAGAAACAATAAGCCATAATCACAAATGTAAACATTTACACCAGTGGCTCTCAACCTTCCTAATGCTGCTCCCTGTAATACAGTTCCTCGTGTTGTAGTGACCCCCCCAACCACAAAATTATTTTTGTTGATACTTTATAACTGTAATTTTGCTACTGTTATGAATTGTAAATTTTGATATGCAGGATATCTGATATGTGGCTCCCAAAGTGGTTGCAACATACAGGTTGAGAACCTGTCATTTAGAGTGCAATTTGAAGGACACGTCCACAGCAAAACAACAACACAGCTTACCCACTATAGAACCCATGACCTCCATAGCCATGGACATTTGACCATTAAATAACAGATGTGACGCCTAGGCCTCCCAATCAATTGGAAAGCAATTGTCACCACCTACCAACAGACTTGCAACTACTGTACCAGTGAGCACATCTTTTCTGGCATTATAGTATTCAGTGTTTTCACTAAGACTCACCAGTTTTTTTGTAAATAAAGCTTTATTGGAGCATATTTATGCTCATTTGTTTATGTCTCTCTTCTCACTCTAACTGCAGTGATGAATAATTATGATAGAGACCATATGGCTTGAGATATTTCCTATCTGGTCCTTTACTAAAACCATCCAATGAGCCCATGAAATTTACTTACTCATTCATTTTATTGGTTGCCAACTCTGTTAATGATACCGGGGAGTGTAAAGATGAGTGGAGCTGTCCCCGAAGCCCAAGGACTTACAGTCTAACATAGACAAGTCAACCACCGTCTGACAAGGCAGAAGGTAGCATGCACTGTCAACAAGAAACAGCTAAGTTGCTGTGGTGGTTCAGAGACAGCAAGGCCCCGGTGAAGGCGAGGAATGGAGCTCTGCACAGATTACGTCCATAACGGTGGCTGTCAGGAATTTCCCAATAGGAACTTGGTGAGACATAAAAGTCGATTCTTACATGAAATTTTATAAATTGTAGTAGTCAAAGGGTGGAAGTGAGTTCAGATATTACTTGTTTGCAAATGTCTTTATCTGGATGCAAGCTTCCTGTCACTATGGGCATAATCGTACTTATAGAGATGATTGAAGAGTTGAAGGGAGGCCTTTCTTGCTCAGGCTGCAGATAGCGAGAATTCCTTTTTCTTTTTTACTGACTGTCCACTCAACAGAATGAAAACAAATGCTGTCAATGGAAGTCTTAAAAAGAAGATAAAATTATAGAATACTAGCTGTGCAATAGTGTGACTCTTCTGTAGAATTCTATCATGCCTAAGTGTGAATGAGCTTTCAGTAAATTCTTATTGTCCTGTTGACACCCTTTAAGGATCTAGTCACCAACCCCTACATGATAGTCTGAGACTGTTGAGATTAGGATGTACCTTTTCACCTAAAACCAGTTGTGAGGATGTCTGTCTTTTTAGTTTTCAGGTAATACTTAGTTCATTTCTTGAGACAGGTAACCTGTATCTCCCAAGCTGACCCCAATTCACTCTGTAATTGAGGATGACCGTGATACTTCTGACTCCAAAGTTCTGGGATTATAGGTATATAACACCATACTCAGTTTATATAATTGATACTGAGTATCAAATCCAAGATTTTGTGAATGCCAGGCAACGCCCTGCCAACTGGGCTACACTTCCGGCCTCTACCATGTGCTTGTGAAACACTTACTAAATTGACACGAATATAGACAGATACCATGCACGCAAATTTAGGTGGTTGATTTGGTAAAGGATTTTAGAATTTCAGGTTACTTTAAAAGTGAGGTAAGTAAGATTCCTTCAGTTCTGCTTCCAGTGGGATATCAAAATGGTTGACTAAATTCCAGCCACTCATTCTTTATATTCATAGTACCAAAGGGACCAGAGCTAATGCAGTGCAGTCTTGACTTAAGATATGACTGTTAAGTATTTACTCTTTCCAAGCATAATATTGGCCGGGCAGTGGTGGCGCACACCTTTAATCCCAGCACTTGGGAGGCAGAGGCAGGTGGATTTCTGAGTTCGAGGCCAGCCTGGTCTACAGAGTGAGTTCCAGAACAGCCTGGGCTACACAGAGAAACCCTGTCTCGAAAAACCAAAAAAAAAAAAAAAGAAAAGAAAAATCAAAGCATAATATTTTGATAGATAAAGTGAGTGCATTGGGTGAGAAAGCTACTGAAAGAAACTGTCAAATACTCAATAAGATAACAGAAGTGTTTGAAGAAGCACCAAACCCAAGGAGTTCAAGGTCCTCAGAGTCAGAGACCCCCTGCTGTTAGCCATCTGACTGCACTGACTGGGAACTCCCAGTCTTCCTCCTTTTTTACCCAGAAGCGAGACCAGTTTGGTCCCATGCGTTCCCAGCTCTCCATAGCCTGGTTGCCAATAGAGCAGAGGCTGCCCCAGATAGAATGAAAAAGAAAAGAACACAGCAGCCCTCTTTGCATGAAAAGCATTTCAGGGCATTTACTGGCAAGTAGGTATACTTACTGCATGCACATATAGGGCTGTATTATATCAAAACTTTCTAAATAACCAGAGACCCCACTGTCCCCTTTAAGCCCCACTAAGTATTTATTAATGGATTGCTTCCTCAGTTTCCTCTGGTGTCCATAGCAGGTAAGTCAGGAAGCATTACCCCTTAAATAGGGAGAGAACCCTGAAAGTGCCTGTGCTTGCAGCCTGCTACATCACTGTCACTTCCCCACTCGGCCTCCCAACCCCTCACCACCCTGGGGGAGGTGTCCTGAGTTTCTGATTTCCAGGGATCACTTGTGAAGATCCAACAATGCTTAGTGATATTGAATTACTGATTATCCTCTGGTTCTGTTCCCACTGGAGACATTCTGGTCAGTCACTCATTTGTCCCATTTAAAGCACTTGGTGGCATGAACTCACTGGGTTTCTGCCCACATCACTGCATTCCTGGGATGCCATTCACAGGCCTTAGCAAGATCATCTGACAGCTGCCTGTGAGGTCAACGAACTTTATGCATAATCAAATGCTCACAACTAGGAGAAATCCTTTTCTGCTCCATCCCTCCTTGGGCAAAGAATACATGTTACACTGCCCCTTGGTTCCTAGGTGAGGAGGTTGTGGAGTCTTCAGCTAGTTTCATATGATTTAATACTGAGCAGAGAAGGAAAGTGATTGCATCCTCTACTGGGCCCCACAGAACAGTCACCACCCACACTGTTTATTCAGACTGGGATCTTGGCCATTTGGGGTTTAAGCCAGAAGAAGGGGGGGGGGGGCGGGAAACCAACCCTGGAATGAACACTTTTGAAACTCTGTATTCAGGATGAAATGCGGCCAAGGATTCTTTTAAAAAATCTATTTAAAATCAATTAGCAGGATCATATTTTCATTTGCGAATGGATTGCTAGCAAAAGCTAATTGTCTCTGTTCTCACCCAGGTTCTGAGCTTGGGGTAGATGCACAGACATTAGAATCAACCCTCTGTTTTGCCAGAGTCTGATGCTACTACCAAACTATGTGCGGGCCGTTGGGCAACCCTGCCCTTTGACCAGCTTTCCATCTGAGACCAAGGAGAGAGGTGTGAGGAAGAGAGGCTGATGTAAACAAGCCTGCTCTGCATCCCAGAGCTTCCCTGGGAAGAGACTCCTCAGGAGTTTAGCCAGATCACAGGCCTGGGGAGGAGGATCCCTGAGGCACCTCCTCTATCTGGCTCTAGTCAGGACTGCAAAAAATTATCACAGACGTGGGAGATTGTATCGTAGTTTCAAAGATCTAGAGAGGAGATTCCGGGACCTTCCTTGCTTACCCACCCTGCTATTTAGCAGTTCCTCTAGCCAGAAAATTCTTTCTTATTTGCAGCCTCAAATGTGCATGTGGTTCTGCTTCGGGGAGAAGCCCCTGGTCCAGACCACTCCCACAGCGAGCTTACTCCTCCGATGGGATGGAGCCCATTACTGGCTTCCCCTCCAAAATGACAGGGGCTTAGACCTCCTTCTAGAGCAGACTATAGGCCACCCAAGATGGAACAGGAGAGAGGATAGGCTAGGGGCCCCGAGGAATGGCACGGCACGGATGGCGATGAAACAGGTTACTGTACTTCTGCGCATCTGTGTGTTTATGGAGGATTGAAGAGCAAAGTGACAAGTCAGAGGGTGAGCCTTACACCCTCTGCACGCACGCGGAAGACGCGGCAGTTCCTGCTGCAGATTTTAAAAGAAAAGGAAAAGGAATCCCCCAAAACAGAGAGGCTGGGATTACACTGACTCCAGGACTCTCCCCCAAGTGTCCAATACACTGGGCTGGGGACGAGGCTCAGCTGCTGTGCTTGCCTAGCATGACAAGGCCCTGGCCTCATTCATCGGGAAACTGAGTGCACTGTCTGCTGCTGCTGTTGCTGCTGCTGCTGCTGCTGCTGGTGATGATGATGACTCTCTTCCTCCTCCTCCTCCTCCTCCTCCTCCTCCTCCTCCTCCTCCTCCTCCTCCTCCTCCTCCTCCTCCTCCTCCTCCTCGTCCTCCTCCTCGTCCTCCTCCTCCTTCTCCTTCTTTTCCACTGAATGATTTATTCTGAAAAATACAATCACCAATTCAAGTAGCAATTTACCAAACACTTGAACATAACACAAACCAAAATATACTGAGGAGTAATGGTAGAAAAATATTAAAAGTCTTTGTTTTCTATAATTAAACTATTAATGTTTCTATAAAAGTAGACAGTGTTGAGTGTACAGTGTAATATTTGCTAGTGGTCTTGAAGCTGAGATACTTCTAACATTGCGTGGTGTGGCATCATGCCTGCTGCCGAGAACACAGGAGTTCAGAATCAAGGCTGTGGTGTGATCAAAACAGGAAAATGCTATGATTCATTTCCCAGTTGTTCTTGAATTTATATTGGGTCATAGGATGTACAGAAATCATTCACTGTCGCCAATTTTTGTGACTCTCACATTCAGTTATGTAAACTCCATAGGGGTCTTAATTAAGGAAAACTGGATTCCATAGCATACTTATAGCCATTCCTGAAGCTGTGGATTCTCTGTAGCAGAGTTAAGTATATATCTGCTGGCATGAAGCATATGTCCATATTTTATGGGCAGCATGCTAACTATGCTGGTCTCTTGGCTTGAAAGTTCTATCTGAGCTTTTCACCCACAATTACATCTAGACACTTCTATGGAGACTAAGTGACCCAATCTACACATTCAATGAATGAATTGATTGGTGTACATATGCTTCTAATCCTGGCATTTATAAAGTAGAGGCAGGAGGACCAGAAGTTCAAGGTCATCCACAGCTACTTAGTGAGTTTGAGGGTAGCCAGTGACACACACACACACACACACACACACACACACACAAATCAAAACAAGGGAGCTCAGCAATTAAGAGTATTTCCTGCAGTCATGGTTTCCAGCATCCATGGGAGATAACTCACAACTGCCTGCACATCT
Organism: Uromys caudimaculatus; assembly: GCA_028551405.1. Lineage (NCBI taxonomy): Eukaryota > Metazoa > Chordata > Mammalia > Rodentia > Muridae > Uromys > Uromys caudimaculatus. The sequence goes on along the minus strand of CM052711.1, from coordinate 86,563,858 downwards.
ACCCCTAGGGTATTTGACTCCCTCTCCTGTCTTTTGCAAGCACATTGCATAGTTGACATACTCTCATAAATGCACATACAAAAAAATAAAAGTCTAAACACAGCAACAAAAAAGAGCTAAAAGATAGAGAGGCTAAGAGACCTACCCCAGGGAAGATGGGGTCAGATGTCATTGCAGGGGAACTCCTGCCCTTAACTGCACTGACTGAATAGTGTTCTCTCTCGTCCCCTGGCCTCTTCATCCTCCTCAGCAGATGTGTAGTGAGGACTCAGCCTCTCCACAGTGAGTGACAGACCCATTGATAAGGCATCAGATGACCCGGGCAAGCGGCTGGTTGCTTCCCTTTGTATGGGATTGTGTCATGCCTTTCCTTAGGCAGAGGTTTCCCTCCTCCACCCACCCACATCCCCACCCCGCCATACTTCCCTCACGTGCCAGTTCTTCTGTTAAAGGAATGGCTCAGTGAGTGCCCTGGTGCTGGTGGTGTGATGGGTGAGCTCTGAGCAGGGCAATGGTGACCCACGGCCCACTGTGGAGGCCACAGGCGTCAGCGTCGTCACTGGTCCTTTGTAACGATGCTCATGGCAGTACTGCCGTGTGTCCCTCCACAGTGCGAGCAGTCTCAGAGGTGCTTTCCTGAGTGGTTTTGTCACTGGGTTCAGTGGGCAGTATCTTATGGGTAATCTGGCATACAGAAAGGGGCAGAAGGGCAGGTGAGTATCATATACATACAACCTCTTAGACATAGCATCCAGCGTCTTATAAGATGCAGAACACTACAGACATGAAAGCCACAGGCCACTTAATAATCTCTCTCTCTTTTTCTTTTGGTTTTTCTGTATAGCCGAGTCTGACCTAGAACTCACTAGTAAGTCCAGACTGGCCTCAAACTCATGACAATCCTCCTGCTTCAACCTGCCTGGAGCTGGAATTACAGTTGTAATTCTACCCACCACACCAAGCTTCAACCACTGTTGATAAATGACTTGAAGAGGAACTGTAACTTGGAAGGCCTCCTCTGCTGCCCCTGAGAGTATCGTGCCCCCGTACACCCAGAAAGGACCCATTCAGCTCTCATGGTCGTGTTATAAGTCTGAGGGTGGCCGATGTAGTTTTATATTGTAAGTTATGCCTTATGTTATTCTCTGACATTAAAATGCACAGTTGTAGTTTCACCAGATGATAGTTTTGCAACTTTTATTATAATTTAAAATATTATTTTTGAAACTTGACCTAAATTACGTGATCTAGTTCCTTTAATCACTATATTATTGTGGACTAAATATTTGTATTACTCCCAAATTTATGTCTTGAGTCCTAACTCCATTGTGATGGTATTAGAGGAGGGATTTTTCTGGTGTGGTACTTTATGAATTGGATTAGTGGTTTTATAAAAGATATTCTGGAGACCTTACTCCTTTAACTGCGTGACTGCATCATGAAGAAGTCTGAGCCACCACTGAATTTGCCAGCACCTTAATCTTGGATGCTCACTTTCTGGAACTGAGAAATCAATTGCTATAAAACAATATAAAGCGAAAGTAATAGCCCTCCAAACATACACGTCTCAGTCTTTTCCTATGAGTGTACCACAGTATGTCCATTTCACCATCATAGGGCTTTAGAGGCTTTCGGGATTTTCTTTTATAAGTACTGATTGCTGTGAGCTTCTCTGGATGTATTTCCAAGTGGCATACTGAGGTCTCAAAGACAGAAGGGAATTACATTCTCAAGTCTTCAAGTGAAGACTCCAGAAACTTTGGAGCTGCCAGAGCTTTCTCAGCTCACCCTGTGGCAGTTGTGTGTGGGCCTAGGGGCTAGCATCTTCTACAGCTCTTGGCATAGCCAAGCAGTTTACTGATCGGGTGGCTTAAGACGCATCTCACCATAGCTCTGATTTCTGTTTTTCTCTCGATGTTACCTTTGGACCATCTTCCCTATAGTTTTGTTCATTGGGACCTCTTTTTCTTTGTAGTTCCGATGTGTGGATTCATTTGGGTGCAAGGAATAATGGATTCTTTCTTTGTTTTCTTATAGTTGTCTAAATGTTTGCTATACATTATGGATACTTAAATGCCTTTAAATGCTGCATTTGGTTTTCAGCAGCTTTTGTCACATAAGGGAGTTTGAAATTAGTTACTTCATTTTAGTTTATACATTCATATACATAATCTCTAGTCTAAATTTCTGTGTAAGTTGAAAACACTTTCTTTTCTCTAAATGTTTTAAAGTTTACTGGTTTTATTGGGCTTTGAAGCTTTCTTGGGTGAATAAAGTGACTTAGAGATGTTTTTCTCTACATGCTATGATTGTCCCACATGATGAAAATTCAACCTCCTCCTCTTTACTGTGAATGGTATGTTGATGCAATTTGCTGGGGCAACTCATAATTATAGCTCTAAAGACTCTTTGTGGGGTGTCCAGGAGATGATCTGATTATTGAGAATACTCTACAGGGCCAACACCTGTCTGCCCCACTGCTGGGTGCTGTAGGGAGCAACAGGCCTAGAACCACACGCCTGTGGGTGCTGTAGGGAGCAACAGGCCTAGAACCACACGCCTATGGGTGCTATAGGG
>CM052711.1:86528633-86554790 GCA_028551405.1 Uromys caudimaculatus | reverse complement strand
AGATGTAGCAGGAGTTGATGATGATCCAGATGTAGCAGGAGTTGATGGTCCAGATGTAGCAGGAGTTGATAGTCCAGGTGTAGCAGGAGTTGATGATAATCCAGACATAGCAGGAGTTGATGATGATCCAGATGTAGCAGGAGTTGATGGTCCAGATGTAGCAGGAGTTGATGATAATCCAGATGTAGCAGGAGTTGATGATGATCCAGATATAGCAGGAGTTGATGATCCAGATGTAGCAAGAGTTGATGATGGTCCAGATGTAGCAGGAGTTGATGATGGTCCAGATGTAGCAGGAGTTGATGATGGTCCAGATGTAGCAGGAGTTGATGATGATCCAGATGTAGCAGGAGTTGATGATCCAGATGTAGCAGGAGTTGATGATGATCCAGATGTAGCAGGAGTTGACGATGATCCAGATGTAGCAGAAGTTGATGATGGTCCAGATGTAGCAGGAGTTGATGGTCCAGATGTAGCTCCATAACTGTAGATGACTAAAGCATGCAAAGCTCCAGAGGAGTAATAATCAACATTTACTTGGCTGAGTTAGATGATGTTTGAACTAGGTTTGAAAAGTGGGCTTTTTCTTCTACAGCTGATATGGCAGAAAGCCATCTCATACAGTAGAAATGGAATGAAGAAACACCTTGAGTGAAATTATATGGAGTGTTTGGGAGGCCTGGGAAAGTCTTGAATGCATAGAAGGCAGATGTCTCTCACTTGTGAATGAAGGAATTCAGGTTATGTTATCCAATGGAAATTGGATGCAGTTCAGTTGAGCGTGGTGATGTCAACTGACATGATTTAGGATGGCAGTCAGTTGCTATGAGACCAGAGCAAGGAGACCAGGTCTGAAAAGGTCTTGATGTCAGGAGAGACAGAAAAGTGAGAGTAAAAAGGATGAGATTCAGAGTTGCAGCTGACTGGACAGAGGGCATAAGCGGACACAACTATGATAGAACACCAAAGGGCTGGGTGGAGGGTGATGAGGACAAGATGAGTGCCACAGACACACTTGATGTCTGGAGAGGTGTGAGGGGGCTATCCGCATGACCTTGCATAAAGGTTCTCTGTGGACAGTGAGTTGAAAGAAAAGGAGGCAGAAACTTTGCCTTCTGCCTCTCTTCTACAGCTGGCAGAGAGAGTAATGCTCTTAGAAGACCTTATGGGTTGGTGACTGTTTGCTTCTTGCTAAATGAGCAAACCCAAGAAGAATGAAAAATAGGTAGAAGTCGTCAGCATCAGACAGAGGACAGCTTTGAGCTATGTGAGAAGAAGAGGGAGAGATGGGTTGGTAAGGAGGCTGGGCCGAGACTGCAGGAGGGATGTTCCATGGCAGGACCAGATATTCCATCACAGAGAACAAAGGGAAGCTTCATGACAGAGGAAGTGGTCCTAGGTAAGGAGAGATTCCCTGGGTAGGCTCCTCAGGCCATCTATAAGAAGACAGTGCTTACCTCCTCTCCAGCCCACACTGAGAATCCTCCTTATCTATGAAAATGGCCATCTGTTCTTTTCTAACTGTTGGAAATAGTAGGTAAGCAATCCTTTCTTGTTAGGAGCCTACCTGCAAACTCACTCCTTTAAACATTTTTATTACATTTATTTATGTTAATGTGTGTGTGTGTGTGTGTGTGTGTGTGTGTGTGTGTGTGTGTGTGTGTGTAGAGGTCAGAGGACAACTTTGATGAGTCTAATTTCTCCTTCCAACATGTGAGACCTGAGATCAAACCCAAGGCATCAGTCTCAGCACCTTTACTCTCTGAGCCACCTCAAAATCCCCAAGTAATTCGAGTCGATTCTTTTCTTGGAAACTGTTCAGAACTTTGACTTGTTTCCTTTGTCTCAGCCTTCGGTTGTTTAGTAAACATCTCAGTTTCGTGGTGGCCTGGTATTTAGACGGCATTGCATCAGTTGCCTTGCTGAGGTGATTTGCCTGAGTTGTGTTACATCAGCTTCAAGAATGTCAGCAAACAGAAGCGGGGTTCACTTAGTGAACTGTCTTGGCCTGGTGCTTTCTTCTGGTAGATAGAAGGTGTGAGGGCTGGTGGCTGGCATGACATCTCATCCTGAGTCATAATCCAGAAGGTGGGAGGCTCTCTGAAGCCTCCTCCTTCAACATTCTTGAACACAGAACCATGATCCTTTCTCTGAATACTTCCAAGGAAAGAAGGAACAGATTCCCAGAATGCATAAACTTAGAAAAGAGAAAGCCACACTGAATCAAAGGGTTTAATGCTAATTTCTACTAATGCTGTTGATAATCCTTTTGTGTTGACTATAGCGTAAAATGAGTCAAGGGAGGAGTTACCTGGGAACAGTTTTAAATGCTATTGTTTGTCCTATGCAATGCTTTCCACAAATGTTTGTGGGGACAAAATATCTCATGTCGTAAGTGTCCACTTCTATATTTCTGCCACATATTGTCTTTTCCCTTGGCTGTTATACTTGCCTTTCTTGTAGACCCCAGTAGGTTTAGAGACTGGATATTAAGAATGAGTTAGTGTCTAAGAGCACTGTAGTGTATCATTAGTTTTGTATCCAATCATGTGACTTTGACATTTGTGAATATGTTTCTGTAGACAGCAGCAAAACTACCCAGAGGGCCACCAGCTCTCCAAATATGCCTCATTCATTGACTCTGTTCCTTCCAGGACAGTTAAGGCTCACAAGATCCCTGTCTTTTTGCATTGCCTCTGTTATTGGCGCCCTCATCAACTACCCTGCTGCTCCTGCTCCATGGTAGGGTCATATGTTCCTTTCTGAGATCTACTGTGGGTTAATACCCTAAGGCATCACTTTGGTAGTTTGAGGTCCAACTTAAGAGCCTCTTTCTTAAAGCATGCACTGCACTATGCTTTACAGAATAAACAAAATATGATTTTACAAAAATCTGAAAATAGAGAAAAACATGAAATACGATGATTCATCCCGAACAAATGAAGCACAACCTACGGCTAATAGACCAGTACTTTGTACAGCTGTCTCCTCAAACTGGAACGTCCAGTACCTGGAACTTACAATCTTTAGGTTAGTTGGGGTGTAACTGGGTGTTACAAACTCACTGTGCTGCCTGCTTCTTTGGAAACTACATTGCCCCATGCATAACTTTTTGTAATTTAGCCTTAATAGGTCCTTTTTATCACTTAAATAATACTCATAATTGATGGGGTAGTAAATATTTCAAAATAATGCAAAAAAGTATTTAAAGAAAACTGCTGGTTTTGTGGGGACACACTGCTCTCACACTCCCATAGGCATCGTCCATACCATGATTTTTCTCAAGTGATGTCACAGCTTGCAAGTGGGTTTCACAGTCATGGCTGTCTTTCATTGTGTACATCCACACTCTTCTCCCATTGCTCCACCCCCTTCCCCTCTCCTGACTGCTAGTGTTGAGCCTGTATGCATCCTTCTGTGCATCACACAGCTCACACAACTGCACCAACACAATTAGACCCAATGCATGCATGTGTCTATTTTCTTGTTGCCATTTTATAAAAACAAGATTGCATACTCCATTTGCATAACCTTCTTTTTCTCACTCTACAACACAATATTACAACCCCTCTGCTCCCCCTTTTAGATGACTGCATATGATCCCCAACTGTAATGAATGTGTTTGTTTTTAATATCAATATGAATTTATTTACGGGTTGGAGAGAGGCTTCAATTGATAAAGCATGAAGACCTGAGTTTATATCCCCAGCATCCACATAGAAGCTAAGCATAGGGGTGACTGTCAGGGACCCAGTACTAGGAGAGAGAGATTGGTGGATTTGAAGGACTTGTTGGCCTGCCAGTCTATCCAATCGATGAGCTCCAGGGTAAGAGAAACTCTGTCAGAAAAGTTAAGGAAGAGAATGATTGAGGAAGACTCTGGATGTCAACTTCTATTTGTGTACACACAAATGCCTGCATGCATCACACACACACACACACACACACACACACACACACACACACACACACTATTCTCTCTCTCTTTCTTTCCTTCCCTCCCTCCTTCCCTCCCTCCCTCCCCTCCCCCTCTGAACTGCAATGAACATTCTAAGGATAAAATACATGGTAGGTAGTACAGCCCTGGCTGTTCTTGCAGAGGGCTTGGTCTTGGTTCTCAGCACCCACATTAGATAGCTTACAAATGACTATACTTCAGTTCTAAGGAATCCAACACCCTCTTCTGGTCTATGTGGACACCTGCATGCATGTAGTTCACATACATACACTCTCAGGTACGTGTACATAAAATAAAACTCTAAAATATACACATTGTAAAACAGAATAGTTTTAGTGGTTTAAGGACATTAGAGTTTAAGGTGACTGTAGAAACACTAGTGGATGATAGCAATGTTGGAAGTGAGACAGATGGACCAACAGGGTGATGCAATCATACTGTAGAAATGGTAAACTAACTAGGACTTTGATTAAACAGTTGACTAAATTACTTGGAAAAAGAATCATAAATATGGACTTGTAAGTAAACTTAGATATTCTTCATCTTACCAATGATAAAAATAATTCTGATTAAGGAAAGCAGGATATTAACCCTCCCCATAAGAAAATGTTTTAAAAATAATTCCAAATGTAGCATGATTCATTTTGTAGCAAGCATGCGTGCCGTGTGTGTGCATGCCGTGTGTGTATGTGTGTGTGTGTGTGTGTGTGTGTGTGTGTGTGTGTGTGTGTGTGTGTGTGTCTTGATCAATGACAGCAGATCTTTCTGAATGAATATAGACATTTCCAGGCTGTGTTCTAAATGGTATACCAATTGGCAGTTCCTCTGGCAACTTGTGATGGTTCCTCTTTTTGGTTCCTACCAAAAAGCCGAAGCCTTTAGATTGCAGGAGAGGCCTGCTCCCAGGTCTCTTGTCAATACAAACATCTCAACAGACAAGGGGCCTCAAAAGACCCTCTCATGTCATGTCTGAGGAAAGTGACTAAGAGGAGACCACAGTTGACTGGGTTGAGTTCTGGGGAAGTATTATTTATAGAGATGTGCCCTAGGGCCTGAAGTATAATTTTATTTTTAGTGTGATTGAAGAAAAAAACAAAACAAACTCTGACATTATTTGGTTACTGGGGATTCTAGAAATTATTCTCTGAACTTTATTTTCCTCCTTTGGAGCTTTTGGTCACAAACCTTTGGCTTTTTCTGAGAACTGTGGAATGTGCAACTCTGACTTGAAGCATCCAGATATCAAGGGGAGAGCTGGCTTGGTTCACATTTTCAAAGCTTGGAAAATGTCTTGCATGTGACAGAGAGAAGCTGGAAGCAGGTGAGAGGGCTGTACCTCACTGAGGTTGCTTGATCTGTTGGCACGTTGGACTCAGGACTGCCCCCTGTGACCTCCTGGAAGTCACTCCTGCCTGGTCCAAGCTCACCTTCAGGAATGTGTCCCTCTGCACTGCCATCAGTCTCATCACTTCTCGTTCCTCTCTCCCCCCTCCTCCCCTCATCTCTCTAAGAACACTAACAATCCAACTCTAAGATTGTTGACTCTTGTGTCATTACCTCTGAGATCACATGCTTTGACCTGTTGACCCCCCCCCAGTTCACATCAGTCTGGAAGCAACTCCTTTGACTGGTCTCAGCTCTTTTCATGCCTGCTTGTTCTACTGATAGACTTTCTGCCTAACAGAACTTCTTTGCTCCCATCTCCCTCTAACATTTTTCCTGGTATCATTCTGAGACCTCGAGGTCTCTGAAGGCAATAGGCCTCCTTGTACCTTGAGATAGGCCACATCTTAGATTCTGTCACCAAGAGGATGCTCAGCAATCTGTTCTGTGAAAGAATGTCTGTCGTTGGGGCTTGCTCAGTAGATGAGAATCTCTGGGTGCAGGTCCCAGAGCAGAGAGGACAGCAAGTGGGACATGTGGCATTTATTTCCTCATGCATCAGGCTGTTCTCAGTATGAGGGAAAGTCTTGCTCCCTAAGTCTGAATTCACTGACATCCTGGAGGAGGCAGGCTGAGCATCATTTTGGTATGTGTGTGGTTTGATGTGTACAGCTCATCTTGAACACAGCAGCCCTGTGGTTTGTCTTTTACTAAGAACTGCTTCCTTTTTCTTCCTCTTCTAAGAAAAGGCTGGGCTCGTGAACTAAGGTCTTTCTCGTGAGTTCATTAGCAGTGGTTACTGTGTGCGTACCTGTTGCTGTTAAGATCAAACAGTCACCTAGCCCAGGTAATTTGAACATCAATTGTATTGAGTACAGTTGTATTGAGCACATGATGCTGAAATGAGATATTTGCCAATAAAAACATCCATGTGGCTGGCACTCCCTGCTACTGTAAGAAATTTGCCTGTTGTTGTATGCTTTTGTTTGAGAATCTGAGACCAACCTTCGCATTGTGGGAGGGAAATGGCTATGCAGACACTGGGCCAGTTGACCTGCTGGTTACTTTCCCTGTTATCAGTATTCCAGCCACTTCTGGCTTCAGCACCTACACCTGACTAAGAGAGCAAATGTGTTCACAGAATTGAACTTTCTTGATGTCCTTTCTCTCTCCCACTTCCTTCCTACAGTTCACTCTCATGTAAACATAGCAACCTATATTTGAAAAAGGTTGGAATTTTGACCTGAGGCACTGAGACTGGGGTCCTATGTAGCTTGTGACCAGTGACCAGGAGACTTGGAGTTTTAGAATCACTAAAGGGAGACACCCTGTTCCATGTGGCTCTTGGGGCATTACTTCTTTCTTTGTTCTTTTGGAAAAACTCAGGGATTTTCTTAATTAAATGCAGTTTTTAGGCATTAGAAGTTCTCTCAGCTAACAGAGGATCACAAGAAATATCATTTTCTACAGCCACATGCATTAGAACCCAGTGCAAAAAGAAGAGTCTCAGGCTTACCTTTCTAACAAAGCCTGGTTGCAATCTAATAAAATCCTGGGCAGGAAAGTCAGGGAGCATCTGAGTTTGGTGATCGCACAGCCTTCACTACTGTGTACTGGCATCGTGTCATCCCAAGATGCTGGCAAAGAGGTCACCAGTGTAGAGACGGAGACCTCATCCAGGCTAGCACATGGCCAGATGCCATCCGTGCACCTGAGCATTCTGGAGGACAGGAACTAGATCTCTATGCAGCTATACACATCAGAAGGACTCTCCCATCAAAATAAAACAGAAACGGTTAAGGATTGCTACCCAAATCCCCACGGATTTGGTCAAGGTCAAAAGGTGTAAACTTAAAATACAGGTGTCAACTCTGCCAATGAATGATGCCCCATGGTAACTTTGTGGGCTCAAAAAATAGAGATTTGAGTCAAGAGACACTGAGGTCAGCTGTTATCAGTGCCTGTTTACTGAGGGCTTTGGAAAGAGTGGAGAAATGGTAACTAAATAGATTAAGGCTTCAGAGTGAGAATAGGCTTCATGCTCAGGCTCAGGTGAAATGAAAGGAGAGCCAGAGGCATTGAAGTGGGTCACAGGACATTCAGACAGTGACCATGGAGACTGCTGGGAGGACCCAGTGGGGCAGCCAAGAGCGGGTCGCCCTGGAATTGCTGCGCACAATCCTGCAAAGGAACTTGAGAGAAAGCTAAAAAAGTAGGATGGGTGCACCAGAGAAGCTGCAAGGAAAGCAAACTCAGGCAAGATAAGCTCATTCTGAGACATATGACTGAACTGAACACAGATAAAAATATCTTTTATCTACTATCTTTCAATAGGCAGAACTTCAGTTCCTTTGAACCTCATTCATAAAAGCAATACAGACTTAAATTAATATATTTGTTCATGGAAGTTTAGAGAGAGTCTCATGGCTCATTAGACTACTTCAGATCAAAGGTTTCAGTACAACATACACGGAAATGGTAATACAGGGAATAAACTTTTAAGCCACTGATAAGATAATGCTCGCTGCGTAGAACACTCGCTATTTTCTAAAGAATGGCATAGTCTTCTTCCTCAGGCCTAATGTCATCGCTCCCCACTTCATCCAGGTCCTAGCAGCAGGGCGAGCCCCACGGTCTGCCCGCCAAAGCCCTGCAACATTTCCCATTTGCTTTTCGGCTTCCCTCCTCCATTCGAACAGTCCACAACATCCCAGCACTTTATCCCTGTCCGCTCTCAGTGTCAGTGCCCTGAAGACTCCCCAGTTCTAGAAAACAGGAGCTTTAAAACAGTCATGTTCTTGTTTATCTTTTCTTTTTCCCAACTTCACATATGTATGGTGTGTGCATGTGTGTTTTGCATGAGTAGGTATGCTAATGCATGCATTGTGTGTCTGTGCATGTAGCGGCTAGAGGGTGGTGGCAGGGACCATCCTTGGTCAAAACCAAAGCTTAATCATGTACCTAGGCTTGCTAACAAGCTTGTGGCAAAACTCTTTCTGCCTTCCAGGTGACAGCCTACCTGGCATTTACATGGATTTCTGTAGATCCAAACTCTGCTTGTCCTGTTTGTATAGTGTAGTAGTTTGAATAAGAATTGGTTCTGCAGGCTCACCATTCACATACTTGATCTCCACTTGGTGGAACTGTTTGGGAAGGATTCAGTGTGTAGTTGTTGGAGACGTGTCACTGCAGGGTGGACTGAGGGTTCACAAACTCATGCCATTTCCAGTTAGCTCTCTCTGCTTCCTACTTGCTGACCAAGATGCTGCTGCTCCCGCATCGCATCCATTACTATGATCTGTGCCATAGTGGTCTGAAATTGTAAGCCCCAAATTAAATGCTTTCTTTATAAGTTGTCTTTGTCGTGGTGTCTTATCACATTAGAAAAGTAACTAAGACACATGGCAAGTGCTTTAACTACTAAGCTTTTTCCCCAGACCTCTGCATTTTTTCTTTGCCATGTGGTGTGCTACCTTTGTGTGCTTTTAAGCTTTCTCAAGCTGTATTGTTATGTTCTGAGTCTTCAGTTTGCCACATCTGGTCCAATCTCCATGACTATTTACCACTCCGGAGAATGGAGTCAAGCATGCCAAGGAAACTCTTGAATAGACCTGCTATTCTTCCTTGCCTTGATTGGAGAAATTAGAATGCTCGCCTCAGCCCAGGCCTTCAGACGTTTCTCTGCCTTCTCCCTCTCTCTCTCTCTCTCTCTCTCTCTCTCTCTCTCTCTCTCTCTCTCTCTCTGGTAGTTCACTGTCTCGCCTCCCTGTCATCCTTTCATGTAGGGCCCACATTGTAGGCTATCCAAAGCTGTGTCTACTGACAAGACTTGCTCCCATGTCTCTCCATGTCTCCAACTCTAGGTTGGTCATGCTGGCTTGGGCAATGTAGTCTCATCTCAGCACATCTCCATGACTCCCTCCTCCAAGCTCATCCTCCCCCATTACTGCTGGTAGGGCACCAGCTGGTCATGCAGACCTGATCCTGCCCTCTAACCTTGGCCATCTTATTTCCCATCTTCCCTCTCTTCTGTATGCAAATATTCCCTCACAGCACCTCCTCCATCTCAAACTTTATCCGCGTGGCTTCCTAGATGGGACATAGGTGACAATCTACAAAAATACTCACTAGTAGGAGCAGGAGCTTCTGGGTCAGAGCAGGAAATCTGAACATGAACATTAAAGGGGACATGCCTCTATCAATCCAATTCATACCCGTAGAGCTCCTTGAGTGAAGGGGAGACAGAAGAGACCCCGCAATGCTGCCTACATTGTCTACTGTTGGTTTCTCCTCCTCCCATTGTTCTTCCATGGTAAAATACTACACTGGACTAGAATGAAGGAAGCAATTACACACTGGCCTAAGCTGACAGCAATTCCAGGAGACCCAAACCATCCCCGTAACACACCTGATAGAGCAAGACTGCTTTGCACAGAGGTGGTCCTAGTTAGAGCAAGGCCATAAAGGAAGGAGTCACACCAGGCAGAGCAAGGAAGAGCCCTGGAGGTCAAGTGACCATTCAAGTGTAATTCTCTGTTGTGTCTATTCCCATAGAGACTGCAGGTCCAAAACAACCACAGAGGTTTCCTACATGTTATTCAGGCCAAAGTATTTCTGCAACTTTTATATTCCCTGCCTGAGAACTTCCACAGCTAAAGTTACAAGGAAAAGGCCTGTGTTCCTTAGCTTGAGACTTAGAACCTCCTCAAAGCAGCTGTCCCTCTATCCAGCCATCTTAGCTTCAAATCCCCTCCCCCTCCCTTCCCCTCCCCTCCCCCTCCCCCTCCCCTCCCTTCTTCCTCCCCTCCCCTTCTCCTTCCCTCCCCCTCCCCTCCCTCTAAATACCATCCCCAGACATGGCACCTTCTCCTTCTTAATTCCCTTGTGCTCGTGCTTTCTTATGCCTGGTATTTTTTTATTTTTTATTTATTTTTTATTTTTTGGCTCCCTCTCTGGATTTCTGTGGTGCACAAATATACCATGTTCACTTGTAAAACATTTTTCCTTCACTGTAGCTTGCAAGAGCCAGGGAAATGACCAAAATGTGTGGATGGATTAACTCCCCAGAGTTGGGGAGGGAGAGGGTGTCTTTCTATGGATGGGCCATGAACAGTCTTCATAAACAAAAGATTGTCTTGTTTATACCTTTCGTCGTTGGAGTCAGCATTTTTAAAATCTGCTTAAGGTGAAAGAAGTGCTTTTTGTTTAAGGAAATCCTATGGGAAATACAGAAATATGAAATGTTCAGTTTGTTTAACGTATAAGTCTATTCCACGACAGGTGGCCTCTCAAAGCGCACAAATAAAATAAAATTGCTTGGCTCGAACCTATCAGAGAAGGAGTAAGAGCCAGGTGGCGGGGCCAGGAGCAGATGGGCTTTATGTTTTCTTCTTGTTAAGTGTCCCCCTGGTCAAATGCCTTCCTTGAGATAGCAAATAAACCTCCCATGTCTTTGAATAGACTTGTCTTACAAAGGTATGTTCCTACACCTGCTTTCTCCTTTTTACAAAGTTGAGAGTAGAAAAACCATATGGTGCCCACAGAGTGTGGAGTCTGGACTAGTTTAAACATCCCCAGCCTCCTTCCAGACTTTTCTTGAAGTTTCCAGATTTCACAGTCAAAATTAAAATAGCATAGAAACCAAACTGAAGCTAGCATGAGTCCCAGGAACTTTTTCTATACCAAGTAAGAAGGCATGAATCCTGGTGGTCTGCGTGAACTTGGAGTAGTTGAGGCAGACCTCTGCAGTGATCTTCTCCAGCATCTGTACCCCTCTGCACCAGGCAGTCACTCAGAGCCGCACAGGTCTTCCGGAAGCACTGTGGTCCTCTGTGGAGCACCAGCCCTCGGCCATCTTTGAATTCTTCTCTCCATTGGGCTTGAGCACCATGGCTCTGTTCTCTCTCTCTCTCTCTCTCTCCCTCCCTCCCTCCCTCCCTCCCTCCCTCCCCCTCCCTCCCTCCCTCCCTCCCTCTCTCTCTCTATCTCTCTCTTTCTCTCTCTCTCTCTCTCTTCTCTCAGATTGGATACCTAGAATTAGTTTCTGTTCTTTCTTACATATGTTTCTTTAGCATGTCTTTAATTCTTAGCAATTGCTTATCATTGTCCAGATACAGTGTCAATGCTACATGATGCTATATCTTGATGTGTGATCCAAGATGTGTAAGAGTTGAGCTAACTCTGATTCCTTCAGAGAGAGAGAGAGACACAGTTTGAACCATTCCGGTGCCTCAGCTTCCTTCTCAGAAGAGCTTTTGTCTTCATGGGACTAGACATGTAGACAGTGTACTATGATTGAAGAGGAACTCTAAGACCTACTAGGAAAGGGACATCTTCAAAGGAAAAAGAGGTTTCTAGTGAGAACTGTTAAGCTCTTGAAAAGGTTTACAGAGAAAGCTGTGGTCTTGCCTTTCCTAGAAACACTGAAGCCACCCTGCAGTGGTTGAGTGCTGACTTCTGTGAGGTGCCATGAAGCCTCACAGCTCAGCACATTCAACAGCTCACTAATCCATCTTGCTACCTATTCCATAGGAGTCAGTTTGTGACTTACAAGAAACAATGAGACAAACGTCATTTTTCATTTTTCTAGACTCCCTTTTTGTTAGTTTTTAAAATAAAAGAACCTACTTCACATTTTTTGCCTCTCATGACATTCAAATTTAGCTTTTGTATATTTCACTCTCTCCCAGTAACTCAGGTACATTTGAGAGAGACAGGTGCTCATCCAACAATGTTTACCTTTTTCCTGGAAGAAGGCACAGAGGAAACCCAGCTGTGGATTTCTTAGGACTCACTAGTGTTCTTTTTTTTTTTTTTTTTTTTTTAATTTTTTAAAAAGATTTATTTATTTATGTAAGGACACTGTCACTGTCTTCAGACACTTTTTCCTCCCCACTCGCTGTAGCTGTCTTCAGACACCCCAGAAGAGGGCATCAGATCCCATTACAGAGGGTTGTGAGCTACCATGTGGTTGCTGGGATTTGAACTCAGGACCTTCAGTCAGTGCTCTTAACTGCTGAGCCATTTCTCCGGCCCCCTTAAGTGATGGTAATCATTATTTACTTACTTCCCTGTATGGGAAGTGCACACTGCCACAGGGGTGCTGGTCTTTCCTTCTATCCCATGGATTTTGGAGAAGGAACTCAGTATCATTCCTGCTGAGCCATCTCACCTGTCCCAGAGTGTCTTCAAAAGACTGTAGTGAGCACTCCCCTGCTCTGTGAGCACTCCCCTGCTCTGTGAGCACTCCCCTGCTCTGTGAGCACTCCCCTGCTCTGTGAGCACTCCCCTGCTCTGTGAGCACTCCCCTGCTCTGTGAGCACTCCCCTGCTCTGTGTTTCATATGGTGCTTGCCTTTGCTGAAGAGTTTAAGATAACTGAGTGTGTTTTCTGCCCCAAAGTGCTTACTATCTTACAAAGAAGAGAAGATGCAGTGAAATAACTGCATATGCTATGAAGAAATGTGCTTCTGTTTCTCAGGAAGGCCGTGAGATAAAGGATAGCTTTGTTGCAGAAATATGTTTGGTAGTTTGAATTTTTGCCTTTCCATACTATGGTGTTTCTCCTTTGCTTTATCTTTGTCACTTTTAAGTACTGGGACTATTTAAAAAGCTATTCATTGTAACTTTATCCACCTATCCTCAACAAACCCATTTGTTGTCCCTTTTTTCCATGGACACAGATAGTCACATTTTATTTCTTGAGTATATGCCTAGTGTCTCCTTGTGCTATACATATACATACATACATATATATGAATGTATGTATGTTTGTATTCATATATGTATATA
This sequence comes from Uromys caudimaculatus, assembly GCA_028551405.1. Lineage (NCBI taxonomy): Eukaryota > Metazoa > Chordata > Mammalia > Rodentia > Muridae > Uromys > Uromys caudimaculatus. The sequence continues at coordinate 86,541,659 of CM052711.1, read as the reverse complement.
TATTTCTTCCCTTTTTTTTTCTTTCTTGCACAAAACAATGCTGTTTGTTATTCAGACGGCTTGTTCATATAACACTGTGTTCTTGAGATAGGACGCCCTTCTTTTCTTCATGGTTAATAGGCTACCTTCATAGCATCACCCTACTGAGAGATACAAGGTTGTACCACTGAGCTACTCTATAATATAGTGGCTTCAGCAACAGCGGTTTCATCACTCCCTAGTTCTGTGGGCCAGCAACTTGGATTGGGGTCAGGCAGTAGTTTTCCTGCTGGTCTTACCAGAATTTACATGTGTAGATACAGTCATAAGACTATATTACTCCTTGTTCCATGGTTGCCATGGTTACTGGTAGACCCTTACAGCGTCCGCAATCAGTTCTCGCAGCAAGTTTACATGGAACACTTCAAATGGGCCCAGAAAAAAAAAGGGGCCTGTTCTACAACATGGAGGTACTGAGAAATCTTGTTGCCTTGTATTTGCTACCATCTCATTAGTGAAAAGAGAGCTAACCTCAGAGTCAGAGGAGAAAGGAATGCAGGATGAGCACTTCCCTGGAGTCATGATATAACTCCAGATAGTTAACCAGGTCCCCACTGCAGCAGGTATAGTTAACCAGGTCCCCACTGCAGCAGGTATAGTTAACCAGGTCCCCACTGCAGCAGGTATAGTTAACCAGGTCCCCACTGCAGCAGGTATAGTTAACCAGGTCCCCACTGCAGCAGGTATAGTTAACCAGGTCCTGCTCATGGACACCTGGCTATTTCAGTCTCTTGGTATTGCAAATACTGCTCAGGAGATCGCTTTGCCATAATTCACATGTGAACATGACAAATCCCCAGAATGGGATTGTTGGGTTAAAGGGCAAATGCCTTCCCAGTTATCTATGTATTCTGTGTCTCTGGTGTTATTTCTCTGGTTATTTTAAGACTTTGTTTTCTGTCACTGATTTAGGAACTTTAAAACTGTGAAAAGAGTTTAAAATGAGTTAATTATAAACTTATCTCGAGAGAAAGAGAGAGAGAAAGAGAGAGAGGGAGAGAGAGAGACGTGCCTGTGCAGAGGAACGACAAAGGTGTTGGGCGACTGTTTCTATCATTCTTCGCCATATTCTTTGAGATAGACTCTCTTGCTGAAGCTGAAGCTCACTATTGTAGCTAGACTTACTGGCCATTGAGCTTGTAGGATCTGTTTGTCTTTGCCTCAGTACTGAAGTTACAGGCACGTACAGCAATGCCCTGATTTTATGTGGATGCTGAGAATTTGAACCTAGGTCTTCTTGCTTTTATGCAAGCACTGTTACTCAATGAGACCTCTCCCAATTCCAAACTTACCTTTAAAATAACCAAAACTATGAAATCTATAAATCAAGTGCTTTTGAATAAAGTAACATGTATGTAATAAGGAAATATATCTCATATATTAATGCTTTGGGTCTCGTTCGTGTGTTACCATAGAGGCATTTAAACTGCATATAGTATCTCAGTAAGTACGCATTTAAGGCTTGATTTCCATGACCTGTCCCAGTGTGTATATTATGTTATATCCAGGACATAAACCTAGTAAACTGTGACAAACTTCCCCTTAATGGAATCTATTCGGTGCAAATTTGTGTTTTGTATCTGGCTCAGCTTCAGATGGTGTCAGTTTGCTTGACTTGCTCATTGGCACGTGAGCACCTTATAGGTAGTCCCACTTGATTTTTCCTTAAGAAACTTTTTTTTTTTTTTTTTTTGGTTTTTCAAAACAGGGTTTTTCTGTGTAGCCCTGGCTGTCCTGGAACTCACTTTGTAGACCAGGCTGGCCTCGAACTCAGAAATCCACCTGCCTCCACCTCCCAAGTGCTGGGACCACCACTGCCCGGCAAGAAACTTTTTTATTGAACATAGTCTCTTTCTGATTTCTGATTACTGGAGCACATACTAGAGTGCCTTTTGCCTATGAACTCATGTCTGTTAGGTCTCAGGCTGTCCAAGTGTCCAGAAATGAACTCAACCTGGACCACAGGAGGATTTCTAGCCGTTAGATAAAAGCCAGCATTCTTCAGTTCCCAGGTGCCAGAAGAAGTCATGACCCGCATCTCTGGAAGAAGAGCCACATGGCTCCATTGGCATACACCTGGGTCTGCCTGTCTGCCAGGCATGCATGCTTCCAGACACGCACAGCTCCACGGGTACTTGGTCTACATTGCAAAGTCCTGGTAGCATCTCACCTTCTCACCTCTTCCTCTGCCCTAAGTGCCCTCCAGCTCACAGGTTCCGGCCCTCAGCTGTTCATCCTCCTGCAGCCTCTGTTGTTACTCCTCTCTCTCTCTCTCTCTCTCTCTCTCTCTCTCTCTCTCTCTCTCTCTCTCTCTCTCTCTTTCTCTCCTACTATCCTCTATGGCCTCTGTCCCTTCTGTTCCCCACTGTTCTCTCCTCTCTCATAGATGGCTCCTGCCATACATGTTCAGTCTGCTTCTTTTTCCTTCTGCTCTCTCTCAGTCACAACAAAGACCGTAACCATACAACGGAGCGGTCATGTCAGCAGTTTGCACCGCTTGCGTACAGTGTCTAAGCAGGGACTCATCTCTGATCTTTGTCCACAGTAAATCTTGAGAGAGGAATTCTATCTGAGCCCATGTGCCTACTTTTGGCCTTCAAGAAGGAGGAGTTGTTTTGAAATAAAACCTTGTCCCAGCCCTTCTACAGCAGATGTGGAAAGTACGCTGTTTTCCCTTTTCTTGAATTCACCCTCAGACGTTTTCATAGGCGCTTGGTCACAGCAAAGTGGTCCCTGTGTACAAACCGCCCACTCTCCGAAGCATGATTGATTAGCAAAGCTGTTCTGCTCAAGGGCAGTCTGTTTTCCTGAGCTTGGATGTTGACAGGTCCGACATGCACAGATTTTAAAACAGGTCGCTCTTCCAGGCTGTAGGCTGTGGGCCAACATGCTGGTTCTTGAGAGAGAAGAGAGAAAAAGGACCCAGTTTGGGGAGCAGAGGAAACTAAATGAATCTGGACCTAAAAAAAAAAAAAGAGGGCAGCTCAGGCATACCTACTCTTTACTGCAAAGCTGCTTGCTGGTGTTTGGTGCCAAGAAAACAACCCCTGGCTGCAGAGGACATGCAAGGGAAAGGTGAAGATAGACAGATTGGCAGAGCTCACACAAATAGGAACGAGCTCCATTTGACTAGGAATGTCTAAACATCAAAGAGAGGCATATATTTAAACAGAAACTTGAGACCAAATCAAAGTAGCTATGATGGCTGTTTGGAAATGCGGCCAACCAAGGACCCCATCAACAGGAAGAGGCACTGGTCCGATCCTGTCTCTGCTTGTTCACTTGCTGCATGGCATCTAGTAGGGTGTCTTTTACAGGGCAGAGCCCACAGTAATATTTAGTCATAAAATGATGGGACTGAAAGTAACTTTGAAAACAATTTCCAGGTCTCTGTTTCATACACAAGTAAACTAAGATTCAACCAGTTTGAATCATTAAGTGAGTGAATATGCTGATGTAGTGATGTTTCCTCCCCCTCCAAGCCTGAGTTGAAGGCTTGGTCACCAGATTGTGGCACTCTCGGGAGATGGTAAGACCTTTAGGAATGAATAGGATATTGGGACCCCAATGGACCCTCTTCATTTCCTTGTTTCCTGGTCACCATAGGTGAACAGACCTCCCTTCACATGGTGTACTGGGGTGCCACAGTTCCAAAGAAATGGGCCAAGGAAACATTAGCTACAAATAAGCCTTCCCTCCTGCTAAGTTGATTTATTTCTGATATTCATTATAGTAGCAGAAAGCCAACTAACCAACTAAAAAAAATGTGGTTTTGTTGTCGTTGTTGTTGTTGTTATGTAGCACTGGCTGACCTTGAACTCACAGAGATCCACCTGCTTCTGCCTCCAGAGTCCTGGGATTAAAGGCATGTGCCACCAGACTTGGCTTTCAATTTTCTGTGTAATGAACCTTATTTCAAAGCCATACATTCTTTAACAGTATGTGTAATAGTCTCTTTAATTCAGTTATATATTAGTCATCAGTCACCCATGTCGATCTTTGGGGTGGTGAGCAGAGAGAGGTTTGTGAGGCTGAGCTGACGTTCAGGATTCTGAGTTTCCAAACATTCTGGCCACATTAAGAAAGTCTTAAATGTCGGTGTTGGATGAAAACGTAGACTTTTCTTACAATGATGTGTTACATGCTCAAGATTTAAGCAGCTTGGGAAAGAAAATTCTGTGTGAGGCTGACAATTGTGTGTTAATATACTATAGTCAGCTGGGTGTCAGTGTAGCAGTGGAAGCAAAGATCACCAGAAAGAACAGCCCTCACCCCTCCTAGAGTTCTCCTCTGCGGCACTGGTTCTTTGTGCAGGTAACAGAAGACACGTGAACTGTCCAGGCACTCCTTGCTGCAGGCTCCCCAGCCTCATATGACAGCCATCCTGTGACCCACCATCCTACATTGTTAGCCTTTGGCTATCATGCTACTGAGGAAGATGAGAATACATTTTTATAGATCCCTTAAAAATGACATTTCTCAGAATTTATTGTCTGAATCAATTCTGACAAATGACGAAAGTGTCTAGAATCTTCCCGTCTGCTACACGGTGTAAAGGGTTGGGTGATATCATACCTTTGAGGGTGGAAATCATTTACTGTTATACATGTCGCAGAGAACATTTTACAAGCCCACTTTTTGGTATCTTCACTGGTGCCTCCTATTTGGCTTCCCGTGTCATAAAGAAGACCTGCATGGAAATCAAGGCAGGGATCCTAACGCAGTGTGGTTTGGTTTTGCTGTTTGGTGTGAGGAGCTGTGTGAGCCTAACTCTAAGAACACCGGTAGTGGTGTCTGCCTGCATTCTGAGAATTTAAGGAGGTGAGGTTTCTACAGAATGAAATCACCCAGTCTATCTGGGAGGCTTTCTGCAGAGTGAAGGTGAAAATAAACTCAAGCAAACAAAGCAGGAAGAGTCTGAAAACAGTAAGGTGTGCGTGTTCAGATGCTCAGAATCCTTAAAGCTTAGGAGCAGTTATGCTTGCTTCAAAGGTGTGTGTACATTCGTGTGTAGTGTCTGTGTGTGTGTGTGTGTGTGTGTGTGTGTGTGTGTGTGTGTGTGTGTGTGATAGACGTGTATGTATAGTATGAACGTTCATGTGTTGTGTGTGTGATGTGCGTGTACTGTGTATATTTATATGTAGGGTGTGTGTCTGGAGTATGGAAGTGTGTGTATGTGTGTGTGTATGCATCTGTATGTGTGTGTAATGTGGAGGAGTGTGTGTGTTGTGTGTGGAGTGTGTATTTGTGTCTAGTGTGTATATGTGTGTGTTGTGGATAGTGTGGGTGTGTGGTGTGTATAGTGTGTGTGTGTAAACTATGGCAGTGTGTGTGTAATGTGTATGACTAGAGTGTGTGTGATGTGTGTGTAATGTGTACATTGGTTTGTAGTGTGAGTATGTATGGGGGTGTGTATAATGCGTTGCAGTGTGAGTGTGTGTATTTTGTGTGGACTATGGCAGTGTGTGTGTGTAATGTGTTACAGTGTCAGTGAGTGTGGAATATGTGTGTGTGTAGGTTGGTGTGTGTTGAGTGTGTGTGCGTGTATGTGTGTAGTGTGTGTATGTATAGGTGTGTGTGTGGAGTGGGTGTGTGTATGGAGTGTGTGTATGTGTAGTGTGTGTGTATGTGTAAGTAGGTGTGTGTGGAGTGTGTGTGTGTGTGTATAGTGTGGTAGGTGTGAGTCTGTGGCTGCCTCGCTTTGTCCGGCCACCTTTTCGTTAGCTCATACACTTTCCTAGTGACTTTAAACCCTCTTCTTACAGCACCCCAGTCCTCTCCTCCAACCTACAGCTACAAAAGTAAACATAACTTCCTTACAAAATAAAGACAAAATAACCTATAAAGATCCAATGGAATCTACCTTTGAAACAATATTATAGCAATATTACACACATCCAGATGTTCCATGGAGAAAATCCCAGCCCAGTGGAGAAAGACAGCCTTGCCTAACCTGAGGCTCTCCCTAATTTAATATGTCCTCTCTACCCTCCACCTGCTTTGCCAACAAAAGAATGCTTTCCTGGGTATATACCACGCCTCCCCATTCTCATTAACAATTATTCTCATCTACATTTAAAATATTTGATGATGATTTGACATGCATAAGGACAGGAGATTGAATGTTAAATTATCTTCTAAAAAGATTTTCTTCTGTTCTTCCTTCTGCTCCTCCCTCCCTACTTCCTACCCCCTTCCCTCTCTTTGATATTCTCCCTGAATTACTACCTGTGAAGATACAAAAAGCCAACTGTAGACATGACTGATGCCTCCAGGGCTGCAGGGCTACACCAGAAGGTGACAGCAAGAGCCCCTTGGGAGCTGTTGAGTCACACTGGTCCTAAAATCATCACTAGCAGGGAGATGGAAACAGTTTGAGAAGCCGGCATTCCGAGAATGCCCAGCGTAGGACAGGCAGCTGAGAACATCCAGCCTGAGAAGGCAAGGCTGCAAGGACTCTGAAGGGCAGGTTCTAGCCACTTCAGCATCCTCCTGAGGGCCCTGGAATCTGCTTCCACACACGAGTGTTTGACCACCATGTGTCAACAAGACATGGTTTCTTCCTGTTTCAGGAAAACATGATTTTGTCTCACCTGCACATAAATTATTCTATTTTCTGTTCTAAGAAATCAAAATATGGGCAGAAGATAAGTTCAAAGGAAATTTGCCACTTCTGGTGGCTAAATGCAGTCAAAGATATATGATCGGGGTGCTAAAATACCGACATTTCTTATATTCTATAATTCTAAAGGGAAAGTAAGGTGCAGTACAAAATTGAGGTACAAGAATCTCAGAAATTCAAGCCAGAGAATCCACCCAACTAGGATGCTCACAGTTGTTAGGAACCTCGTGTGGTTCTTAGCCCTTGGCCTTCATGCTAGGCTTCTTTTTTTTAATTAAAACTTAAATATATTTTAAATTTTAAATGTATTTTTAACTAATAAACATTGTGTCTAGAGGCTCTTGCACTTCTTCCCATGTGACAAAGGCCATGCTGCTCTTCCTTGCTGCCTGAGCAGCTCGCTTTTCTTTCCTATACCCTCACTTGGCTTTGATCTTCCCATTTCAAAGCCTAGAAAACCGTCAAGGGAGAGAAATGATCACACTGTGTGTCCTTTCCTCCAGTGTGGGCAGTCTCTTTAGTCGGGAAGCCCCTTTGGGTAACCCAGGGACTAAATAACACAACCAGACTTCCCCACCCTTCATCAATATTTAATTAATATTGATTCTTTGTGTAGCTTTGTCTCATTTCCGAACCTTCACAGATGAACTTTCTCCATAAATGAGCCTTTTAAAGTATATATTCAAAATATCTCTAAGCCTCAGAGAGCAGTTTCTAAACAGTTGTGCATTGATTTCCTCTGACCCCCACATATTTCTTGAGTGTTTTTCCTGAAAGATTCTTTGGTTCATTTAACACAAAAACAAACCCTGTCCCAGGTTGGTCAAGGTTATAGGGGTCTAGGTAATGTGGACTTTTTTCTCAGGGATTTCGATTTCTCTATAGGATATAAGACTCTCCAACAAATAAGCAAAGAGAAAATTGCGCAGTGTGGATCCCTGCATACCTACAAGTTGCTTAGATTACAGTTTTATTGAATGTTAATGAACTCCCGCAGTTCTCCCGCATAGAATGGAAAAGGTCTTTACTCTCTGGGGTTATAATTATAGTGACTGAATTTTTCCATACCAAAAATTAAAACCCGTGGCCAGACAAAGGACTCTTGTGCCACTTCTTGGTGTAAGACCACCCATAGTTAGACTTTGTAAAGCGGGCATTTTCAGGCAGGCCCCATAAAAGTAGAGATTCGTTAAGTAGGCATGCCTTTAGACTTTTCATTAAAAGCCTATAATGCAAACAATATTTTATTCTGTATTTGAATCAACACGTTATATCCTAAAGCACTTTTTTTTTTTATAGCCTTAAGGTATGTGTTAGCCTATTCATAAAAAACCGTAATGCTTCGCACTGAGTAATGATGCCCACCATTATCCAGGTGGGGTAAAAAGATCCCTAGTGGTCTACTCCAGGCCTTTAATTTTCCTTTTGAAGATAAAAGTTCCCTATTTCACTTTCAAAGTTCAAGGCTTTTTGAGCCATGCAAGTGATTGTCATTGAGGCGTGCCAGATGTGAGCAGTCGTTCTGAAAAGAAGGAAGGAGTGACTTCTTCTTCCTATGGTTTCTACATGTGTAACTTTTCAGACCATCAAGGTCATGCAGATGGATACTGGCCAGGTTGCTGTAGCCCAGGCAGAAGCTCTTGAACTGGGGGACTTGGGGTCTAAAACGGGGTGTGTTGATGTTTTAAAACTGCTGAGACCAAAGCCTGCTTGACCAAAACTAAGTGATATACCCAGAGTCACACTATTTTGGTGGTCAAGCCAGGTTCTGACCACAAGCTTGGTGATGGACACAGATCCCCCTCCCAAGCTGTGAGGTTTTTTTCTTCCCCAGAGTCACTCTACTCAACCCTACAATATGATTACATCATTCTAAACCCTGTGCTTGCTGCCTGGACCAATATACTGTTAATGGAAAGTAAATGGAAAAGTTTAGAAAATGAATGTCTTCAACCAATGATTTCTTTGGTGAAGTAGCTTCAGAGGGACCAAGGCTTTTCAAGGCCGACTTTCAGCTGGACAGGAGCTGAGTCCAAGCTGAGTATTCTCTGCTTCCTTTCACCCTAGGACCACCTTCATGGAACCAGACTTATGTCACAGTAGAACTGATTCCCTGCTCTTTTTAGTAGACAATATCCATCATTTATCTTACAAGATGGCTGCATTTATAAAGTGCTTATCCAGGTACACTTTCTGAATGTATTCTTTCTATTAAATCATACCAGGGTCTGCACTGTTGGCTCAATGGGTAAGGAAGTTACAGCTTTTCTGGAGGACTGGAGTTCAGGTCCCAGCACCCACATCAGACAGCTAATAACCTCCTATAACTTAATCATCTGACACCCTCTTCTGGCTTCCATGGGCATACACACAGCACACACACACACACACACACACACACACACACACACACACACACACAGAGTCAAAATAAAAACAAGTCTTAAATAACACATACCAGGTTATCCATCCAAGTAATCTCCAAATTCGACTTACTTTCCCTTTCTATCTGTTCAATCATTCAATGACTATTTTCTGTTTTGTATTAACATTTATTTACTTAGTCTGTGTGTAAATATATACATGTGTATACATGTGCACATATGTGTGTACTATAACATGTATTTGGAGGTTTGAGGAACTGTGAGAGTCAGTTCTCATTTTATACCAGGATTGAACTCAGGTCATTGGGCTTGACACAAGTGCTGCCAGCAGTTGGACCATGACTATTGAGTATGTGCCATATGGAGGGCACTTTGCTGGCTGTCAAAGATACTGACCGCAGTGAACAGAAAGACCAAGGTCATAGCCCTTTTGTGGCTTATAACCAAGTTGTGTTAACAAATGTACCATGGGCCATTTTTATATTTATATTAGTCAGAATTTCTTATTCTATGTCAAAATACCTTACAGAAACAATTTAGAGGCCAAAGGACTTGTTTATGCTTTCAGAGTGTCCAGTACGTCATGATTGGGGCAGGTGCTGCAGAGCACAGCAGCTTACCTCGTAGCAGTCAGGAAGCAGAGAGCACAGTTACACTCCTAGGCTTTTTCTGTTTTCTTCCATTAGGGTCCCCACTCTATGGAATAGTCACTTATATTTAGAGTGACTCTGCCACACTTAGTTAATCCTCTCTGGAAATTCTTCAAAGACACATCTTAGTGAAGAGGGGTACTTATGAAAATCCCCTAGGTGCCTGTCAATCTAGTCAAGTTGACAACCAAGACTGACCCTCACACGTATTACAAGACCACAGCCTTGTTTCATTTTTTTAACCCCAAGAAAGCAGAGATTCTTCAAGCTTCCTCAGGGACTCAACCTAGACGAACCTAGAGCATGTGGTGGCTGAGTGTAGAGATCCGAGCTGGGAGGTGAAGCACTTGAATTACAGGGGGGTTAATAAGTCTCCAATATATTTCTAGCTTATTTTTAATAATGCAAAAGAAATGAAAACCAGGCCATCTTTTTTTTTTTTTTTTTTTTTTGATATGCCACACCATTTTGCTTTGAGGCATTTAAGGATTTCTAATTGGTTAAAGATTAATCATGTACAACAGCCCAACTAAGTAGAACCACTCTGCTGCTCTTTTAAGCTTTGTTGGTTTGGCATCTTATTCCCTGGCAGCATTTCAGACTCTCCACATAATGCATCAAAAAGCTTTAGAACATATCTTGACCCATGGGCCAGTGTTAATTTTGCAGCACTCACTACTCATGTGTAATACCCATAGCAAGTGAGTTCAACAGAAAACTCACCTCAGATGCTTACTCAGAGTGAGTGGCATTTCACATAGAAGAGAAACAGTTTTCATCTGAGGAGGTTGGTGGTGGTGTTGAGCACCAATATTTTGTTCTTGAAAAGACTGGAACTATATACACACCAACAAAATTATGATTAGAAAATGGGATGTGACAACACCCAGAGGAAGCTCCACTCCTAGACTCCCTAACACGCCCAGGATCATAGGATCAGAGGTGAGGAGGACACAACATCTGCCCCAACACCGAGAGTAACTGGGACCAGCAGGATCCAGGGACGCAGGAACCCTGCCCGACCACTGGCATGGGTTCCTTCTGGTCTGGGCTGGTGCCCTGAGCAGACCTTGGGAGCAAACTCCACAGGCAGTCCCACAACACCCAGAGGAAGCTCCACTCTCAGGCGCTCTAACACGCCCAGGATCACAGGATCACAGGATACCAGGAGCTTTGTCACACCAGGATCTCAGGGTCTCAGAGACAGGTTGACTCCCAGGAGCTGACACACCCAGGATCTCAGGATCACAGGATTCGTGAATCACAGGATCACAGAAACAGCTGAACTCTGAGGAGTTCTGACACAACCAGGATCACAGGAAGGACAGGCTCCAGTCAGATATAGCGAGGGCAGATAGCACTAGAGATAATCAGATGGCAGGAGGCAAGCATAAGAACATAAGCAACAGAAACCAAGGTTACTTGTCATCATCAGAACCCAATTTTCCCACCATAGCAAGTCCTGGATACACCATCACATCAGAGAAGCAAGATTCAGATCTAAAATCACTTCTCATGATGATGATAGAGGACTTTAAGAAAGATGTAAATAACTCTCTTAAAGAAATACAGGAGGGCTGGAAAGATGGCTCAGCTGTTAAAGGCTAGGCTCACAACCAAAAATATAAGAAATACAGGAAAACACAGGTAAACAGATAGAAGCCCTTAAAGAGGAGACACAAATATTCCTTAAAGAATTACAGGAAAACACAAACAGGCAAAGGAAATGAACAAAACCATCCAAGATCTAAAAATGGAAATAGAAACAATAAATAATTCACAAAGGGAGACAACCCTGGAGTTAGAAAACCTAAGAAAGAGATCAAGAGTCATAGATGCAAGCATCACCAACAGAATGCAAGAGATAGAAGAGAGAATCTCAGGTGCAGAACATACCATAGAAAACATTGACACAACAGTCAAAACAAGAAAAAAAAATGTGAAAAGCAAAAAACTCCTAACCCAAAACATCCGGGAAATCCAGGACACAATGAGAAGACCAAACCTAAGGATAATAGGTATAGAAGAGAGGGAAGAGTCCCAACTTAAAGGGCCAGTAAATATCTTCAACAGAATTATAGAAGAAAACTTCCTGAACCTAAAGAAAGAGATGCCCCTGAACATTCAAGAAGCCTACAGAACTCCAAATAGACTGGACCAGAAAAGAAATTCCTCATGTCACATAATAATCAAAACACCAAATGCACTAAACAAAGAAAGAATATTAAAAGCAGTAAGGTAAAAAGATCAAGTAACATATAAAGGCAGACCTATCAGAATTATATCAGACTTCTCACCAGAAACTATGAAAGCTAGAAGATACTGGGCATATGTCATACAGACCCTAAGAGAATACAAATGTCAGCCCAGGCTACTATACCCAGCAAAGCTCTCAATTACCATAAATGGAGAAAATAAGATATTCCATGACAAAACCAAATTTACTCAATATCTTTCCACAAACCCAGCCCTACAAAGGATTATAGATGGAAAATGTCAATCCAAGGAGGGAAACTACACCCTAGAAAAAGCAGGAAAGTAATCTTTCAACAAACCCAAAAGAAGATAACCACACAAATGTAATTCCACCTCTAACAACAAAAATAACAGGAAGTAACAATCACTTTTCCTTAATATCTCTTAACATCAATGGACTCAGTTCCCCAATAAAAAGACATAGACTAACAGATTGGACATGTAAACAGGACCCAGCATTTTGCTGCATACAGGAAGCACAGCTTAGTGACAAAGACAGATACTACCCCAGTGTAAAAAGTTGGAAAACAATTTTCTAAGCAAATGGTCCCAAGAAACAAGCTGTATCTTGATACTGTGACTGCTAATTTGAAAATTATTATGAAGAGTGGATGACCAGTGTTATACTTGATTCTTCTTAGGGTGAATGGTGGGAAATAGCTCCTTTTTACACATTATCCTGGCAGAAATCATCTGTTCCTTTGCTGAGCCCCACAGTAAGACTGAGATCAGCATGAAGACACAAGCTAAGATATAGCAGACCCCAACTTAACTTATAGTCTGGTTCCAGGGCCATCATGAGAAACATCAGGCATCCAGGAAATGGTTGTTGGTGGGGGGTAGGGACTGACTGGAGACTGACTGATAGTCACTTACTGAAGGTGGCATTTTGCTGGGTGTGGTGGTGTGGGGGTCAGGAATACCAGGTCTTCCTTTCCCAGGTAACAGCAGGCCATCTGTCACACTAAGTCAAGATGAGATAGTGTGTGTGGAGCACTGGGGCCTGAGCCCAACAGGCAAAGAAACATTTGCTAAATACAAATAACTTCAACCACATATCTGGGATCAGCCTGAC
>CM052711.1:86445540-86528533 GCA_028551405.1 Uromys caudimaculatus | reverse complement strand
TTCTTTCTTTCTTTCTTTCTTTCTTTCTTTCTTTCTTTCTTTCTTTCTTTCTTTCTTTCTTTCTTTCTTTCTTTCAGGTAGGGTCTTCCTATAGTCCTCAGAGTCTCAGTGACAGAAACTTCTCGTCTCTAACTCAGGACCTTTGGCAGTGCTTACAGTTTCGATACTTATTTACTTTTATGTATATATGTGTATGACATATGAACACATGCTTGTGTGTGAGAGCATATGTACACCACAACACTTGTGTTGAGGTCCTAGGACAAAGCATCCATCTTTACCTTCCACCTCATGGTTTTTGCTCAACACTGTGCTGTGTATTCCTGGCTAGCTTGTTCTTGAACCTTTTGGGGTTCTCCTGTCCTCACCTCCCCTCTATCCAAAAGGGTACTGAGATTATAGTCATGCCCCACTGTGCTCGGCCTTCATATGGGACCTAAGCTCAGATTGTGAGACTTGTGTGGCTAGTGTTACTACCCAGTGAGCCACAACCACAGTCCTTGCTTATGGGCTTAAATTGAGCATCATGGCAAGCAACTATTGTAAGAAAGAGCTGATGTCTCAGGGGGACTTTACCAATCAGTTATACTGTGACTGCAGACCATACCCTCTGGGACACAACTGGGAAGACAGAATTAGCAGTAGCAGGCATGAAAGGCTCCAGTGACTTCTCTCCATGCAGTAGCAGGAATGAAAGGCTCCAGTGACTTCTCTCCATGCAGTAGCAGGCATGAAAGGCTCCAGTGACTTCTCTCCATACACTATTAATGAGGGTGAGGTTTTTTTCAAAAATGTTTTTGTGGTACATTTTGATCTCAAATTTTGAAAATACAAAATCCACATATCTTTGATATCCAAGAATCCTTCCTGCTTGTATGTTGATTTTATTTTCTCAGCAAAGACAAAACAAACTAGGAAAACCAGAAATGCCTGTGTGGGAGACGGGTTCAATGGTAAATTGATGTGAAATAAAGTGCAGTACTAGGGTATGTCACACACACACATTCTGAGTAGTATAAATTAAAAGTAATCTAACACTGAATGAAAATCCTGATCATGTACACATTGCTTACGTAAAGTGCACGTGATTAAATCATGTAGACTCGGGCTGTCAGATTAGCTAAATAGTTTATAGTTTTGACCTTAATTTGCCTATTCAAACATTTACTTCTATCACCCATATAACTAAACATCAATCTGTCTTAGCCATTCAATAATTCTAAATGAATGCTTGTACTGTTTTTCAACGATGCTGACGATAGCAGCGATTGCCTTGGTTGTTACACACTAGATACACTACACACTTGGTCTCCTACTTTCTCTGAACCTCACAGATCCTGAAAGAAGAGGAAAGAGAGTTTCTGCAGTCTTATGGAATTCACCATAGCTGCACGGGAGGAAGGTCTGGAGCTAGTTCTCACATGGGTTGTGTGTCCAAATGCCATGTGCCTGAGGAACGGTCCTAGTTAGTTTTTCAGAGTCTGTTTTCTGGGTAAGAGGTCATCTCTGAATCAAGAGTTAACAGGAATACTCTGGCGATTGTTCATCACTGTTGCTGATGTCTAGCATCTTCCAGTCACCAAGTACGGAACTTTGTTAGCCATCCCATACTTTACACTCACCAAACCATTTGATCACATATACAGAGAACTTTCCAGATCCTTCCTGGGGATATTTATTTACCTCTGCTGGAGTTCCCATCTCGTGAACACCAGCTTTATTCTTGAGGCCAGGTGGAGCTTGCCATCTGAAAACCACGCTGGCTTTCAGGGTAGGACTGGGTTCAGCTGAGCAATGCTGAACCATTGTTTATTTTATGAGATAAAGAACAGAGACAAACAAAAGAGCCAAGTCTGCTTTTAGAATCATTCAAGTGATGTAATTTTTATTAGTTGAACTAATGCTAGATGTGGCCTGGTTTTGATTTAAGGGATTTCTATTGTTCCACAGGCTGTGCACACCCAGGGTGGTGGGGTAGCAGTTCCTGAACTGATCCCAGGAAGCCATTGCAGGCCTTGTATCCTTTCTGCTCAGCCGATATCTCTCCATCTGCGACAGGACTCTATTGAAGTTCTTCTGGTTTTCTTGACTGAGTAGGCTAAGCAGGCTGGACAAAAGGACACACAGGCATAAAGTTGGTATCCACCCTGGGTTTAGCAGTGGCTTTCTGGAGAAAATAACTAATTTGTATCTTGGAGCAGAGGTGACAAAGGTGCCTGGGTCCCTAGAATGGGGACAGAGTGTATGGGACAGGAGTACAGTGAGCAGGGCATTTCTGTGAAGCCCTCTTAAGATCTGTCTTGTCTCGCCATGCCTGTTCTTTTTCCCTAAGTTAACCCTAGTGAAGGACACACCTGTACAGAGAGAATCTTTAGAGACTCAAGTGAAATAAAATGGTAACTAACGGCTACTTTTGAAACAGATTGATGGCATAATACCCATTTTGCAAAACAGGCAAATGCTTAGGGATCCAGTTTCTGTTTCCAGTAATGAAAAGGGATATTCATAGGAGAAGACAAAAGGAGATGGAGGGCCCCTGCTCTGGGCAGAACAGTTAGGCTGGTGTGAGTTGTCACCGACTGAAGCCTCAGTTGACAAGTCTCCCTTCGATCCTCTTCGTGCAGCCTAAGGTATCTACTGAATCTTGGGCTCTGTTAGCTCTAGACAGTGTGAACCTCATGGAACACTTTATGAACACAGCTTAGAGTTCTCTAGCTGGACGAGGGAAGCTTTCTTAGGAAACATCTTTCTCTAGATATATTTCTGTGAAAACTGAAATAGTGAAGGTGGAATTTGGAGACTCATGTCCCAGAACACAGATCTTGTGAGAAGAAAAGAAAACAAGACAAAAGAGAGGAGAGGAAGGGAAGTGAAGGGAGGGGAGGACAGTTGAAGAGCAGTGGCTCATACTTTGGAAAGTGAAGCAGCAGGCCAACACGGATGTATGAGGACTGAGGAGCTCGCTGAGTGGTAAGGAGAATGTTTGCAGCACGAGTGTGAGGTTCTGAGCTTTGGTTCTCAGCACTCAGGCAAAAGTGGGGTATGGTAGCATTTGTTTGTAAGCCTAGTGCTGGGGGTCCAGAGACAGATGGATCCTGGGAGCTCTCTGGTGCTTCAGTCTGGTGCCTCACTTCCAGTTCAGTGAGATGTACTATCTCACAAGACAAGATGGAAGGAGTTAGAGGAAGAAACAGACTTAGATTCCTGGTCTACAGACACACACACACACACACACACACACACACACACACACACACACACGAAAGCATGCCCACACACATACATGTACATACATGTATACAGTACATATGCACATAGAATAACATGGGATTAGTATTCGGTAATGAAAGTAATCACATCATGCACTGAATGGATTTGCTAAAACATAACCAGCAAAGTACACCTCTTTTTATTGGCAGCCTGCTTCCACTCTTCCACTAATTATAAGCTAAAGGCAGGCAGTGCCATAGATTCAAAAGCTAGCTGGAAACTGAGAGTCCCTAATAAACGGTAGGCAGGGAAGGGTGCATTAGACACATGTGTATAATAAAGATGATAAATGTGCGTGAGTATAGCTGTGATGAAATGTGTATAAAGTCTTAGAACTCCACAGAAGTAAGCAGAGCATAAATAGATAGCATGCTCAGGCAGAGAGAAATCGGGTGCTATTTTAGCACTTGGGCTAGTGATAATTTATTGTTCAGCCTCTCCTGTTGACTCAGTGTTTATGCAGTGCTATATATTAACCGAGACCAAAATAGTCTGTGCACATCACAGTCTTGGATAGATTACCGAGCCATCAGAAGAAGCACCAAACAACCACTCCCTACGAGAAATGGATTTATAATATTTAAAGTATTCATCCTAAAAACCCAAGCTGTTTTGACAATTTTTTGTCTGTTGATCAGTATGGTTTAAAACTAGGTGGTATGGTATGTCACAGAAAAAGATAGTTAAGATGTTTAGAAGCCAAAGTGAAGGCCCAAGATTCTGTGGGTTGAGATTTACTCTTACTGGTGGGACTTGTCTCCAAGCCATGTGCCGGGTTAATGGGGCACCTACCTCTTAGAGTTGATGTGATGTGTTCAGCTGAAACAGCATTTAAGTGAGATGAAGTGCACATGAGCTGGTGTGGTCGGAGGACTGAGAAAGACTTGGTGCTTGCCGGGGTGAGTGTTAATTCTAGATTTCAACACACACCAGTGAAGTGACTCTAGACAAGCTTCTTAATTTTGTCAGATAGCATGGGATCACAGAATCAGAACAAAGGCATTAAGAGACTGGACCAGAGTCAAGATGATGTCACATACATGTTCCCACGATCACCTTGGTTAGGTGCTGTGATGGCTACATTTGATTGTCATGCTGATTGGAGTTAGATTGAATTGGATTCATGAAGTGAGAGCATGGGTATGAGGGTATTTCTAGAGAGGATTAGGCAAATCTGGGGGAGTACCCAGATGGTGGTTCAGATCAAAGGGGGGAGGGAGGGACAGGAGAGCTCCAGCTACATGCTGGTAGTTGCTTCTCCCCTTTCCTGAGATGTGCTCTGCTTTCCTGTGAGCCACCCTCCCCATGAGGGACTGACACCTCTGAAACAGTGAGCCACAATAAATAATTCCTCCTATTAAGTTATTGCTGTCAGATACTTGGTCACAGCAATGCAAGTCATTAATATGGGTAGCTGATGTTTCTCCAAGGTGTCTTTTCTTTTCTTGGCCCTGACTGACAGTCACATGTCTGCATCTGTGTGATCCTGGAGACAGTCTGTACTTGTGGGGGCAGGGCCCTAGTCAAAGCTCCTTGCTTGGCGAAGTGGAGGGGTGGTGCTCTACAGCAAGCCGTCTCCAGAATAAGCATAATACACGAGGAGGATGGTTATCCTGGCTAAAATAAATTACTCTGCTTAATGTACACAAGAGATAGGACACGAAAAGAGCAAAGGCATTCTCTCCAGACAAGTGTTTACTGCTGAGACTGTGTGATTACAGATGCGTAATGCCTTTCATAGACACATTTGTCCTAGGGCCCCACACCATGCAGAGGGTGCTGTCATGACTTTTTGTCTTAACTCTTGCTATATAGGCAGTGATCTCTAGAGTCATTTAACTTCTTGATTGCTTTGAAATTGTTTTCATTAGAAGGTGCTTCAGCCCTGGAAGGCACAACTCTAAGCTAGTGACTGTATACAGGCCCTATCTGCAGCTGTCTCTCATAAGGAAGGCCTGTTTCCATACCAGACAGACAGACAGACAGACATATGCAGAGAGAGAGAGAGAGAGAGAGAGAGAGAGAGAGAGAGAGAGAGAGAGAGAGCTGTATACCTAGCCTGCTCTTTCCATGTCCCTTTGACCTACCTTCTCTTGGTAATTAATGGTCTAGCTCATATGATGCTTTCTGCAATCAAGAACAAGTCCTTTAACAGTGGCTCTAACAGGGAGCCTGCTCTCCTCACTAGAAACCTAAGAGGGACAGATACATTGTCCTTTTCCTTGTTCTTGACCCCGGGCAGGGGCTTGTCTGGAGAAGTTATTTTCTGACTTCTCTGATGGCTTACCCCAAGAGTCTGGATGACCCCCACCGCACTGCAATCTGCCATGTTTTTACCCTTCTTCGGCATTTAAAGGTGCTTAGCAAGTAGCAGGCCCAAGGCCACCTTCAGTGCCATGTGTGTTTGCTCACTTAAGAATCAGCAGAGGTGCGTCACTCTACACTCTAGGAGTGCCGAGATTCCAGGCCTTTGTAGAGGCCTTTATGTAGCTTATGAAGCCTGCTCTTGAGCCACATCTCCCTGGATAGCCATGGTCTACATTATATATGGAATCCTTTTGCATCGAGTTGTTCTTGTCTGCAGGCAAATGCTCCAGGAAGGCACATGACGATTATTGCACTCTGCAGTGTTTCCTTAAGGAGACCAGTGTGAAGCAGAGTCCCATGCAAAATGTTCTGTCCTTCTCAGGGTATGAGTGTTGTGTGAGCAATAAAACTGGAAGCTGGTGCAGAATGAGCCAATGAAGCTAGTTTTATGGTCGGGTTTATGGTACGGATCTCCCTGGGAGAGCAGTGTGTGCACAGCCACTCCTTGTTTCAGACCATTCGATGTACAGGGCAACTGTGCTAGCTGCTCTCCTTCCTGGCACCCACCCCTGGGCATCCCCTGATCCTAAGGGGGCAGTGTATGTTCTCCCAGAATGCCTTAGCACAGGCCAGCCTAGGATGTACTTTGCCCACCAGGAGTTAGGAGCTCTTGCTCCCTGCAGCAGATGGTGGCAGCTGTGTGAGTAGTGATGTGGCTGGGCTGGCCCTGGGCCTACCCTGGGCATCTTTGCAGTAACCTAGTTATATTGGTATGCTGGTAGTCAGCTACCTTGTTAATCTTAACATATCCTGGTGAAGCTCCTCCTTCTGCAGGCTGCAGATGATAGATGTTGGAGTGACAGCTCCAGACTTCAGCTGTGAAATAGAACTAATCCAGAGTTCTAAAAGATCCTGATGTCCAAACCACAGCCCAAACCAGTCTGCCACTCTCCCAGGGCATATGACCCAGAACCCACTAAATGACTTGATGGTTTTCTGGGTATGCCTGCTGCACAGGAGAGAAGCTAGGGGATTAAACAGGGTAGGGGGAAACGAATCAAATCAGAAAGCAGAGAACAAAGCCCAGAGCTGGTCAGGTAGGCAGGAGTAGGCAGGTACAGCCAGCAGCTGCTGGGTGGACCCAGAGAGACTCACTGATTGCCTATCCCCTGCCCCTGCCTCCGAAACCAGGCTGTCTCTGGAGGAAGGGCAGGATCCTTGTACAATCTTCCACATGCGTTTGACCTTTTGAAACATCACAGGAAGTATCTCCTAGCTGAGGACCCCTATTTTAGGGTTTACTTGAGTTCTTCCAATGCTGCTTTCTCTTAAAAGAAAAACTGTATTTATCATGAGGATTCAGTAGAGGATGGTGAAGACGAGGCTAGGTCAGACCTTCTGCAAAGGGCAACTTGATAACCGTAATAAACATTGGAGGAAACTCACACTTCTGTTTAGGTAAAAATCCCTCAACTCTTATCAGGTGTCTCTATACACTGTCCCCAAAGACAGGGACTCTGAGACACTGATTTAGGAGAGCAGGGAAAAAAAGGAAAATAAAGCCCCAATGCATCTGTTAAATATTCAGGCTCCCTGCTGATTCCAAGACCCTCAAGGCTTGAGACCATCTCTACCAGTAAGGACCACAGGGCAGTCGGACCTGAGCTGAGCACACAGTTTTATGTAGCTGAAGGAGCTTCATTGCACTCTACTGCTTGCTCTGTGCTTCTCAGCTTCTCTTTCTAATGACATCTGTCCCACCTCAGCATGACAAGGAGGGTTATGTGAGATGGCTGGGGACAGGAGCCACCCAGTAGGTAATTTTGACAAGGTTCCACCTTTCATTTACAAGTCAAACTGAGATGAACTCTAAACATGGCATCTTCTAAATTAGTAACCTCACGGAAGGACGTAACAGTTTTGCACATCTGAGTGTAGAGGCAGAAATGAGTTGTCTGTTCCCTTTCAATACTCAGTCTTCTGAAAGCCCCAGGTTATCAGCTCTGGAGTACCTAATGAAACACCTTCTCAGCTCCTATTTGTGTCTGAAGGCATGCGAAGTCCCTTGGATAGCAGTGAATCAAGGGACTGACTGTTCATCGACACATTTCCCCTGGTTTTCAGGTCCACAGACCCCCTAGTTGGGTTTACTCCTTATTCTTTTTGCTATGTCTATGATAAGAAAGGACTTATCTGCCCGTAGTTGCAGCTGGAGCCATAGGAGCTGAGAGTCAGGCAGAGTTCCCACCAAGGACAGCCCCCTTGTCGGCTGGCAGTGAACCATTCCTGTTGCTGTGATGGGCCTGGGAAAGTAGAAAACACCATGGAGACTAAGCCTGGAGTGCAGTGGGTGGACAGTCCTTGCCTCCTCCTCTCCAGGAGGAATCAATGCGGCCACAGAGCCCCTGTAGATCCAGAGAGCTGAAGCCCTTTATTTTCCACTCCACAAAGGGTAGAAGCATTCCTGCTGCAATTTTTGCTTGAGAGCAGGAATTCCTAGCAACACTGAGAGCTTTTCTTGATTAGGGAATGTTAACCTCTCTCTTCCCTGACCTTGCCTGTTTGAGTGCGGTAACATGCTATGATTGGTTCAGAAAGCAACTTTACAACATGATATTTATTGTCATGCTACTAAAACTCATTTTTCATAGCCTGTCTAAGGTTCATTAAATATCTGCTAGGGGTCTTTAGTGCATTTAGAAAGAAGGGGAGAAGAAAAGGGGAATGTACGTAAATGATAACTCAGACTTCAATATACTTACTGAACTGGGGCCTGGGGTCTTTTGTGAATGAATAAGATTCATCCCAGCACCATTTTGACACATGCCAAGATGCAGAAATCTCAGTGGGAAAGGAAACACGAACGTTAATGATTAGTTAACCAAGGCACGAGGGAAGCAATGAGATCTAACATCTCCTTCATGTCCCCCCCGTGTGCACTAAGAGCATCCGTGTGGTTTGTTCATCTTCACAAGAGCCCTCTCCTAGGAGCCAGCTACCGTAGTGTCTCCCACCCTAGAAATGAGCTACACCTGACCTGATGGGACCCTATTGACTTAAGGACAACTTCTTCAGCCCACCGAAGGATCACTGTGGATATTCACAAGGAATAAAGACCCTGGACCTATGCTGATGCAGTTGAGGCCTTCACCCCCTGTTTCCCTCCTCCATTCCAGCATGTGCTTCTCTGGGCACCACACCCATGGATTAAAATTGGCATAGTCTTTCCATCTTTCTAGGAGAAAACAGGCAGGGATTTCTGCTTGTTCTAGGTATAGTCAGCACCAAAGAGCTGGAGCAAGCGACCTGTGATCTTGGAGGGACCCAGGATACTCTATGGGTCTGGTAACCTGGGAATGCTGTGAACCCACAGTATGCTGCATAGAGCACATGGCAATCTCCATACTTTACACCCGTGCCTTGATAACCCTTGTTCCTATTCTCTCACCCCATGTCAGAGCCTAAGAGTTTGTCACTCTCTCTTGCTCTGTGTTAAGGGCTGGAGAGTAGGCAAACAGCCACAGTCATCCTTGCTGGGCTTTGGAATCTCTACACAGAGATTGCCAAACAGGCTCAAGAATAGAAGCAGAGAAGCCAAAATATCCTTCTGCCATATTTTAAGATTATTTTAAAACTGTGTTGGTGCTTTTCCGTTTTAATTGAATCAGATCCCATGACTTTCTCAATCTCCAAGTTCTCTGCAACTGGCTGCTCCCACCCTTCCCTCCTAAAGCCCCCTCCTTTCCTCTGCCTGGGAACCTGCCCTTTAAATTTGACATGGCTGGGATTTTAATCGCCCCTCAAAGGCACAGTGACAATTTCACAACAAAGCAGGGGTGGGGGGCTGAGTTTTGTTTTCTGCTCTGATTAAGAAAGCAACTGTTCTTCTCACTTTGTCCCCCAGGGCCAACTCTTGGCACCAGACTGGGGAGACCTCGAACTTAGTGTTGCAAGATCCATCAGATGCAGGGAGTCCACAAAGGTGGACTGCAGCTGCTTGAATAAAACTCTAAAATCTTGTTTAGAAGATTCTCAGCCCCTCTTTTAGAGTCTTTTCTTTCTGGGGGAGGAACCAGGAAGCTTTACTTTCCCAGGAACTCAGGCAGGTAATTGCTTCCCCAAACTAGATTTTAATCTGATGGACATGGGCATTCTTTGCTATGAGAAGCTCGCCCACGCCCATCAACTGGTTGTTTCCACCTTGTACCCTGAAGACTGGACCGCAGAATGCCCCCTCCTTCCAGGCACATCTCCAACTCTGGTTAAAGTTTAAAATCATATTGATTTCTCAACAGCACTGATAGACCTTTGGTCTTTTGGCATCATGGAACATCTTCTGTCCTGTAGCTGGCCATGACCAGGTAGTGACCAGTCTTCTGAGGATTACAATTGGCAATGACTCTTATTTAGTGCCATTATTTATTCATTTATTTTTTATGTGTATGCATGTTTTGCCTGCATGTATGTTCGTTCATGCCTGGCCATGGAGCTAGAACCCCTGAGAGTGGAATTAAAGATGGTTCTGAGCTGCCGTAGTTGTGCTGGGAGCTAACCAAGGTCCAGTGCAAGATGAGCAAGTACTCTTACCCACTGAGCCATCTTTCCTTCTAGCCTTCTCAGTTCCAGTTTTAAGCAAAGTAGTGCTACTAAAGCTAGCTAGGGTCAGAGCCCATGTCCTGGCAGCTCAAACAAGCTAGGCCTTGCCCTCAAGAAGCCCATTAATTGTACACAAAAATAAAAGAGACTTTTTTCATATTGGCCATATTGAGAAGGGACACAAGAAATATGGTGACCTCTTAAGTTTATCATCTGGTCATAACATGAGAGTAAACTTTAAATAGAAGGCAAGAAATATGAATAATGAAGTAGTCCTGGTCAGTGAGGTCCCACCCATCATTGACTCATCCTTGTGTGTCCTCTCTAATGTCTTACAAGGTGGTCTGATAAGTTACCTGCCCCATGTGAAAGCTTTCCCTCTCTACAGGAGACTTGTTCTGCCTCTGGCTGGCACCAGGTTTCAGACTTTTCTATCTTCAACAAATTCCTGAGGCGGGGCTTGGGGAACATTCTAATTCCCTAAGATGCCTGAATGTTTCTTTAGAATGGCCTCATTCCTTCCAGGTATGGCAGTTATAGTAGCTTGAACTATGTCTCGTTAATAATCTCTCCCACAAGCTGGTGTGGCTTCTGGTCTCTGATTGGTTCATCACAGGGATCTTGGTCAGGCATTCTCTCATGTAACTATGCATTTAGGGAAGTGGCTGATGACGAAGTGTCATTTCCTGTTGCACATAGCTTACAGTCCATGCTGGCTGTCTTAGTGCTGCTCTTCTTGGTAAAAGCTGTGGTTAAGTTGGTTCTTCCACCTGAAGATGAGAATATACAGGAAACACATTCCCAATACCTTCCCTAGTTATCCAAGTGACTCTCAGAGATGGCTTAGAAGACAGCAGGGCCCTAACTCCACCTCCCTTAAAGAACTTCATCACTTCCTTCTTGCACCAGATTTGGGATTCTGTGTTTTCTCATGGTCCCCAAAAATGTTAAAGCCAACACATTTGGAGGGGAAAAGTCCACTTTGCTAAAATGTCTTTGCTATATTCATCAACAAATGATAATCTTCATTCAGTCAGCCATCAACTAGCAAAGGATTTATGAGCATGTACTGATGATGCCAAGCAGGTGGGCATCTCATCTTGAGCCCAAAGCATAAGGTTGTAGTTCCCTAGGGCTGCCCACATGCATTGGATTCCTGTGCTTCTTTCCTCTTGCCCAGTGCATCCCTAGTATCCAAAATGGGTGGAGAGATTGTGAGAGACATAAGTTTCTTGGGTCAGGTCTCATCATTGTAGAAAATACTTGACTACTCTGCAAATGAATTTATTCCATGAGTTCTCAAATGCTAATTTCCATCCTGCCCCTGTTCTCTGCCCTTATAAAGTCCTAACCTGTCAGTGGCCCATGCAGAATGCTGACTGTGGTCCACTGAACAGCTCTTCAGGAGGAAATACACAAGCAAATGCATGGAGCAGAACATGAGTTGAGACGTTTCTTGGATTTAGCTCTGCTTGAAAACGCCATCCATCTTTCCTATCATCTCAGGTCAAATCTCCTCTGCTGGTGCAGGGTTGTGATGGCAGAAAAGTTGCTCTGAGAAGGGCCAGCACTTCAGAAAGCTTGAAAGCAGGAGGTGTCTGACTGTGGGCTACTGGGACTCCCGATTTTAAGATTTACTTATATACACATGAATGTTTTGCATGCATGCAAGGACACTTACTGCATTTCCCCCCGAAGAACCATTCAGTAGACCCCAGTCAGCATTCTGCATGGGCCACTGTCAGGTTAGGACTTTATGAGGATAGGGAACAGAGGCAGGATGGAAATTAGCATTTGAGAACTCATGGGCTATATTCATTTCCAGTAAGTGTACTGCTTGAGTGTCTAGTGCCTATGGAGGCCAGGAGTTGTCACCAGGTCCCTGGAACCAGAGTTACAGAAGGTTGTAAACCAGCATATGAGTACCAGGAACTTAACCTAGGTTCTCTGAAAGACCATCAAGTTCTTTTAACTGCTGAGCCATCTTTCCAGCCCTAAGGCTGCTGTGACTCTTTAGAGGATATCTAAATAGATCATCCCTTGGGCTCCTAATAGCGTTACTGCTTGATGTAGCAGGGATTCTGAGTTGAGGATGGTGAGAGGAAGAAACAGCAGTGGTTAGAAATCCTGAACTTGAATCTCACACCCACCCAACACTAGCTGCCTGGACAAGGCCACCTACCAAATTCCCTGCACCTGGGCTTCCTCACCTTAGGATTGCTGCTTCTGTTCATGAGTGAAACAAGGCTAGGCTGGCACTCACCTGGAATGTTCCTGCCTTGTTATGCCAGCTATTGCTGCAGCACAAGTCTGGTTGCCTAGCCTGGGGGCATGCCATGCTGAATTTTATATACATTGAGTATGGCTTTTGGAAATAATATACATAAAGAAGTTTGTAGATGAAACAATACACCATTAGGCATTTGATTAACTGCAGTCTCCAAGTCAGTCCAAGTATAGCTCCTATACAAATATTTATCAACTAACAAAGTTGTCAAATATGCTTATATGTTTAAAGCTCAGCAAAGGATAGACACTGCCGTAGTATCTCTCATCACTACTGATATTTGGCACCCTGAGCCTCTATAGAAGGAACTATATCTGGGCTTTACAAAATGATGAAAAGACCAAACATGGTGGCCTTGTAAGGAAGGTAGTGTTTAAGGAAGGGAACTTCTTGCAAACTATCTGTCACAACAGGTGTCCCTCTGTCACAACAGGTGTCCCTCTGTCACAGCAGGTGTCCCTCAACCAGACGAGGGCTAGTCGGCTGATGTCCTAGGTGAAAATGGCAGACAGCAGTATTCTAAAGGGTGTGTTCTATGGTTCTTAGAGAAATCTCATGAAAAACCAGTGTGGGGGTACAGATAACAGAGATGCATTTGCATTGAGGGAAGACCACTGATCCTCTTTAGGCTGCCCATGATGAGAGCATGAATGTCCCCATTCTTTAGTTGAGTCTCAGGAAAGAAAAACGGGGGGGGGGGGGGGTATGAAATGCCAGGAAACCTAGCTTCATGCAGAGGAACAGGGGGTTAAATTCAAAAGCGGCCCCAGACCTCCATATCCGTGCCCTGTATGTTTCTCAATAAGTAGTGATTCATCTTCAGGCTCTCAGCTTGGTCCCTTAGAGTATTAGTCAGGGTTCTCTAGAGTCATAGAACTTACAGGTAGTCTCTATATAGTGAGGGAGTTTGTCAATGACTTACAGTCTGTAGTCAAACTTCCCAACAATGGTCAGCAGTAGCTGTGAATGACCCGAGGACCCAGCAGTCGCTTAGTCCCACAAGGTTCGCGGGTGAACAAGATTGAATCTTCCTCCTTCCAATGTCCTTATGTACACCTCCAGCAGCAGGTGTGGCCCAGATTAGAGGTGTGCATACCACCACATCTGAAACTTGTGTCCTCCAGTCTCAAGATCCAGATCACAGGTGAGCCTTCTAATTCTAGATTGTAATTCATTCCAGATATAGTCAGCTTGACAATCAGAAATAGCCACTACACTTAGTATGTAGTAAATAATTGCTGACTAGGCTACAAGTGGCCTGATTTCTACCTATAGAATGACTTATGACTCATCTATCTCTTGTAGGCCTCAAAGTATTATCTATTAAGTGGGGATCAAAATAATCTTTATTTCATAGATTTACATAAGAATCACATGATTATCTATAAATGCATATCTATGTCAATATATGAATATGTTCATATATAGTATCAATAAACACATAGTATATCTTTTGAGAATGAAAATAGCATACCTCCATCCCAGAAATACTCATAAGATATTTAGCCTAATATTGCTTGAGAATTTATGAATTACCCAAACCAAATAAAAGATTATTTTATCCAGGAGGAAAAACCCTTTCTATGATAAAATCCCATGTTTATTTTTACACTTAAAAGGAACTTCCAGGCAATTTTAATCTCACTTGGTATTCTCTGGTTCATCATGCTCTCTGGTCCCTAAGGCTTCTAAGCCCAGCCATGTCAAGAATATGCCAGATGAGAAAAACGTCTGGGTGCAAATAAGAAAGAGGTCTTACATGATTATTAAAACTCTTAGGAATAAAATTGGGTTCATAACAATATGGAAATAAATGACTCTGTGATTAGATACCAACTCTAAGCTTAGTTCCACATGGGGATAAAATTGCCATTCCTCACTTGTGTGGGGTAGAAATGTACCTTTCTCTTCCACTTTGTTTGCCTAAATCTATTTAGAGCAACCAAAACAGGAGAGCAACTGCTCAGGTCCTAAACTGCACTTCCTCTGCCCACTTTCTGTGCTCTCCTCTGGGTCTCATGACTCTAACTTCTAAAACATGTCATTTATTTTTATTTTAGTTTAAATGTCCCCTTCAAAAGCACCAGGGGAAAACATGATTAGCCCCGCTGAGAAAACAAACATATTTAAACAAATAACATCCAAGATGTTCAGGTAGAGTTGGTGTTTACTGACGAGACTGAATTTTAGCAGTGAGCCCATGAAAATACAGCCAGAAAACAGATTTTTTTCTTTATCTTCACAGTTTCAGTCTCTTTCTGGAATAAAACAAAGAAGTTAGTAGATCTTGGCTTTTATATTAGAGCCTTTAGTTGTTCTCAGTGGATATTCCAAAGCAGGCAATGCAACGCCACTGTCGTTGGCTTCAGTTTGAATTGCTATTCCCAGACACCCTATGCAGAGTCAGTGGAGATGCAGATAGCAGTTTTATAGGATGGTCTCTTTCCTTCTGTGAATAACACATTCACCCACCATGGAGCATCACCTATCCTGGCCCAGGAACAGTGGCAATTAACCAATCACCCTGATAGTCAGGTCTATGGGAAAAGGAAGAGAAAATGGTCCCGGAATCCTCACCTGGGGATTTTGGTCACTACTCCCTGCCCCTTGTAAAGCTACCCGTGTTTTTGAGAGGTGCTAGAGAATCTATAAGAAGTACAAGTTTAACTTGTCAGGGGGACTCCATGATGGGATGAGACTTTATGGTGATGTAGCTGTTTTAGGGTCATGCATGCTCCTGTAAGTAACCTCTCAACCATGATCTGCAAAAGTAACCCCAATAAACTCATTGGCTTGCCAGTCTGGACTTGGGTTGAGTGCTCCTTTGGCCTGTGGTTGGTGCCCTACTTGGGGTGATCAGATGTTTGTTTATATCTCCCCAGAAAAAGTGCATGCAGTCTAGTGCAGGGAGGCAAAGGTCAACAGAGAAAGGAAACGAACCCCAAATAGAGAACTGGTAGCTCACCCTCACTCAGCATAGGTGTTTCCCTGCTCTCAAGGCCTTTTTAGGTCAAATCTGGTCATTTTAAGCTTATTGCTTCTTCTTCTTCTGATCTTTGATTCCCCAAAGATCCATGGTGGGAAACTAGACTTTGATTAAAAAGCAAGGCTTATCTCATGAGTTCTTCGAGCCAAGTCTGCATTATTCTTGCTCAGTAAATGGCTGGCCTGAGGAATGTTCTCATCCAATGAGTTGATGCTGAAAGGATGGGGGGGGGGGGTGCTGGCCAGCAAGCTGCTCTACCGTCTGTAGACCTGCACACTGGGAAGCTTGCGTTTACTGGGATGTTGCTATGTGGGGCTTTAGTAAGCCCAAAATGCCTGTATTTTGGGAGTCAACTTGAATAATCTATACCTTCCATTTATTATTAAACCAGGCATATATCAGAGTAAGCATTCCATCCCTAACAAATACATTTTCATCTACTATGAAGTGAAGCATGTTTGCTATACAGAACTGATGAGCTTCCTCCTGAAATGCTCTTCAGGCGCACTTTACTCTTTGTGGGGTAAGGCTGTTTGTGGGTTCACCTAACTAGATTCTTAGAAATGCTATCAATTGGCTCCTTACTGTCACTTACATCTCTCCTCATCTTCTACTTACAAGTACTCTGTCCTTGCGAGCCTGAAACCTGCAAGACCATTGGTCGCTAAGCATTTTCATTATACATCATCTGAAGTTATCAGTATCTCCTAACATTTCTGCCTCTAGAAGTAAATTGCCCTCACTCACACTTCGCTAGTTAAATTGAAGGGTAGGCACTTGGGCTGTATCTATTGGTTATGCAAATCTTTTCATTTCCTAAAATGTTAAAAGGTCAGATAATAGAAGTGAAGACTTGGGAATCTCTCCTTTTTGACCATTATGCTGGTTAGTTTTGGGGCTGAAACTTTAAAGGTTTCCCATAAATTCTGACATTGGCAGATGAGAGACATGCATCACACATGAGTACTTAGGCAGAGCAATACCTAGCAAAGTTTATGACTTATTCAGTATAGAATAAAATATTAATTATTGCCATGAGAAGACTCTACTGAAACTCAGTTTATAATATTCCGCTAACATCATTTCAAGTATAAATCATTTTCCAGACTTCTAAAAGCGTCTGTTTACTAAGAGGCCCTAGTCAAAGGATGTCTCCGTGGAGTTTTTGGCAGAAGGCCTCACCATGGTGTAATTCCCTTTTTGGTAGTTGGCAGCCAGGTAGCAGCACAGCAGGAGGAAGACGGGCCCATGAGTGCAGTCAGTGAGCAGCTAGTTAATGCACTCCTCGTGCCTGTGTGTGCAACCTCACCCCACATGTGACTCCCCATTCACACTCACAAGTTCAGGCTGGGGCTCTACCTCTGAAATTATTGCAATTAAAAACATTTCATATGTTCTTGGATTTTGGAATATTTGCATATTCATAAGTACATATCTTGGGTATTTGATAAAATTCTGAAGTTATAATTCATTTTGGTTTCTTGTGCAGTTTGTACATATGACTTGAAGGTGATTTCATGTGTTGACTGTGATCCACACCAAGACATCAATATTAGCAGTGTCATATTGATGCTCAAGTTCTTTTGTATTTAGGGCATTTCAGATTTGAAGTCTTCACACACTCAACCTGTATTAGGAAATTGCATTTAAAAGTTGTATATAACTGTGAAATTTGAATATGCAATTATAAAGAGAAATGGAGAAGGTAAATATGGAAAGAAGATGAAATGGGAAAACTGTAAATGTGATCAGACTACTGTCCATGTGCCAGGATGACCTATGAATTCTCAGGGCCAGCTAAGGATTCCTTCTGAACTGAGACTGGAGCTGGGTCTTTTCTTCCTGAATGGCAGAAATAAGAAGATCAAGGGCAACAATATCTCAGTTATTAATTGCTAACATTGAACACTTGCTGTATACCAGACAGTGTTTGGAGCTCTTTGCTGTATCCCATGTAAAACTGAAGGTCTCAGAGGCTGCCCGATCTGTGTGATACTGAGGAGTTTAGTGATTTACTCATTTATCATGAAAGCCAATAGAATACTGACCATGGCCATTCGTTCTTTTAAGAATGTAGCATTCAATAATTCATTTAGTTCTCATAAGAACAAGTGTGATATATTATATTGCTATCCTATTTCATAGATGAAGAAATCGAGGCCCAGAAATATCAAGCAAATTGCTCGTGACCACAACAGTGATAAGTGGCTAGCCCAAGGCTGATGGGTTGGCTTCAGTACCAGGCTTGCTCTCATGCAGTGGCCACTGACTACAATGCTAATGGAGATGGTGAGTGTATCAAGTTAGCTGCTTTAGTACAAAGAACATAATGAAGATGCAACAGAACAGACATGGAGCATCTCAGTTCTTTTCCCCAAGTAAAACTTTCAGATGCAGCCAGGCAGTGGCGGAACCGGCCTTCACCCCAGCACTCAGGGACAGAGGCTGGCCGATATCGGAGTCAGAAGCCAGCCTGGACTATGGAGTAAGTTCCAGGACAGCCAGGGTTACACAGGAAAATCCTGTCTTTGAAAAAAAGTCAGATAGCTCTAATACTACGTTTGTGGTTATCATTGGTGTCTATACCTTAAGGAAAATGGAAATGGAATAAACTTTTCATTTAATTTAGGAGACAAGACTAAGTGGCTTCTAACAGATGAATTAGAAGCTCTCATGGGATGAGTCCATTAGAGAATGACCGTTAGCAGACATGGCCTCCTGCGTGTAGACCTGAGGAGTGTCCATGTTAGATGAAGGGACTGGAGTCCATTAGAGAATGACCATTAGCAGACATGGCCTCCTGCGTGTAGACCTGAGGAGTGTCCGTGTTAGATGAAGGGACTGGAGTCCATTAGAGAATGACCGTTAGCAGACATGGCCTCCTGCGTGTAGACCTGAGGAGTGTCCTTGTTAGATGAAGAGGAAGGGACTGGAGAGGCCCGTGTACCCAGTGTTGCTAGAATAATCAGCAACTTTTATTGAAGACACTTAATTCTCCAGAATAAAGACTAATACACTGAGTGCTAAATTTGTAGGACTTGAGTAGTTGTTGCTCAGCTCTTCAGCAGAACTGACCCACTTGGCTTTGATTCCAGGAGAGAATGTGTAGCCACCATTGGTCAGGAGTATGCACCTTCAGATTATCTCTCATCTTTCCCAACATGTAGATTACAAAGCTCTGGCATTCCAGGGAGACTTGGGACTTAACTAAAGAAAAGAGAATCTTTAGAAATGCACACTGGAGAGGCAAGCTTTACCAATACATTGAGCAGGCTTAACTTTCCTCCCATTGGAAACAGGCCAGATGCTGTAGTGCATTAGAAAATGCAAGCTACATAACAAAGCATTTTACAAATTTGGGGCTCTTGATGTCAGGTATGGATGACTACAAGCCTGATATAAGCCCCTGGACAGAGTTAGCATCTCCAATAGAATTGCAGCCAGTGGCAGCAGTGATCTGTCACCATGCCATGCCAGCTTGTGGCATAGGGAGTCAGACCCGGTATTAAAAGAGAATCAACTGTCCTTGGCTCAAGAGGATTTAACTGTTCTTGGCAATACAGGGGGACAAGGACACATGGGAGCCCTTGAAAAGTTTTGGATGGTCTCTGATACTCTTTACAGAGCCATCCAGCCATCCCATCCAGGTCAGAACAATCCTGTTGCCAAAGACTCCAGAGAAGGAGCTCTGATACTCCATTGGTTTTTACCTTGATAGATGGTTTTGGGGACTGAGACTTAACCTGCAAAAGGAAGATCATGCATTTAAGATAGATGGAAACAGGGACCAGGAATTGGGGGGTGGGGGGTGGAAATGGAGCCCACAAAGATGTCTGGGATTCCAACTCCAAAGACAAGCATTAGAGTGCAGATCTAACTTTATTATTTATTACAGAAGCTTTATACATAGCTTTTTAGTCAATTAGGGTATGTTTATGTATTCAAGGGCAAGCTGAGATGCAACCTGTGTTGTTTAGCCAAATCTGACTCGCCTGCCCATGAGCCTGTCTGTGAGCCTATGGGGAGGGCACAATCCCCCAGGGAGATTTCTATGAACGCAAAGGCCTCACTGAGTGGTCAGAGATCACTCTGGCCTCAAGTCATTTGTGTTGTGTCCCAGGAGCCACGTCAGATCATACACTGTGTATAGTAGATCAGAATTCTTCAAGGAGTCACAGGAGTTTGTGGTGCCTCACTGTCTGTGACACTTCTTCCTCCACCAGGATCTCCACATCCCCCACAGATAAGTAGGTAGGTAGGTAGATGGATGGATAAAAAATAAGAGATGATAGATAATAGATAGATGATAGATAGATGATAGATGATAGATGATAGATAATAGATAGATGATAGATAGATGATAGATGATAGATAGATGATAGATGATAGATAGATGATAGATGATAGATAGATGATAGATGATAGATAGATGATAGATGATAGATAATAGACAGACAGACAGACAGACAGATAGATGTAAATGGATGAGACAGTAGTGAACAGAGGGATGATGGAACGGAGAGAGCCGATGTCCATGAGAACCAGCTGAACACCTTCCAATGTGATGTATTTACTGTGACATTGTATACCGGGGACGCCTCTAACCGCCATTCAAAACAGATGCCACCTCCATCGCATTCCCTCACACACAGTCTCCACATTCCATTGCGGTAACAGCTCATCATGTTGCCAGATTCCGATCTGTGGCTGTTGGTGCCCCCAGCTTAACTGTGAGAAGGCAAGGATTCCAGCTTACCTTTCTGTGTAGTAGCAACACTAAGCTGAGCAGTATTTGTCTCAACACTGTGCAGCATTTGGTAGATGCTACTTAGCAGGAGGAACAGAAGAAAAGAAGGTTGGAAGGAAGGAAGAGCAGTAAACTCAGAAAAGACAGAGCTGGCCTAGGTGATGCGCACTGCTGACATGAATACAGCTTCCACGGCCTGAAGGCTAGGATGTGGCCTCGTCGCCTGTAGTGAATTACGGGACGCCCACTCAGTCACCCTCACGGTGAGTCGTGTGTCCTGACTATCAGGACATGCCTTATTATCCCCCACTCCCTGAGATCCTGGCCTCTCACCCCAGCCAGAATAACATCCATACTGCACCCCCAAGTGCAGACCCTCTTCGCTTCCTCAACTTCAATGGGCTCTTTCTCCTCCTGATGTCCCTCTTTTCCTAGTTAGCAATCTTTGTCTGGGACTCTGCACATGTATAAAGTCATGAGGACTTTCAATGTTCACCGCTCTCTGCCCAGGAAACAGTTAGCAAACAGCTCCTGGTGCTGAGAGCCAGGCTCTGTGTCCCAGGGTCTGTAGCCTCACTATCACCAACTGTGTGTCTAAGACAGGAGTTTACAAGGACTCAATGGTCTAGGGTACAGAGCACAGCCTTAAAGTGATATGATGCAAGACCTCTGCCACCTGGAGCACCAGTTTCAATGCCATGTTGGACTAGTTTGGACTAGACATGTCTAGTGTCTGTTTTCAACATTGCTGGGTAGCATGTTGGTCATTTGGATGTTCCTTTGGGCTACAAAGTTTTATATCTTCCTCCTCTAGATTATAAGGTCTTTGAGGACAGAGTCCTGACTAATCCTTTTTGTCATTCTCTCCATATCTGGGCCATTGTCATTCAGTAAATACTTTCTGAACAAGTAAACATAAATGCCTGGACTCTTAACCTAAACATGCAGTTTTAAATTTGACCCTGAGTGGGCGACAAGTGTGTAAAGAAAGGACAGACACACATACAGAAAGGCTGGATCCAGTGGGATGTGTGGCCCGATGGAGGCATGCAGCAGCAGCTTAGAAAACAGGTGACTTTACTTTAAATATCTACATCAAAGAGATGAGGTTAACTATACAACTGAACAAGGAGGCAGGTTAGCTCATCTATGTAGAGCATCTCTGTAAAATAGCAATTTTAGCCTGTAAACGTCTGGGAGGAAGAAGGTGAGATTTGCCAGCAATCTGCACATGGACCAGGGAGAGGCTTGGCCATTTGCTCGGATCTGAGGCATTGCAGTCCTTGGCGTGGCTGTGTTTACCCTGAACACTACACTTTCACTCGGGACATCCTCCGTGCCCCACAGCCCTTTGCCTTGATCTAAGGGAATAAATTCTCCCCTGGGTCTTTCTCATGTACAGCACAGGAGAGATCTGGGATCTCGTCACCTCACTGACATGTACGCTGAATGGAGAACAGGCCGATAGGGACAGGTGCTGGTGAGGGTATTGTTGAAGAGATGAAATCAGAAGGTCCTTTGCTTGGAAGGTTGGAAGGTCTTCTGTGAGGGGCCTGGGACACAAAGCAATCTGGCAACGAGCTCAGAGCCAAAGACATGAAAGGGAAGCGCTTCAAGCCCACGAAGAGATACAGAAACCCACAGAGTTATGCCAAGTGGTGTTCATCTGAACCAAATACCCTACCAATGGTGTCGCCCTCCTCAGGGTTGTAATCTCGCCCACAAAAGAGTTACGGGTTATCCATCTTTGTGTCCTTAGGCCCCCCACAGGTTCCTGATGATGGTCTCTAATCAGAATGGAATTACTGGAAGCAGGTCCTGCAGTGTCTCTCAACAATCTCGCCAATGGTCTGCCAAGGTGTTGATTACCTTTAACATTATAAAGGTGCTCCGCCTGAGCCAACACTGCTCTGTTGGCACAGTTAAAGTCCACTTCTCTTCAAAGGTTTTCAAATGCTCGGGGTGACTTTCCAGCCACCAGGAAGAAGGAATGCTACATGTACAGCCTGGATTCAATAAAGCCAGGCTTTCCAAAACACAGCTCTTAGCATCTTCTACTACAGACACTGGTCTGGGCAGAGCTTCTTATTTTATTGAATCCAGCTGAATAGTTTGACTGCATTAATAATGGAGCTTCGTTTCCAACCACTGCCTCCCAGTCTTTCCCCCTAAAAGCCTTATGGTTGGCGTAAGCAACTGCTAATACATGAATGATTGCTGGTGGCATCATTTCCTGCCCTGATTTGACCACCAGGATGAGGGTTTGGTTTTATTTTGTTGTGTTTTCCTGGTTCGTAATCTGGACTTCTCTATGTGTGGCTGACTGTGATCACTTTTAAAGAATAGTAACAGCTTCAACTGCAGTCGGTTTCTTTACTCTGAGCCATTAAGGATTTGGAAAGGTTGTGGTAGCTGTGTATCATTTGCCTGAAAAGAGACTATCTAAAGATTGGCCCAGCTCATGGAGTCTGGTGCTTCCGATGAAGATGGATAGGTAGCCCTGACTCTGGATTCCCAGGGTAGACAGTCAGATTTTTTAAACCTCACACATTTAAAAGAAACTTCCATTCACTTTGCTCTCATGATGGTATACTTTGTGAGGATGCCGTGGAAATCTGTTTCACCCTATTTCCGTATCACTGGACTTGAGTTTGAGTGATGATAGCCTTTGTATCTGTAACCATGACAA
The DNA here is from genome assembly GCA_028551405.1 of Uromys caudimaculatus. Taxonomy (NCBI): domain Eukaryota; kingdom Metazoa; phylum Chordata; class Mammalia; order Rodentia; family Muridae; genus Uromys; species Uromys caudimaculatus. Next base: position 86,505,651 of record CM052711.1, on the reverse strand, counting down.
GGTGTTTGTGTAGAAAGCAGGGTCTTCTTTACTGCCGTAAACAAAAGCATAAGACACACCCTGTAAACCATAAGGTAGCAGGGCTGCAACAGGCACATGCTGGGGCTGGGGTTCCTACGTCTGATGCTAGCTGGCCACGTTCTTCTTTACGGCTCTGATAAATTACTGTACCTCAGTTTCCTGCTGTGCGGTAGGGGGATAACCACAGTACCTATTTTGCTGGGTCAGGATAAAGCTTAATGGATTGATAATTGTGAAATGTGCATGAGGTGCTACCTAAATGACGCTTATTGCCTGTGTTTGTTTTTTGGCTGAATGCTCAATATACTTATTCCTCCACTTAGCTTCTACTGGGATTAAAAAGTAGAGTTTATCTATTGGATGGTGGGCAAGCAGACTTAACAGAGGGCTAAAACTTCACTAAGACTTTGCATATTATACCCTTCTGGCAAAAATAATCAAGTATTTTTCACCCTAATCTGAAGCTTGAAGATTTATCCTAATCTGATTTGGCCATTACTGTGAGTCTTCGAAGGAGTAAAGAGTAGGATTGCCCTGCTACCAAACAACAACAAAAGTCCTGTGCGACCAAACATGACTCACATTGTGTAGCAACAAAACTGGAGGTCAGATGCCGTAAGGCATTGGGGTTGACGGAAGAAGTTAGACGTTCAGGACGTGTGGATGGTGAGTGAGGAAGGCCTCACAGGGGGTTCTCAGGTGGAGTCGGCTGCCCGCACTGGGGAGATGAGCAAGACTGAAGTTATGAGGCACCGAGAAGGTGAAGACAGAGAGATTCGTGAATGCACTGGGGTGGTGCTGAAGTCACTTCCCATGTCCTCATTAAAGACAAAGGTGAAGAAGCTGTTCTGTTATTCACTGGACACAAACTGCACAATTAACCTGGTAGTGTTAGAAGACAAAGAGAGAGGGGACAGGTAGCGATGGTCTTCACAAGGCAGGCAAATGAGGTAGGATCTGGTTCAATAGAAAATGGGAAGTGAGAAAGAGGTAGGAAACACTCTCTAGAGTGCTTGGCAGCTGTGTCCTCACATGTCTTCCTACAACAGCTTGTCCCCAGACTTGGGCCTGACATCATCTGTAGTGAACAAAGAATAAGAACAAGTTGGGAGATATAATCACTGGAATATACATGAACTACCAAAAGTTCCAATTGATCCCAGGAATGGAGGGGTATTCATCGGTGGGTTGGTGTTACCTATGTGGTTGTATATCAACCCTACCCCATTAGAGCTACATTTGTACATACAGAAATAGACAACACTTAATTTTTATGTTCATGGATCAATATCCTGTTAGATTTGGAGGCATTTTCTCAGGGTATCCAATGGCCACTAAAACTAAATGTTTTTCTTATATCCTGATGTTGGGTGATGTCCTTTGTTTCCTCTTCTGGAAACTTTCCAAGATCTGAGTGTAGAGCTGGCAGCCCTGGGGTAGCTCTCCTCTGTTAAGTGAAGGGAGAAAAACAGCACATGGGAAGGGGAATCTGTGCTCTAAGAATTGCTCTGCTTTACACCTCTACACTCAGCCAGTACTGTGGGTCACATGTAGCAGCCAGTGAAACAGCATGAGTCACTTTTCAGTTACCCATAGAGAAACATGGTTCTGAAATCCAGCATTATTGGCTGGCACATGGAATCCCCCATGCTAGCTGTGTGCAAGACATTTCAGGTATAGAGAAAGGGCCTCTGGGCTGAGCAATAGCATTCAATGAGTGGGCTTCCATCTGCAAGACCACCCCCTCTTCCTCAATGACTGTGGATGCTAGGGACAAACTTGTTATTTAGCCAGACCTTTGTGGTTGGCACTAGAACTCTCAATGAAAGCCTACAATAGCATTCCAGTAAGCCTTCTGTACCTAAAACAAGACTGGTGTGCCAGTTGAGCATGAGATCAGGTTTTGGAGAGAGCTCTAGGAGCATCTACGAGCAGGGCTTTGCTTAAGCCTAAGAAGTCTTACCTTAAAACAAAGAGAAAAGAAAAATACTTCACGACCAGTAGGCATGGCTCAGTATGACTGTAATCCCCACACTCAGGAGTCCAAAGTAGAAGAATTTGGGGTTCAAGACCAGCAAGATCCCAGGAAAGATGGAAAAGTCACCACCTAAACCAAAAGAAACCATAACTGTCATGGCAGCAACTGCATTCCATCTTTTGGACACCTAAAAATTTGACAGAAAATATAAACAGATATGTAGACTGCTAGAGAACCATCAGCAAGCCAGAGGCAGTGCTCACACAAGTAGCCCATGGGAGGGATTTCACCCAATGCAAATGAACAGAGAACAATCTATGTGACTGAAAATAACTGTTATGCTCTGAAGTGGGGAGGAGGCCAGGCTGGGAGGTGACCTTTGCAGGGGTTGAAAGTTGTAAACTTTTCAACCACATTGTTTTGGTTGCTGGGTGAAAGGATTGCCATGGGTACCATTTTGGAAAAGTGACTTTTTAAAAAACTACTTCCTGCATGATATTTGATGACATATTCCATTTGGGATTTGCTGCAAAGACACACAATTCAGATGTCTGTGAATCAACTGTATCTTTAAGGAGGAGCTAATGGCAAAGAGTCTAGAGGTACCTGGCTCTCCTTTTGGAAGCAGTTTAGTACTGACATGAGGATATCAAGAAGTGTGTCTACTAGACCCAGAATACCCTCCCTGTGCCCCAAGGCTGTACATATGGGCAAAGTTTCCTCCCAGCCCTACCCTATCCTGGTGATAGACCACAAGGACAGTGGCATCCTACCAAAATGGACAAATGCAAGTGTGTGGTGTGGCCTGCCCATTTTCTCCTCATCACAGTAGCTACCCTGGGCCAGCCATTCCCTGAAGGGATTCTCTGAAATCTGGGAAACAGGAAACGCTAAGAAAAGTTCTTAGGAACCTGATCATGTGAACTCGACTTTCAGTGTTGCAACATACTTTTGGGAGAGCTCTCAGAGTTGTGGTTGGACCTTCCTAGGCAGATAGCCCTCACTCCCGTGAGAGCAGGACCCATCTGACTATTCAGCCTCAACTTCCCTCTTTCTAAGCATGTGAACCCCGATCCTCAAACCAGGAAAGAAAGCCACCATCTCAGTTAGGAGTTTGGTTAGTTGTCAACAGGGCTGCCGAGAAGGGGCCTACAGTCTGGTTTGTATACGTCTTCACTGCCTTTTATTATAAGCTGTTTGTTTAGATGGTTAATAATTAGCCACCTCCTACCTTCTCCACCCCCACCCCTGAACACTCTGATAATCTCCACTCATAAGGGCTTGGGTGCAAATAAGTTTAGGACACAATTGCTTAGAGAGATTTGTCTCCTCTCTCTCTCTCCCTCCACCTCTCTCTCTCCCCTCCCTCCCTCCCTCCTTCCTTACTTTCTTTGCTTCTTTCTTTCTTTTTCTGAGAGTGTTGAAATGTTCCACATCTTGGTATGAGAGCTGTCCCTAGGTTGTACTTGGCTATCAGTATTTGTCAAAAGGTTTGTCATAGGTTGTTTTGATTTTCTCAAGGTATATCATACTTAAGTAAAAAAAAAATATTTAAGAGAAAGTGAGTTCAGTTTAGAAACTAGACAAAGTGGAAGGAAGTCAAACAACTCCATTTAAAAGGATTTGGAAGCAAGAAGTTGGCCGGCAAACGCTGGCTGCTATGTTTTTACGTGCATGGTTTGGGACGTCTTTGAAAGGTGAGCAGCTTCAGCCCCGCTTATCAGACAGCTGCTGTGTGTGCGTTCATGTCGCCTTGTGGGTGTTTCCATGTGGGTCACTTCCACATTAGCTGGATTTTACTCCTGTTTTGTGAGTACAGCTCCCCACAGTACCTAACATCCCAAGCCTGTAAAACCGAATGTCCAATAAATGTTCAGTTGGGCACAGGAATGAACTGATTCCCTTCTCCCTGGAACATTCTGTGGAAATTAGACATTACGCATTAGTCTGAAGTGCATTTGTAAACGTGGAAAGCAGAAGAAGACACATCTACACTTGCATTCATTTCAAGAAAATTCCCAGCTATCTCTACTCCTAAAAAAAAAAGCATTTCACAACATTGTGCAAATGTAAAATAGGCTTTGGAAAAGTAAAATCCATCAATATGCAGTTGTGTTTGTTTTAAAATAAAAAACACAGCACCAAAGACTATGGATGCATAAAAGGGGTAATGAGGGCAAAAGCAGCTCTCTCTCTCCTCTCTCTCTCTCTCTCTCTCTCTCTCTCTCTCTCTCTCTCTCTCTCACACACACACACACACACACACACACAAACACACAAGCTCACTCTTCTCCCTCTCTCTCTCAATCTCTCCCCCTCTCTCTTCCCTCTCTCTCATTCTGTTTCTCTCCCTCCTTCCCTCTCCCCCTCTCTCTCCTTCCCTTCCTCTCCCTCTCTCTCCCTCTCTCTTCCATCCCTTTCTCTCTCCCTCTCTCACAAACCCTGCCCCCTTGAGACCAATCAGAGTGGAAATTCCTGCAAGCAGCAGGAGTCTGTGTACTTCTGCACACTTAGATGCTGGTACCTGGAGGTTCATGGTTGGATATTGTTTTAGACAAGTCAGTCTCTGTCATGGTCTCATCTTGAAACTAGAGAGGAAGGGAATGGAAGGCTGAATTGCTAATATCAGAGGCTCTGGAAATTCCCCTTTTATGGTACACGAGTCTTTAAGAATAGCTCTCTTTCAGTTGTGTTTTTGTGATTAAGGTGACAAGCTGTGTGCCCAGCCCTACTCCTAGTGGACCCTGTTTACATCAACATATTTCTGACTGTCTTTGGGATGCTGGCTGGAGATGGGATGGGACTGGGGGAGGAGGTAAGAGATAGCTTGAATTGTACTTTTTAGGAGAAAAGACCCAGGGAAAGAATTTTTTGCTCTTTTGTTTTTGTTGTCTTTATTTTGTTATCTTATTGTTTTAAAGAACATAACCTGGACACCAATCTATACTCCCATGATTTTCAATAATTAAGTTGTTTAGAAGTAACTTTCATATGCGATAAATCTCACATGAATTAAGAACCTACTTTGACTTAAATGTGCAGACAGACAAGAACTTCTATGAATTAATACTGATATTTTATGTGTTACTATATATGATCAGTTCCAGTAGCAGATGGCTTCATTGATACTTTCCAGGTCAATAAATGAGAGATTATTTTAAAAGAAAGTCTTCCTCACTACCTCTTACTACTTCCTCTACTATGTTAGAAGGGGCCATATTGCAGATGGACACAGGACCGGGAACCCAGTGGGGATCTGGGAGACTGGCTGAGTCCAATGGACTCACTGATAAACAAGGCCTGCCCTGCTTGGGCAGTGCCCATGGAGAAAGGACCTCTGGAGAAGGCAGATCATACTGCTCACAGCCTGGCTGGCTGCCTGGGCAGGCTGCCTGTAGTCTCCTTGCAGGCTGATGTTTGGAATGTAGGACAGCATGTGACAGCCAGTCCCCAGCCTGTAGACTGAGAGTATGCTAGTTAGCATGGTCTCTGCTTGGGTTAGGTAGGCCAGGTAAACCATATCAGGTTCTTTCTAAGCTGGCAGCAGAGACAGGGGACTAACTGCTTTCACTATGGGGTTGTTCCAGGCAGTTTCTAATTAACTGTACTTCAGGCAGGCATCAGGTTAGTCAAGAAAAATACCTCCTTTATGGACACCTCCACCCCCACTATTTCCTCACTGCTTCAATATCCTTATAGCCTACCCTTCAGCCTGGGAAACCTCCTACCTGAAGACTGAGCCAGAACAAGTGTGGTGTCCAGGCCCCTGGGTGCGGCCTGTTTCCTACTCAGTTCGAGCTTCCCAGGGTTCTAGGCCAGGGCAGTGTAGAGCAAGACAAAGTTTTTTCATAAGAAGTGTTTTGACTTTTGAGTTTCTTTTTCCTGTTGCAAGAAGCCCTGTAAATGTTTGCTTTTGTTCTAATTTTGGCTAAAGAAAAGAAAAGAAAAAAAGAATGTTTGGGTACAGTGTAAAAGTTCTCTCATGTCCAGACTGGAAACTCCCTAGTTGTTCTGAAACCGGACAGGCTGAGAGTATTTGTTTCTCTGTCAATAAACAGTGTGTGCCTGGTCTAGACTTCACCTCAGCAGGTAGGAAGCATGTGCCTAGGCCTGTGTCAGGGTTTCAGGAGGGCTGCAAAGGCCCAAGTTTAGAAGCAAAGCCTTCCTGCCACCCTGTATTTTTGGTCTTCTGATGGGGACCACACTGTGTTCCCTTCCTGGTATTTGCATAGAGTATGACATAAACACAGACATGGCCTCTGTTGGTTTACTAAGGTACAATTAGAATAAGTGAGACAAAGCCAGCTGGAGCTTAAAGTTGAAGCCAAAAACAGTGAATGCTGATTTTCACTGAAAATCATGTCAAGGGAAGGAAGGCATGGGTGTCCTGTTCAATATCCTATGGTATAGTTCTGTGTGCAAAGGGCTTACCTGAAGTAAGCCATCATTTGCAGTTCAGAGAAATACTACTGACAAATTCTGTGAGGACACCGTGTGCACGCCTCCCAGGAGCATGCCCCTGGTCTCTGGCTAGGTGGAAGCAGAATAGGGTGACTTCCCTTAGATAAGGTATTGTGACAGATTGGATCCTGGTTTCGACAATGGCTGCTATGTCACTTCTTTAGGGCTTAGAGTTCTGAAAAACTGACCATATTCCTTCATTTTCTTGCCTTCTGGTGCTCAGCCTGGAAATCTAACCCCAAATGGTACTTAATTCCTCAGGGGAAAAATATTTGTCAAACCCACAATTAACTTAATTGTTTATTTGTGCGGAGGCTTTCTTGTTTAGTGCCAGGACATGAAGAGGATGGCTCCAGATTTGTGTTCATATTCTGGCTCCTACTCACTGCACGCTCGCTCAGCAGACACAAAATGGAGAAGGGAGGGAAGAAAATGGAAGGCAGGTTCTGTGTCCACTGTAGGCTGCTTTTGGCAAGCATTTCTTCCTGGACCTCTGCTTGTCTGGGAGGTCAGACTCTGTGTTAGGGGATTCACCAGGCTATAGCTTCTAGGCAGAACAGGCTATGGCCCTCAAACCTAGAGGTTTGGGAAGAGATTCTTGGGTTTCTTTAAACACGTTTTGTGAACATCAACTGGATGTATATGTAGATGCCAGCCCATGGTATTGTTGTAGTATCAAGCAAAGGGTGTGTGTGTGTGTGTGTGTGTGTGTGTGTGTGATGTGCATGTACTATAGATGCTGTTTCTTAGGAACTATCCACCGTTTTAGAGGCAGAGTCTATCAGCTTCCTGGAGCACCAAATAGGCTAGATAGGCTGGCCAATTCATGCCTGGGATGGGCCCATCTCTGACTCCCCAACACTGGCATTATAAGCCAGTACCGCCGTGCCCTAGCTTTTGAAAATATGAATTTTAAGGAGCAAACTCAGATAATCACGCTTGCCTGGGGAGCATTTTACTGACTGAATCTTCTCCCCAGCCCTGGGGACATTTTTAGTTGTCATCTATAGATAAGAGTTTGTATTAGCATTTCATGGGTTGAAGCCAAGAACACTGCTAAATACACAGGGCAGCCCATGCTCTTCCTCTTCCCTAATGAAGAGCCATTCGGCTCAAAATATCACGGATGCAAGTCCTGAGCCTGGCCGTATCACTGAGCTGATGTACATAAGAAAGGAAATTTGCAGTTTTTCTTTGGGGACATTCTGCTGACAATTGATGCTGCTTCTCCAGGGCTGAGGAAACCTTGGTGTCTTACCCTCTTCACCTCTTTCTGGTGCCTTCTCAGCTTTGTTGGTGTAGCTTGCTTTTCAACAAACCTCATGGGTATTAACTGGGTCCTTCAAGACTTGAGAAATATCTCAAAGCAATCAAGAGTCCCAGTCCAGTCCAGAGCCCTTGCTTAGGTTGTCCCAGTGGTTCTCCGGGACTGGACAATGAGCCTGGGATATGGAAGATACACCTCTGGCATCCTAAGAGAACAAGGGTGGGGAGCCCTGAAGGGACAAGTATTCTAGGGTGGCAGGGGATCAAGGTGACCCTGAGCTCAGGGCAAAAGCTACAATGGCTTGCAATTTACAGGCTGCTCAGTATCTGGCTAAACAGGGCTTCTCTCTTCTTAGCTTCCAGCCCTCAGTATAGGTAGCTGCACTTCTTGGTCCCCTTGTTGGCCTTACCCTTAGCCCCTTGCCCATTACGGCTCTTCCCGTTCCACACCAAAAGGGGTAGCAGAGAGCAGGAGGCTATTCTCAAACATACCAACCTCCTCTTGGCCATTGCCTTGCCTGACCCTAGCAGGCTGACCCCAGATAACTCCCTTTTCTACCTAATGCATCATCACTCAGGGCACAGGATGCTAATGTGGAAATCTGTTTGACTCCCTCCAGAGCCCCTAATATCGCATGGCTTCAACTTTGTGAGACAGTGGCTATCCCGGAAGCAGGAGTTACATACTGTGGCCTAGTAGTACCTTTCTCTAAGTATTTAATTTACTGTTGTTTTTGATAAAGGGACCACGGTGCCATTTGGCTCCTGTCTAGAATGCAAACTCCCTTGACATTCTTACCCTGAGCTCATATATCTTTGTATACTCTACAAAGATATGCCTTTGTAGTGTGTACTGAGGGTCAAAGATGTTTTGTAGACTACTCAAGGTAAATCTGTGCTATGGTGACTTTGGAACTCAGTTCAGCATCCCAGGCTTAAAGTCCCAGACAGTCTTGAGCTTCTTTTAAAATGTGTAACACACCTATCTTCCTTGAACACAACACATTGGTTAAGGACCTGTTTGAGTAGTTTTAGTTTGCATTTATTTAGCCATTGTGTAAACACACAGCTTTGCCAAGGTAACAAGCACTGTTAGATCCCAGAAAAGCAGACAGATCAAATGTGTACCCTGCCCTAGATCAGGAGACTGTCATGCAGTAATGCACACAGGCTCCTTAAAACAGAGTTGGGTCATGGTGAGAAAAGACCACTACTCAGTTGATGGGGAGCAGGGACTTGACCCAGAAAGGCTTCCTGGAGGAAGGAGCCTTTGATCTGAGTCCAGTGTGCATACAAAGGGGAAAATGGCCCTTCAGTTGAAGGTTGTGGCTTCAGCAGACGCCACCAGTGGCCAGTGGAGTGTAAGGCACACAGTGGGGCTGAGCACAGCCACACTCCTGCAAGCCCACACTACATTGGTGAAGCCGAGACAGAAGGATTGCTACAAGTTGGAGGGCAGCCTTAGCTTGGAGTAGTGGGTGACACCCATTTCAGGGCTGGGAACAGGCTGGCCAGCTGATAATACTCGATTATTTGTTCAGCTTATCCCCTCCCCTTCACTAACTGTACCTTCAGCCAAGAATGCGAGAGGCACGTATACCCTAGGAATGCCAAGTTCAGGATCACATCTGACTGGTTCTAACTCATTCTCTCCATCTGTCTCTTTCTTCTTCTTCTCTCCCCCTCCCTCTTCCCTCCTTCTCCCCCTCCTGAATTTCTCCCTCTGTGGAGTAGGAAGATAGAGACACAGAGTCAAAGGCCAAGTAAAATAGTTTCTCAATTGAGAGGAAGCCAACATGCTGTGGATATTTGTGCTCCATTTGGGCAAGTTGATGAAATAGCCTTTCATTTTAGAATTTTCTTAAAACAGGAGTGTTTTTATATTTTGAGCACCTCGAATTGGGCAAACAAGGTGTTGCCAGGGGACAGCTCTACTAGGTGAGTGACGACCACATCAAAACCCCGGTTGGGTGAGGCGTACAGATTCTGTGCTCTAAACAGTCTCACTGGTTAGTGTCAAATGCAGATTCTAAGCATTCAAACCTAGTTTCTTTTAGATAAACAAACAACTTGATATCTATTTATAGCTATTGGTTGCGGGAGGTGGGAGCGGCACCATGTGCAAGCAATACAAACTAATCGGAACACGAAGGTGAGGTTTTGCAGGCTGGCGGTGAGCAGATCCTGTTCTGCTTACAGTCCTAGGGTCCCCTACCCAAACCCTTGCTTGAAGTTCTGAATTAGTATTTTTCTGATTGCCATCCAAACTGTTCTTCCAACTTCTGTTCATTCCATACACAAGTAACGCCCATGTTGGCTGCTTCCTGTGGGAAGGAACCCTGCCTTGACATTAGCCAGTGAGTCCATTTAGCCATATACCACTGAAGGCCCCCAGCTAACAGAAAGCCAGTGTGTTAGTGGGCATTTGGTTATAACTTGCTTGTGTTTGAACATTTATATTTATAATAGTGCTAATCTCCAAGGGACTCAGATCACATTAAGAGCTTTATCTGGGGCTGCCAAGGAAATTAGCATGTATCCACATGACCAGGATCTATGAGAAATTGGGGTTGGACTGACAGAAATGGAATAAGTGCCAACTTTCATCTCAATTATCTTTTCCATGAAAATTTGTTTGGAAACCCAAATGTCAGGCTGGGCCATTAGCATCCCCTGTACACACAAGTACCCCTGCCCCTGCACACAACTCCCTGCCTGAATGGCTTGGCCTCTCTCCAGGCCCTTGCAGCCACGCATTGGGAACCTGGTATGGCAGGATGTTTTTCCTTCCTCTGTCCTTCTGACCTGACACACGCTAGTCTATGACCAGAGGGAGAGTAGTTGTGTCTCCTTATGTGCTCCCTGGGGATCGGTCTGTATAACCCAGGCCCCTCAGATGCTGCTGGTGTGAGCATTAGTCAGTGGTGTGGGAAAGTGCAGGTGAGAGTAACTTAGGGCCACATACACCCCATCAAGATGAGGATGGGAGTTTTAGGGGGAAATCTAGACAGTTTAATTTGACTAACCTGTGTGGCTAATTTATAGAAAATGCACAGGCATGGGGAAAAGCCCTCTTGGCAATGGAAGAGATGAAAGCAGGCAGGGAGTGCCCCCAAATCGCACTGCAGAAGAGGAAACCAAGATGACTAAAGGAGTAATTTATGGAAACTGCACCGAAACCTCAGTGTAGTCAGGATGAGCAGCAGCCTGTTTGCATGCTCAGTGAACTTGGAGTGTTGCTGTCCAACCGAGAAGAGGACAGGAATTACCCAGGGCCTGCAGGGGAGCCAGCACTGCTCCCCTCCCCGGCTGGTAACTCTTCCGGGCGAAGCACTATATTTTGAGTTGCATTCTTTCCCAGAAGCACTTTAAAAAAAAAAAAAAAATACCACCTAAACTTCTGTCTTTTTTGTTTGTTTTTAATTACACTTACTTACTTGTGTGCACTGGGGTGGAGGGATTGCTCATGTCCCAAGGATCAAACTCAGGTTACCAGATTTGACAAGCACCTTTATCTCTTGAGCCATCTTGCTGACCCAGATTCAACTTCTTTTTGGCATTTTATTTATATCTATTTCTTTCGTCTTACACAGAGACTGTGGGTAAGTGAGGGTCCAGTGCTCACTAGAAGGCTGAACAGGAGTTTGGTTCTAGAATTCATGGCAGACTTGGGAGAAGGGACAAAGAAAAGGCATGAAGGCATAGTAGTGATGATTTCACGGGCTAGGGGGGGAACCTAACTCCAGAAATGAGGATGGCAAGAAAGAAAAATGCTAAGGGGCAGAAATGGCAAGCCAAGAGAAATAATAAACAAAACAATAGACATGAACATTGCAATAAAAGAGGAAAATGACCCCATTGCCCAGTGGACAGAAACTCAGTTTTCTTTCACTTTGTGCTTTACGGGGTACATAGCCTTTCTTGTATTCTCTTCCTCTTTTAATTTTTCCTTCACAAAAAATACTGGAAGATGAAAGCACAGGGCTTTGTGTGATACAGGTCCTATGCACAGGTAAGAGTGGAGTTCAGATCTCCCTTTCTTTCCCTTTCAGGATGCCCCAAGCGAACGACCGGACTGTATCTGTGTACAGGAAACCACTCTCCCTGAAGCCGAAGTCCTGATGTCAAGGGGGCCCTTTGCACAGACAGCCACGCAGGCAGGCCTTGGGCTAGATTCCAAAGAGAAACTAGATAAAAAGCTGGAACATCGAATTGCTAGTCCCCTTCCCCCCCCCCCCGGCTCCCCCCCCCCCCCGCTGTTCACCCATGCCAGGTCATGATCCTGTGATTTTTTCATGCCTGAACGAAAAACTGGAGATCCCATCAAGAAAAGGCTTTTAAGAGAAGGCTAGGTTATTAATCTGCTGTTGTCTGGACGCTCACTGTTACCATATAAATGATTCCATCTCGTTTCCACATGGGTGGAGGTGGCAGATGACTGGATAGTGGGCACAGGCAGAAACGAGAGTAAATTCTGCAATATCATCCAACATTTAGAATAGAAATGAGTTTTCTTTTTCTTGCAATCTAAACTTATCAAACAAACATAGATGTTGCAAGTAAAAGCAGGTAACCTCTGTATTCACGGCATTCATAATGCCTTGGCTCCAAACAAGCCCAGTATCTAGATGTTACTTTGAGGGAGACCATAGTATAGAGTGACCTATAGGACAGAGAGATTATGTCAAGACTTTGAATTCAGTTCTAGGTCCACTAATAGCATGTATCTTTGGGAAAGACATATTCCTGTTCATCTTTTAAAATAGGCAAAACCACAGTGGTAGCTTCCTTCTGAGCTGTTGTGAGGGTTACTCTGAGTTATAGATATGACCATACTTTGTCAACCACAGCATGGCAGTTATCTATTTCTATTTATAATAAAACACTTCTATAACTAAGTGAAAGAAAAGGCTTTTGGTTTCACCTTCAGTGTCTGTTCACTTTTATTTAATGGTCATTTTGGAGTCCTAAGTTCTAGGCAACAGGCCTGCAGCCTGGGAGCTCGGTTGCCACTTAGTAGGATAGCATTGCCACTTAGTAGGGTAGTAGCATTGCCATTTAGTAGAATACCTTTCATTGAATCACCGTGGAGTTTTCTCCCATCCAGTGCCAAATGCCCATTTGGGTCAATAAAAACCAATGAGCCACATATGGTGGTGTACACCTTTAGTCCCAGCACTGGAGATGCAAAGTTAGGCAGATCTTTGTGAGTATGAAGCCATTTTGGTCTACAGAGGGAGTTTCAGGCTAATCAGGGCTTCATAGTAAGACCCTATCTAAAAGGATGAAAGTCTAAGACCCAGAAAGATTAAGGAACAAGCTAATTTCCAAAATAACAAATCTTTTCTTATATTCTTATTTCATTGATATGGTGCTGATAATTTTTAAATTTAGATTTTTCTCTGGGCATTTCACACTAAAAATGATACAGTTCCTCATCCTTTGTAATCGCATTTCCTTTTTGTTTTCTTCTATTATGACTTTCATATCACAGACACCTTTTTCTTGGAATGTTAAAAGTATACATCATCCAGCTCAAAGGAAAAACGTTGTCTTGATAAAAATGGAAAGGGAATGCGTGGATCGGCCTCTTTTTGGTTCCAAACTAGGGGAGCCTGATTTGCTCGCTCTACATATTTGCCAAGGTTGATGTAATGGATCCCAACAAGTTTTGAGTTATCAGAAATGGAACAAAAAAAGACAGTTCAACAATCTTTTGAAGCCTGAAAAAGCAGCTTGTTTCACTCTCTGTCGTGTCTAAGAAGACAGGCAGACATGGGAAGGCTCATCAAGAAAACATGTGAGCTTTCAGCAGAACACAGTGTTCTAGTGATTGTAAGAACCACCTTCCTGCCAAAGCCAAAAAGGACCCTGTAGGGATCTTGACAATATCGAGTTCTACTACATGAGGACAGGAAGAATCCAGACAGCATCTCTGGTAGGTGGAGTGACTTGCCACCAAAAGTTACCAGCACTGAGCTTACAAGTAGGCTTGCCTGACAGGTAGGATGCACCAAGGGACGGCTCCTTTAGTTTTTCATGAATTCGTCTTCTCAGTGTTGTTGAAATATGGCTTTCATTCCATTTGACCTGGGGTCTTATATAGCTATGGTGTAGGTTCTTATGCAGAAATGGGGGGGGGGCTCTGACAACTCTGCCAGGGATTCTAAGGTCTGGTCCTGAAGGTACATCATGAGGGTATTCATAGGAGCTGAGAAAGCAGTGGTCTCCAGTCAGAGCAATGGCTTGTGCTTATCTGGAGCGCAGGATCGCTGGGGACATCAGTTGACACATATAGTCATCTACCCTGGAGAGTTGAAAGACCTGCTTTGTAAAGTGGTATGGTGGCTCAGACCTGTAATCTTAGTGACCAGGAGGCTGAAACAGGAGGACTGCTGCCAGGCCAGGAACACATAGCTAATTCCTGTCTCAGAAAAGAAAAAAAATACTAATTAATTGATTAATCAAAAGTTGAAAGGGAATGCATTTCTTGCAGATATTAAAACTTTGGGTTTCTTTTCTTTTTTTTTTTCCCCAGCAAAAATGCACTACAGAGACAATGGCAGTGGTTTTTTTTTTTTTTTTTTTTTTTATTTAGAATAACTTTTAGGAAAATAATTACCTTTTCCAAATGACATGCCAAGTTAGTGGAACATACTTGGTTAAACCTGTCATTATCAACTGTGGACTTATGCCCCAAGGGGGTATGTGAAACTATCACCCCACAGCCTCCATATTCCATGCACACACATATGCACACATACATGTACACATACACACTTGTACACACATACCCATGCACACACATATGCATGCACACACATGCACACACTAATGTGCACACACATCCATTTCCCAGGTGTTTCAAGAGATTGGGATTAGTTCCAAAGACATTTAAATGATCCTACAGGTTCAAATGGAAATGAAAAGCACATAAAATTGTAAGACTTAGAATTTCAAGAATGTATCAGGAATGAAAACACACCAAGAAAACATGAGATTTAGCCCATTTTGTTACTCTTCTTTAACCAACACAAATCCCTCTCAGTTCATTACAGTACCAAGACTTAACTGTGAAGGTTGAAGGCAGCTGTAGAATAAGCCTCTGGCAGACCGAGCCTGGTTCACAAGCTCAGCATCGTGTCAGACTTCTGCTGTCAGCTGGCACCATAATGCTTAGCACCACAAGCCTTACAGGGCACTATTTTCTGGGCTGTCAGGAGTGGGAGGCATCAAACAGCCCAAGTTCTATGTCAGTACCCTCTGCTAGGGTCCTCTTATCCAGAAGAAGGCTGATGTCCCAGGAACGTAGGACTGAGCGGTCCTTGGGTCTAAAGAGATCGTATCTGTGCCAAGCAGCCAGTATTTTATTCTTTTAAATGAGAAGAGGTGGAGAATTGCTACCTGCTAATGTCAGAGCAGATCCAAATAAAAAATAAGTGGAAAAATCAAAATAGAGAAACAAACTTTTGTTTAAAATTTCAGCCAAGGATGGAATGGAAAAACAAGGCCAAACACAGCCAGAGGAGACTGGAGAGGGCTGAGTGGAGATGCAGTGTAAAAGAGGACTCTCATCTGAGTGCCGGCAAAGCCTGGGAAGGCCAGGTCCAGAGGCCTCTGAGTGCCCACTTGGGTCTTTTCATCTAGCCTCTGCTGTGTCCTGCACACCTGGCTGTTGGGTCAGGAACAGGTCCCCATCTCCCGTTCAGAGGTGGAGCGGGACTCATGGCCACTGTCTACATACCAACATGTGCCGGCCCCATTTTTCTCCTCAATTGGGTGCATTAGAGACCTTATGCTGAACATCTTCTAACACACATGCAACCCCAGCGATGGCTCACTAGGTCTCAACACTTGAATCACAGACTAGCCCCACAGAAACAAACCTAGGGAGTGATCCATGATATAGGCAGAGTCTTATGAAAAGCTGTATGCCTAGGGATTTAAAGACCTTTGTGTAATAGTAAAAAATACAGAGTAGTATTTCAGCAGAGCAGACTTCCTCATCTGGGGGCTACATTTCCAGAATGAAGGCTGCTGGCTGGGTCTGGACTGTGGCAGGGCAGCCCTCCACATCCCTCCCTTGGACCTTATAGTGTGGAAATTGTCACCGGTTCCTTACATTGTGGGCACGACTCCTTTAGATTCTGCAGAACAGCTGAACGGATCCCCAGAAAGGAATAAAATCCAGTTCTCACTTCACAGGCTCTTGGGCCAGCTGTTTTAATATTCTAAACAAGTCTCAGGTGGGATTTGTTTTTGTGACTCGGGGAACTTTTGTTCTCCTTCACATTCCAGAGTTCCCTGTAAAGCAGCCCTGTAGCAGGAGGGCTTTCCCTGAAATACATGGAAAGAGTTTCTCCTTTGGGATTGGAGTCTCTAGCAGTGTAAACACTCTTGAGGTGCAAGGTGACGCGTGGTATGAGCCAACAGGGCCAGACCACAGACTCGGAGGAGTCCAGAGTGCACCACACACATTCCCGTGGGATCTAGTCCTGCAGTGCGCACGGGAGGCCCCATGACTTGTGGTTTCCTGTGGTCACAGGGTCCTTTCTCTGATAATGCAGCCTCAAGGGATGATTCACCCTTGCTTGGCTGCAGACACCAGCTGGCTGTCTTTGGGACCTGCCTCAGGACAATCCCAACCCCCCGAGTTGATTCCGTACCCTGAACATCTTCAGCTTTCTCTACTTGGCTTTTTCCCTTCAGTACTAGGGATTGAACCTAGGGCCTCACGCATTTGAGGCAAAGCTAGCACTGAACTATTGACCCAGGCCTCTTTGAAATCCTTAAGGCAGGGGTACTTCACCTCCTATGCGCCCTCCACAGCTCACCTTAAAGCCGCTCGCTACATTCACCTTGACCAGTCTGAGTCCCTCTAGCTACCTAGCTTCACTTGTTGTGCGTCTCCAGAAGACTGGCTCCTGTACATAATTTTTCCCTCCAGTAAGAGAGGCACAATGTACTTGAAGAAACACATCTATCTGTAGGGCTTGTGTGGCCTTAGGTTCAAATCTCACTGTAACCTGGGCCAAGCCGAGAGACCTTTCTGATCTTAGTCTCTTGTTCTGTTGTTTATAAAAGCTACTCTGTGGGGCCTGGCACAGTAGTTAGTTCTCACTCCACATCTCAGATTTAGTGTCTGGCCAGAAGTAGACACTAGATAAACGCTTTGGTGTGTGCTCTGACTCCCTTTGGGTTGCCTGACTCAGATTCCAAAGATAGATCAAAGAGAGTAGAACCAGGCTTCTTTGCTCTGCAAAAAGCTTTCACAAAATAGGAACTTCCAAAGTTTGCACCAATTTTCTTATGAAAACTATGTTGTACATGGGTACAAAATTAGCCAAGGTGCTCCTTGCTAAAAATAACAATGTGTTAGACCTGGTGTTCCATACTAACGCCTTCATCTACCCAGACCTGAACATCTGATGCCTTTAGGGTAAAGCGCTCTTGAGTGGGCATGTGTGGAAAGCAGGATTTGTGTGATGAGTGTAGCATTGTTGTACGGTTCACTGTCACACAAAGCCGTGGTCACTGCCTTCCCCTGAAGTACTGATACAGTGCTGTGCTTCACTGGCTACACGTTAGCAGTCCAGCATCATGGTTTCGATAGATGGGGTTACTGGAAAGTCTCAAGTAGAGACTCGGGTGTTGACAACTGACATGGCCAATTCAGTTTAAGAACTTTCAGCTTTGACTGAGAAATCACTGGTGCACATAGGCCCTGAGACATGACTCAACTCTCATTTTAGTCTAATTAGAAAATACATGCAGACCTCCTGTAGGCATTGAGCAGGCTTCATGCTACAAGCTACAAGAGCACAGGAGCGGTCACTCTAGTAACTACCCAAGAGCACCCCTCACACACTGGTGGGCTTTGGACAGTGAGTGGACCCACATGGTTCCCTGACTTCGCTCATGTCCACAGTAGACTCACTTTATTGTAGGAGAGTGTCCTTAGGTCAGTCAGCTGTCAACATGCCCTAGAGGTTCTGCGGATGGAGAAGATTTCAGTCACCCGTCCGTCCATCTTTCTCCCCTCCTCTTTCCTCCATCCCTCTCTCCCCCTCTCCATATATGGCCATCTAGTTCTGGCAAGAGACCACACACTGACCGAGATCTGCTCTCTAAATGGCCACGCCAGCATATCTCATCCCTGTGTTAATGAGGTTGAATCCAGAACTCTAGCCTTGACCCTGCCCAGTATTCACATGCTCCATTACTAACAGCTGTTGTCAGCGACAGAGACTGCATTTTCCTTGCGTTAAAGTGGGTTGTCCTTTCTGGCCTCGGGAAGACCATCTGAGGAAGGAAGAGGCTTGTCAGAGAGCCAGCCAGTGTGCCTTGAAATGCATCTGGTTTTATTCATGCTGAGTCTTTCCAGGTGAACTGAGCTAAATCATAAACTACAAAACAAAAGCAGATTTTCCTGAGCGCACCCACATGGAGCACACTGAGTTTGCCACTATGTATCAGCCCCTGCCTGAGACAGAGAAGACATAATCACCCTTCTTTTTACTGATGGCTGGATTGATGGCGTGAATAGAAAACCTTTCCTATGGGCCATCTTGGTCATTTTGACGTCACAGAATGAATGGTTCCCTGGGCTGCAGAGTAGGGGGCTGGAGCAGGTTGAGACTTGTTATGTCTTTAGGGGTGCTTTGAAGTGGGCTATTAGTAGGCTGTGAGCTTTCAATAGTGTGAGACTTATTTGTCCCAGACCAAAAACTGTAGGAAGAACCCACCCTTTGGAGGCCATAGCTGGTCTGTGACAGATGTTTCAGGTGCTGTAGGTCTTCCAGGAAAGTATTCTGGAGCCAATATGACAAGGAACTTCCAGAAAAGACACCCAGGCTTAAGAGGCCCTTGCCAGGCCAGGCATGGCTGGAAGCTGCCAGTGCCCAGCAGGCGTCTCCTATGGGAATAGCTTCTCCTTTAAGCTCCTTACTGGAATGTATTCCACTCCGGGGTTGAACTCATTTTCAGCAAATCCCCATTAGGAAACTTGGGTTCTTTGTACCTCCTCCCACCAGCCTCAGTCAACACTTGCTAATTTAAACAAGTGAAAAATCAAACATTTGGCTCCCAGCTCTGGTCCTCCCTGTTTAATCAATGAAGAGCTCCCTCTCTTCCCTGCCCCCCAGCAATGTATACTGATGACAGCGATTAGGCCAAGCTGCAGAACTTCATAAGCATGTGCTTTCAGTTCCCATTTTTGACATATTTTCATGAATTAACTCTTGCAGTAACATGCTGGGCCATGCCATGTGGTGTTCACAGGCCACATGGCAGGCACAGTGGGGCACTTCGTGTGTGGCCCAAGGAATGACCTACAGGGTGAATGTTCCCAGCTGCCACTGGTCCTGTGGAGTATCAGTGATTATGGTCACTCTCTTAGACAAGGGTGGATCCTGGGGCAGGTAGGATGATGCCAAGAGACACCACATAGTAGCCCCAGATCCCAAGAAAGACAGCGGTGGGTCTATCTAAATGCTAAACTGCACATGAGGCATGGTGAATCCCTTCTGGCCCCCAGGACAAGCAGAGCTTCACACTTTTCTCCCAATCAGAGGCACACTGCCTTTAATTAGGCACACTTATTAAAATTAGCATGAAGGCCAGGCACAATAGTGAATGCCTGTAATCACAGCTACTTGGGGTACTAGGGTGGGAAGGCCACTTGACCTGACTTGAGACAACCTAGTAACATAGTAAGACCCACCCTCTGAAAACAAAGGAATGGTATGCTAGGTGCCTATAGAAACATGGGGTGTGGGGAGGCTGGAAAAGAGCTCAGAGACACAGACCTTCTCCCACACCAAAGGATCAGAGGCCCTGGCAGAGGGTCCTGAGCCCAGGGACCTCTGAGGCCAGCAGGGGCCTGTGGAAGCAGAGTGCAGTGCAAATGGACCACTCTGAGAGAAATCTGGAGGTTGCCACATGCAACGTTGTGCTAACATATATTCTGGCATGCACCAGCATATCCCAAGCCATATCCCCAAGGATGCACGAGAAACTGAGAAGAAGATCTTGACCATGCATGCCCAGGTAGTGCAACTGTTTGTAGAGGAAGGCAATGCAAGACCCGCACGGATGTGAGCCTCTTACCTCATAGTGGGGAACGCTCAGCTGTCCTGAATCCTCACCCAGAGCAAGTCTGCTGAGCCATTCTACCACAGTTTGCTTAGGTAACAGTGGGGTGGGGGAGACAGTCAGAATGAGAGGAGTCTCTCCAGTCCACACGCCACTGTGAGCAGAGCTACAGAATCAGACACTCTGTCCAATTCCATATGGAATTGTTAACCACCCACCTCATGGACTGTAAGAAATATAGTTTTTTAAAATGTAGTTCATATGCCATGAAATTCCACTTGCTATGATCAATTCATTATTTTTTAGAATATTCAGGAGGTTTTACAACTATTACACTAATTCCACAACACATTTTTATCAATCTCAAAGGACTTCTGTACACATTGACAGTTCCTCCATTGTCCTCGCTCTCCCCAGATCCTGACAATCATTCATCTGATCTCTGTCTCTAGAGCATACCCTTGAGGGCATTTCCTAAAAGAGGAATTGTACTGCATTTGAAACTTTAGGCCAGGCTTTGGTGTTTAGCTTTTGCTCCGAGGTTCACCCAGTGTGTAGTGCATAGCCGAACCTCATTCCTTTTATGGGTAAATAGTATTGCACTGTGTAGACACACCATATTTTGTCTGTTTATCAGTTAGCAGATAGCTGGATTATTTCTTCTCTTTGGTTATTTCAAATAATGCTGACATGAATATTCATGTACAGTTTTTATATGAGCATATGGTTTCACTTATATTGATTATATTCTAAACTGTTGGCTCATGCAGTAGCTCAGTGTAACTATTTAAAGAACCATCAAACTGTTTTCTTCCGTGGGACAGCCTTTTATACTCCCAGTGCTACAGTGTTAAGGCTCCAATACTCTACACCCTCATCAACACCTGTTACTATCCACTTTAAGAATTACAACCATCTTAGGAGTTCTGAGGTGCCAGCTCACTGTGGTCTCCATTGCAGTTCCCTAACAACTAATAATCTTAAGTGTATTTCATGCCCTTATTGGTCATATCAGGGTCATTTAGTGGAACATCCATTCAAAGGCTTTGCCTATTTTTCAGCTTGGCTACCTATTTTTTTATGACCTAATTGTAGTAAGATTCATGCACATCGTACTTTCTCAAATAGTACAATAACATAAACTGATGTTCTTCCCCAAATAATAACAGGTTGTAAATCCAAAGCTAGAAATGATCTCGTTCCAGGAAGGGCTCTGGCCAAAGGGAGAAAGTTGAATTCAGAAAGTGAAACAGAGAGCCTTTTCCAGGGCCACAGCCATAGGACACAGGTTACTGAGGCCAGAGTGGGTGGAACCCCCTAAGAAAATGGGTACTCTGGTTTAAATGTAATACAGCCCCCACAAACTCGTCTGTTTGAGCACTTTGTCTTCAGTGGGTGGTGCTGTTTTGGGAGGTTGTGGAACCTTTAAGAGGTGAGGCTTATCTGGGGCCCGCCTCCTAAGTTCTAGCCCCGCCCACTCCGTGCACTCAGCTCTGCTTCTGCTCTGCTAGGCTGTTAGCAAGCAGTTTCACGCTTCTGCCACTGTACCTTCCCCCGTCATGATGGACAGCATCCTCAACTCGTGAGTGTAAAGACATCCATTTTCTCTCCTAGCCAAGTAACTTAGCACACTAACAAGACAACTGATACCAATGCCTCCCACGGAGGCTCTGCAGCATGCTGTGTGTCTCCTGACCCTGCAGGATCAGTAGGCCTACATGCACCAAAAGCTTTGAATGGACTGAGAAACTCATGCCCATTAAAGCTATCATGCGTTTTTAGAATATTACCAAGAGATTATACAATAGAAACAGATTTAAAGGCTGTTCAGTGCCTCCCACAAAATCATGTTTGGTGATGAAATGAACAAGCAGGCTGAAGATGAGATGCCAAGGCTGCATACCGATCAAGCCTTCAGTCTCTTTTGCTATGCCTGGTGAATGGAAGGACATGGCTTTTACCCTCTACCCATTTCCATGTGTGCCTTTCATACCTCCCCGTGCAGGAGGGACCTGAGTCACAGGTGGATGGGCTGGCCTCCCTGCAAGATTTGCATAGCTGGTGCACATCAGGAGCTGGATCGGTGCTTCTCCCCAGCTCATCTCTCACCCAAGCAAGTCAAGTGGTGGGTGAGCCAAGGAGCCCTTCAAGTTCCTGCCCGGGGCTTTGGCCATCTCTGGGTGTGAGACTCCTGTAGCGGCTGAATATGTCTGAGTATTCTTTGACCCGATACCCTTTGACCAGCCTTCTGGCTGCGTGATCTCTAGTACCTCACAGATACCTCTGTATATTACTTTCAGACTGTTCTGCTCAAGAAATGAGGCAGCCTTCATACTTCCCATCTTACACCCTCTTGGCTCCTGAGACCCACCACCTCATTTGCATTCTACTTAAATTTTCATGACAAAATATACCCCAAACTTCTCTGGCCCAACCCATTGCAGGCAGGCAAGTTTTATTGTTATATTTGGGCTTCTCATCTCCTGTCATTTGTCCAGCGGGTTTCAAGTTACGACCAAATGATGCTTAGATTAGGTTTCGTTGTATGCATGTCTTTGGCCTATGCTTCAAAGAACCCTGCTTTCTGGGCTGAGAGCCTCTCCAAGATTGAGTTGCATTGACTGGGCAGTGGAGCCCCTGAGGAAGAAGAGTGGAGCTTCTCGTGCCTCACTGGTGCGTTCCTCTACCACCTGAGGCCAGGCGGCGGGAAGGCCTTCAGTTCCACCTCTACCACCCAAGTCCCAGCAGCCGTGGCCTTCAGCTCCATGTTCACATGCTGGTTTTTTTCCTTTCCTTTTCTGTCAAACCTGAAATCAATATTTTGGGAGAATAGGGAAGGCTCAAGAAGCAAAGTCACAGGGAGCAGATGCAAGCAAGCCACTGACAAAGCTAGCCTTTTCTGCAGAGGGAACCCTCAGGGCCCATTTAGCACACGTGGCTGCAGAGGAAATCCTGCTCAGCCAAACGATAAGAAGGAAATGGAGTCACTTCCTCAGCAGCTGCTTTACTCAGGTAGAAAAAAGCCCCCACTTCCCTGTGAGTGCTTGCTTCTGCTTTTCCTCAGAGCCAAACCTGATGTCAAGACAATCACGGCTTCCTTGTCCTCAGGGAGCACTTCCCGGCTCTACCGATGACTTGTGCTCTTGCTTCCACTTCTACCCCTTCTCTCACTCGCATCCTCTTGAACCCAACAGTTTAATATCAGCAAACAATGTTGGAAGTGAGTCGCATTCTCCTACAATTCAGAATCACCAGGCTTCTGCATGTCTGCCTGAATGTCCAGCATTAGCCTTGTTTTATGTAACAAAGACTTCAGTGACCTGGATTGTTGTGCATTTACTTGTAGAGAGCATTTTATAAGTGTGTCTTTCCAGTGTGGGTAAGACACTACAGGTCTCCGCAATGGAGGGCAAGTGATCAAATGCTACCTAGGATACCAGTGTCGTGGAGGTTCACAGGGAATGAAGGTGGAAGTTATGCCATGCTTAGCAAGCATGCAGCACAGGCTAGAGAGTAGGTGATGTGTGGTGTCCTTGCGCGCTGACTGAGCATCCTTCCTATGAGAAGGAACTGCTGGGGGCTGCAAAGAACAGCGAATTTTCTTTAACTTGGTCCTTTATTTGGCCTTCAGGTGTTCTCTCTCTCTCTCTCTCTCTCTCTCTCTCTCTCTCTCTCTCAAGATTTATTTTATTTATATGAGTGCACTGTAGCTGTCTACACACACACACACACACACACACACACACATCAGAAGAGGGCATCAGATCTCATTACAGATGGTTGTGAGCCACCATGTGGTTGCTGGGAATTGGACTCATGACCTTTGGAAGAGCGGTCAGTACTCTAACCGCTGAGCCACCTCTCCAGCCCAGGTGTTCTTTCTCTTAAAGATGTCCATTAGATTGGATTTGGATGTCCTGCTATATAATGAAAGCAATCAGCTTCTTCCACTTGTGTGTGTTTGTCAAATGGCTAGTGGGTGACAGACCCCTGCTCCAGGGATCCACAGAGAACTAAAATACAAATCTGCAACTCTAGGTGCTAATGGTTGGATGAGACAGACATAGAAATAGATTATATTCATGCCATAGGTGACAAAGAACTCATTTAGCTCAGTGTTGAAAATGGCTTTGCTGGGTCTCTGAATGAGCAAGTGTTTGCTGAGAAGCAGCAGTCTGGGCCAGAGCCTGGTCACTTTGGACTTGAAGAACTTGGTCTTAGAGAATCAGCATGGAGGTGAGGGCTTTGTAGCTAGATGGCTCATCCTGACTACAGGAGGAAACTATTTAATGGAGTAGCGCACAGCTGGAGGCAGGGGCATGGGTTGGAAGCCACAACAGTCTTATGAGTGGCAGTGATGAAGACTGTTGGTGGCCATCAGTGTTGTGGCCATCCCCCTCCGTCCCAGGCCTTTCCCCTGCAGTGTTAAAACTAACTTTACCTCCAGCTCCACACCACATGAAGCCTGTCTCTCTGCTTGAGAGCCCACTGCACCCATACACAGTGGGTTGGAAGTGCTATGGTACTGATACCTGTGTGATGTAGGCACAGTCTTCATGCTCTACACACCAGGAGCCGCTGTTCAAGTTCCCAGCTCATTGGTCCACGCTGGTTCCTAGGTTTCTCTAGTAGGGTTAATCCCTGAAAGGATGGAGCCTCTCTTGCTGGGCTATTTTCCCTATGCTTACCTCCTCCTTAGTTAGTGTCCTGGGCTGGACTCCCCAGTAGACTGCTTACCCCCAGTCTTTGGCTTTGGGTTTGTCAGAGAGGGAACCCAACCTACCAGTCAGTGGCATGTGCACCATGATGGCAGGAAGAGGAGAGGGGCAGACTTGGTGGAGGGAACAATGGTAGACTGAACCTGTGGGGTTAAAGAGATGACTCGGTTAGCACAATGTTAGCTACACATGCAAGAGGGCCTGAATCATTAGCATCCACATAAAACCTAGGATATCAAGCATCTGTAATCCCAGCAGAGGAAGCAGAGACAGAAGGGTTCCTGGAGCTTACCACTTATCCAGTCTGTGTCTCAAAAACTAAGGCAGAAAGCAACTGAAGAAGACACCCATGTAAACTTCTGGCATTCAGAAGTGTGTGTGTGTGTGTGTGTGTGTGTGCGTGCGTGTGTGTGTGTACTTGAATGCATACATGCACACCCTAGATGAACATACACATATAACACACACAAGAAAGCAACTGGAATAGAAGCTGGCAGCTTGAATGAGAATAAAGAAGTATATAATGACTTCAGAGACTTACCACAGGCATAGTATTTAAGATGGGAGCAGGAAGGAGATTGACAAAGAGAGGGACAGGAATCCAGGTAGAAGCCAGGGGCATCAAGTACATGTCTAGACTATCATCGGAAGTGGTGCTCATGACGGGTACAGCAAGGAAGCAAGAGGAGCCCCAAAGAATAAGGAGCATGGATAATTTTGAGTGGTCAGAGACCCTTGTGGCTGCCATGAGGTGGTCTCAGAGGCATAGGAGGAAATAAGCAAGACTACAGTAAAAGGAAGGTGACAAGAACGGAAGAGAGGGACTGGCAACTGGTCTGAAAGGGAAAAGAAAGCAGATGCCAGCTAGGGTGAATCATGCGTCACCCAGACACTGTGAGAAAATTAGAACATCTGTATGCCAGGGAAAGGGGGCAGAAGACAGGATGAAGCTGAAATGGCGCTGCAGAGTGGGGACAGCTGCTGGAAGAAGGTTCCAGAACCACAGAAGACAGTAGAGTCCAGTTGGAGGGTGGAGATGAGTGCCGAGGAGCTGAATTTGCAGGCAGTTGTGAGCTGTCCAACTTTGAGTTGACCTGAACTTGGGTCCTCTGCAAGAGTAGCATATATTCTTAACCACTGAGCCATCTCTCCAGCCCCTTTGTTGTTTTTAATACATAAAATAAAAAAATATGGGCTGGAGAGATGGCTTAGCGGTTAAGAGCACTGGCTGCTCTTCCAGAGGTCCTGAGTTCAATTCCAGCAACCATATGGTTGGTGGCTCACAACCATCTGTAATGGTATCTGATGCCCCTCTTCTGGTGTGTCTGGAGACAGCTAAAGTGTACTCATATAAATAAAATAAATAAATATTTAAAAAAAAAAAAAAGCAAATATGCACTTCAAATGGCTCTCAAACTTGAACGAATGACAGGCTGTTCAATAACTTCAGAAATCTCCCTTACTGGGATGTGGGAGAAAGCAAGGTTCTCTCTAGAAATGGCTCTTCAGAGATGAGGTTTGGAGCCCACAGGATCCCCTTGCATTTTGGAACTAGAGAGGGCAATGTTTAGGGGCCTCTTGCAATTTGCAGGGATTAAATGATTCGCCACTGCCCTGTCCTCAAACCAATGGACTAGTCATCTACACAGGACAAGCAGACATGGCTACTCCCACTTCCATCCTCAGAACTAAAGCTGGCTCCCTAGGGAGCTGGACAGCAGCTTCCATGCAGGAGCTAGTGGGCATTACCAGAGGAGGGCACAGGCAGGTGGAGCTGTGCAGAGCTACCAAAGGGCAAGATGGAGGGCAGGGCACATTGCTATCACTGTGTTTGCTCCCTTCTGGACCACACTGACAGATGGATTCAGGGAGCATATGCTACTCTTCACAGCTACCAATTGTATGGCCATGGGGAGGTAACTAAGGTTCAGGGTTGGATAATTTGCTTAAAGACACTAACTAATAAATTTTCAGAGCAGAGGGGTCACCCAGATCCTTCAGCAAGTTCAGAGGCCTTTCTAGACCCTTGGGGCTTCAAAGCCCAACCCCCACTCTTTCAGCAAGGAGGTACTAATTTAGCTCACCTGACTCTCAGAAAGCTGTTTTTCATTACAATACACTTGAGAAATGGCCCTTGGGATGCTGTCTGAGACTGTTGGTGAGGAGAAGGGGGAAGGCATGAAGGGATTACCTAGCTCCAGGAAGGGAGGGGTCTGGGGAGACATTTCTTCAGTCCTCTAGTTCTATGTACTAAGAAACCTAGGAAGAAACTACTTTCCCAACCCCCAGAATTGTCTCTGCTTCTGCCACTTTTTCAGAATGGCTGTATGGCTGGGAAGGTCACATATTTTAGATTTTGCCACAGAAAACTGAAGGAATTCAAGGAATAGCCTGATCTTCTCAGTGGAAAGCTGAATTACAAACAGCCTGGGATCAAAGATGCCCCGAAGAACTAGGGTATCTTTGACTGGGCCTTTAGGGGCTATGAAAAAGATGGGAGAAGACCACTGACGTGGCAGCTGTCTTTCTTCTACCTCCACTTGTCAGGTGGTCCCTCCTCATGCACAGGGAAGGCTTCTTCCTCGGGGATTATCAGAGTGGAACCTGACCTACGACTGAGAGAACTGTGCACGGATTTCATTTGTACTCTTTGCTGTCAATAGATACATAAAAAGAAACCATCTGCGCCCCCTCCTGGCAGAAGTTAATCTAGCCCTACCAGAGCTCCCCAACATTTGCTTGGGGCCAGCAACTCTGTCCATTGCTAATGTGGCCAACATCATTGATGGTCACCTGGGCTGCTTGCTCTTCAGCCCTTGGTCTGAGGGTGTCCTGTAAAGTAGATCTTCTCAGCCTCAGTACATTGGTGTCCGGATTGGAGTCGTCCTTCCTAAGTAGAGGCTGCCCATGCGTTATGGGATAGTGACACCCCCGATAGCTACCTACCGCAGCCAATAGCTCATTCACCTCAAATAATGAGGACCAGATATTTTCAAACATCCCTGGAAGACAAGAAGGTCCTTCATATGAACCCTGGCCTTAAACCATGGCCATTTTGCAAGCAGTGCTTTTGGTCAGAAGGCTGCCATGAGGGGGCAAGGGCAGTTCAACACAATCGCTTCATAATTATTGGTAACATCATTGATACATTGTCAATAGAGTTCTGGGAACTCATTCTTTTAAAAATAAATGGCTAAACACCTTATTCACAAAAGACTATCATAATATTGCTATAATTCAGTGTGAAACATAAAATGTCATTTATAGGATCTGGTACAGGATACTGTGCAGTCATGAAAAATAGCTGTACATATATATTTAGCAACGTGAGCAGCTCCTTTAGCCATGCATTTAGCCTCCCCTTTAAGACTACTTCTGGATCCTCAGAGGCAGACACATGTACAAGGAATAGATTCATAAGCCTGTGGAGAAAGTAGGCAAACTCAAAACAATGTGAGGACTGAGGATATGGCTCGGCTGGTACAGCGCTTACTCCACAAGCATAAAGATATGCTTTTAATTCCCTGCATTGTGTGAAAAGCTAGGTGTGGTGGTACCCAGCAGAATCCCAGGGCCAGCGAGGGCAGAACAAAGGGCATTGGCTCAGATCTGGGTTCAGATCCTGGCTCTACCACTTCTGCACACATTCCTTGACCCCTAACTACCTCCTACTCAGTGAATTCCTAGAAGTGAGCTAGATTGACTTGCCATCAAAACTGTAGCCTGCAATCTGGGCAGTTATACCTGGCCCTCCTCAGTCCCTCACAACTACCCTGTGACTGACAACCCCTGTTACCCCAGGCAAGTGAGACTGCCATCTTCTGAACAGGATTTTGTAAGATTGGTATGAAAAATAAGATAATGTATGTTAGCTGTCTAGTACAGTCCCTAGGATACAGTAAGCACACAATAAAAAAATGTGTGAGAGGCATTGCCTGAACTATGCTTTCATTTTTATGAATAGCTATGTTAGCAAAAAAAAAAATTGCAAGCCTGCCAATTTTTTCTTGTCTTTACTGACTTATCCTGGACACTTCCCTGTCCATTGCCTTCCATGATATTACTTGGGGTGAGCCCTGTTTCACAAGTGCTTTGTACAGTAACAGCTTCTAGTCTGCTTGATACCATTGCCTCCAAAGAGTAGGTTTGCATTCTCCTCTGAGGTCTGAAGTGGCCTAGCATGCTGGGGCACATGGTGCCCTGGCTCTGCCCTGCTGGTGGGGAGGCCTCCTGAGATCTCTTGGTGGCTAATGTTCTTTCTTTGCCCTTCTTTCTCTCCCCCTCTGCAGGATGCCTTTGTGGAACTATATGGCCCCAGCATGCGGCCTCTGTTTGATTTCTCCTGGCTGTCTCTGAAGACCCTGCTCAGCCTGGCCCTGGTGGGGGCCTGCATCACTCTGGGTGCATACCTGGGCCACAAGTGAGGTCAACAGACCTGCCCCAAACAAATATGCAAAAGGTTCACTAAAGCAGTAGAAATTATATGCATTATCAATGATGTACCATGAAACAAAGTTGTGATCTTTTTTTAAAGCAGAGTATACACACACACACACATACACACACACACACACACACACACACACACACACACACACACACACATTCAGGCAAATGGTCGAATCAGCTATTTACTGCCAAAGGGAAATATCATTTATTTTTTACATTATTTAGAAAAAAAAAAAAAAGATTTATTTATTTAAGACAGTTCCACTGAAACTCCAGGCTTTGAAAACCCTACCAGGAATTGCGAAGAAGCATGCGTGGCTCCACCTGCTGGCCTGTGCCTGTGCTCATGGATCTGTTTTCCATACTGGCCAGACTGGCCCACAATCTAAAGAGCAAATGGCGCAGGACCCTGACTGCTGGGAAATCATGTGGTCTGGCTGCTAGAAGCTGTGGAGAAGGCTTCAGTGTGATCTCTCTGTACACTGGCCCTGGGGGCCAGGATGCTGCAAGGGGCAGGTGCCTACAAAAAAGCCTGGTCTTCCTTGGCCCGGAGAGAGGACTTTTCTACAGGACTCACATGGTACATACCCAGCATAGGACAAAGGCTGGAAACTTCACATGGACTTGGTACCCACTGAGACTCCCCTCCTGAGAGACAGTGATGGGAAAATGCCCTTAATCCACAGGAAATTATTTTTTTAAGCTACCAATTGTGCCGAGAAGCATTTTAGCAGTTTATACAATATCATCCAGTACCTTAAGCCCTGATTGTAGATAGTCATATATTTTGGATACACACACCCCTCCTCCAATACTCACTCTGTCTGAGGAGGAAACAGAGGCTTCTGGGTTCCAGGAAGTGGATGTGTGACTTCTTCAGCATCAGGAAGACTGGGGTCACCTAGCGCTTCAGGCAGCCACAAGTGCCTGCTTTATGGAGACCATCATCTGCAGAACCTCCCTGTGGCTCCGCAGCTTGGCCTGGGCAGCCTGCCCTGAGTCTGGCCCTTGCCAGCCTCCTCATTGGGTTTGGAACAGAGCAGCTGGTCTCTGAGTGTCTGGAAGCTGACAGAGCTCAGACTTGCCCAGTGAGAAAGAGCAATATCGAGACTCACTTACAGAGGTCTGCTACCCTCAGGCCCTCTAGGCTAGGCATGTCTGGAGCAGGAGAGCTGCTCTTCCTAAGACACTTGCCACTGTAGAGAGGAGAAAGCAGGCTCAGTGCCTGTCCTACCTGAGGGTGCAGTGAAGGCAGGGGACACCAGCTCACAAAAGAAGAAGCCAGTGGCCCTTTAGGCAGCCACAGATACCTGCTGGCAGTGCTCTGTCCCATCTAAGGCAAGGCTTGAAGTTACTTTGGCCATAAATCCTAAGGAAGCACTGAAGTGAGGTTCACAGAGTTGATGACCGATGGCTATGGATTTACATGTAAAACATTATCTTGTAGTTAGGTTTTATTTGAAAATCTGACAGAGGGAGAGAATAAAAAGTTTCAGGTATGTATGGAATGTGGAGATTATCTGTACATCCTGGGGCCAAAAATAGAAAAAGATGGAAAATCATAGAGGAATAACAAAAGAAGTGAAATCGCCAGCTAATGAATGGGGAACACTTTTTCCCAAGTTTAGAATTAGCATGGGGTGTTGGTGGAGTAACTTTGGGGCATTATCACACCGCATACCGTTCATCTGTATTAATGTTGGAATGTTCTTCATTCAATGTTTATTACTGTCATTGATATTTTGAAAGCTGCTTTCAAAAAGAATCCATGCATCTCAGCATTGTTTAAATTGTATTTAGTTATGACCTCTAGAATGTTTGTTAGTTACACAAACAAAAAAGATACTTTTTCCATTTGAGGTATTTGTCTCTTGATTCTTCAAAAGCATTTCTGAAAAGGTGGGGTCAGCTTGAGAGAGACAGGAGGGGCTGGAGAAGCTGGGTTTGTTGCTTCCTCTGCTGTGCCGTTGGAGCCTACCCCTCTGCCTGTACAGACCCCAGGATGTCTCACTCGACCTGGTTTCTTCAAGGTTTGCTTGTCCCTGGATGATTCAGCATTGAACTCAACTTACCTAGGGTTGCCTAGGTTAAACCCAGGACATTCATTCAGTTAGAAATTCAGATGGGAAACAGAGCAAGGGTTAGGATCTGGCTATGGCAGCTGGGCCTTCAGAGAGTTGCTTTGTGTGCCTGTTGAGCATAGATGTATCAGGAGTCCTCTTATCCCCCCTCCCCCAGGCCTGCCTCCTTGTGGAGAGAGAGAGAGAGAGAGAGAGAGAGAGAGAGAGAGAGAGAGAGAGAGAGAAAGAGAGAGAGAGAGATAAGAGAGAGAGAGAGAGGGTGCAAGAGCAGGAAAGCCAGACCTCCCCAGTAGTTCTCAGAGAACAGGATGATCAGAACTTTTCAAGTTATTCTAATTTTTAAGCAAAATATTATCCTGTGAAAGGTTTACATTCTCCACGTGATGAATATGGAATAATAAACCCCGTGCTGCTATCCCGCCAAGATCATTGTAGTGGAGGAGCCGACTTGCAGTACACATCAAGTGGCCGGCTCCTGCAAGCTGCTTTTTGAAGTAACGATGAAGAACACAGACATTTTAAATATAAAACCTGTTTCTCTTTTGTTTTTGTTGTTATTGTTCAAACTTGGATTTGTAGAGTATTTGAAAAAAATGTATATACATTAAAAAAAAGAAGAAGCTCATGGGAGTCGTTCAGGTGTGGGATTTTGTTTGCTGATTTGAATGGAAAATTTACCCAGTCACTGGACCCCAGAACTGGACAGTATTGTGGCTGCACTTGCTCTAAAAGTGTTGGTGGTGCATTTTTTTTCTTCTTAAAAACATTTTAGAAGCAAAGAGTGTATATAGAAGCCTTGACTAGCCTTTTTCTTCTCCTTAAAAAAAAAATAATCTCAATTATTTTGCAATCAGGCAACAGAGAGCCAACTGCATGTATTCATATTTGAGAAGGGATTCACACCCAAATCTCACCTCCTCTGCAAGCTTTGACATCTCCTCTCCATCAGTCAAAGCCAAGAAGACATAGAAGTGGGCTGAGAGACTCAGAGCCATTGAGAAGAGCGGCCCGGTGCCTTCCAGCACCCCAGTGCTCACCCAGGTACTCTGAAAGGGAGATGGAGAAAAACGGAGAGGCTCATCCCCAGTGATTCCTCAGGGGCTGAACTTGTGTGCAGGCTTGAGATTTCCATGAGAGCCACAGTTAAGGGAGCACTTTCATGTAGTTCAAGTAAAACCCTCCGTCCTGCCCAGCTTGCTTGTCTGTGCATGCCCGGGTGTGGCCTTTATTCATACATACATTTTTTCCACAGGCACACACTTATTTATCACATCTAAGAGCCTTGCTGTGTCTAGGAAAGGGGGAAGCAGGGTTTAGGAAGTGCTCATAAACCCAGAGGGATTATAATAATCAGGACTGAATGTATATAATGGGGGCAGTGTCCACACGTGTAGGTCCCACACTGAATAGAATAGGCAGAATTGTGAATAGTCTGTGTTTGTAATCGAACCTAGACTAAAACAACTCATAAATGTAAGCTTCAAGTCTGACTGTGCTGTGAAGGTGGTGGGTGTCTCTATACTTCATTATCACTTACGGTTAGAAATGTACACCTATCCTATCAGGAAAACATAACAGGAAAAGGTTGAAATATAAGCCAGTCTAAGGAAATTAGGGAGCCACTGAGGCTCTATTCTGATCTTATTCTATGGTGTCTATTGCAGCTCAGACAAATATGGTCACACACTTTTTAAGAAATACAATTCTACATTGTCTGGCCCATGAAGGCTCTAATCTGATCTGTATTGTTGCCCAATTTGGATCTTTCAGGGATTTTTCTATGCCATTATTATAGGGACAAAGGACACTTGTTATGAGGTAGGAGAGAGGAAGAATTCTTAAATGAGTAGAACATTTCCCAGATTGGACCAGGGTGCGAAGATCTTCAGCAAAATCAAGACCGTGAGGAATGAGGAACCTTCACGGGGTCAATGTTATGTTCTTCTGAAGGCTTTTGCAAGAAGCAAGATCATTTTTAAGCTCTATGGTACATTTAGATTCCAGGGACATTGATGTAGTCCAAAGTCTGGCTTAACATGGTCATGCCATTAGCATATGTTTCAAGTTGGATATGGCTAATGAGTGTTTAAACAGTGAGTTTGACATTTTAAACAATGGGGTATTGAAACAACAACCTTCCGTTTGGTAGGGACATCTGTTTCTCACTGTTTATTATATACAATGTAGAAAAACTTAGATAAGATTGAATAAAGTAAAACATTGTGAGACTGAATTGGGTAAACGATTGTGTCAGTATCTTAGCCTCGGCCAGGGAATTATTCAATCCTCTATAGACATCTGTGTATTGTGCAGCTCACCAGGCATGAAGAAAACCTGGTAGAGGGCAGATGGTACCTGAGCGCTTCATTCTGGATATCCAAGAAGAATAACCTAACACCAGTGTTCTGTGCAACAAGCCCAGTACAGAAGACAAAAACAGTCATGGAAGATAGAAAAGGTAGCTAATGAGAAATCCTGGGAATGTTAAATGTGCCAGCCCTGTGGCTATGCTGCACTGCCTGTACGTGGGAACCTGCAGGGCCCTCCAGCTGGCTCCCTTCATGAACTCCTCCCCTCCAGGGCAACATCTGAAGGATTGATGGCAGATTCAGTTTCTTTTAGGAGACACTTTCCTTTGGAGAGGGTTTTGTGTTTTTTTTGTTTTTTTGTTTTTTTGTTTTTTTTTAATTAAAATATCTTATTAGGTTTTCAACTAAGCTTTGCTTTGGCTTCAGTGATAATGGGGTTATTTCTAATGTACAAATAAGTGTTTTGTATTGAAAGCTTTGTTATCAAGATTTTCATACTTTTATCCATAGGCTACTTTTAAGGTTGATACTTTTAGGCGTGATTGATATCTACAGCACTGTACATAAAAGAAATATATAAGTGTACTTGGCATAGTTAAGGTAACGTAAGTCTCCAGTTGGCTACCGTTACATATAATGGCACTTTGTTTGTGTTGTTAGAAAACATTACATTGCCATTAACGCCCCATGTCTGTCTGAAGAGAAATAAAGTATAGTGTACAGCATCAGTTGTCCTCTGGAACTGTTCATAACATGCTAACTTGGCTGCGTCTGCCATTCGTCATGATCAAAGAAGTCTTTGGAAAGCCTTCCTAGCAAGCCACTAGGACCAGCACAAACACTTTCTAACAAAGGCCTGGGAGACCAGGCCAAGGGCTTCCTAACAGGTGAACCAACCTCTGAAGGAACACTTTGTTTCTTGGTTGCTAGTCACCTGTACTGGTCCAGGATGGAGCAGCCATGAATTCCATCGCCTGAGAGAATTCATAGTGCTATTTGATGAGATCCCAGCCTCCATTCCTGTTACTGTAATAAAATATTCTGACAAAAAGCAGCTTAGGAGAGAAAGGGTTGAAGGTCACAATTCCAAGTTATAATCCAACATAGCAGATAAAAGTCAAGGCCACAAGAACTTAAAACAGCTAGTCACATCATGCCCACAGCGAAGAGCAGAAGACCGACTATGTGTATGCTTGTGCTTAGCTCAGTTTTTTCACACTTAAACAGTTCAGGACCATCTGCCTAGGGAATGGTGCTTCCCACAGCGATCTGGGTCTTCCAACATCAAATATCTTAAAAGAATCCCTCATAGACATGCCCATAGACCCACCCAATGTAGACAGTCCCTCCTGGAGACTTCCCAGTTGATTCTGGATTGTGCCAAGCTGACCATCAAAGCTAACCACCAACATTTCACAGTATAAAATGCTATGTGAAAAGGTGAGAAGCTTAGGGCTTCTTCTGAAGCTAAGATTATAAGACACCCAAAATCAACACTTGCTTTGGAGTGTATAAAATCTTAAGTTATAAGAGACTTGATGTTTCTTATGTTGGGATTCCGATATTCTAAGCCTCAACCACACAAGTCTCTGCCCTTCAACTTGATTCAAAGGCCTGTGATAGTAATATCTGCATGTTCAACATCCTCTGGATATAAAACCATGTAAATACTACCCCCTGTCCTGACACCTCAGAAGGTGCCATTGGCCTCTGTTATTCTATAGGAGAGGACTGAGGTGCAGAAGGCGGTTAGCGTGCTCATGTTTTCAGGGACCACGAGGTAGGATCCTGGCCCTATTCACACCTACTCGGAGCCTAATTCCATTCTTTCTTCCTTTCCAGTTCAGTGATCTCCACACAGAGCCATGGTATAGCAACGTTTCTGAGCAGGCCCAGCCTTTCGATGTTTACAGGCATTGTTACACCATGTCTTTATTTTCCAAAAAGTATCTCCCCAACAATAGCCCTGAGGCCAGACAGGTTGTCACCCACCTCCCTCCTGGTCTTCAGTCATCAGCCACTCTTCTCAGGAGACACTTCATTCACCTGCTCTCCCTTAACCCTCCTCTGAGGTACCCCACACCACTCCAGGCATGCGCCTTTTATGCACAGCTACCCAGCTACAGGTAACAAACCTTCAGATTTCCTGTAGTAATTGTGGGATTAATCAGTTTAAGCTACCAATTGTGAGGTATGCCATATGAATGTTAGATCTCAAACCCAGGACAAATGCCTAACAGAGGTGTCCACTAACATATTAAATCTGGGATTGGCCCTAGCACCCCCTCAGCGTCTACCCCTTACAGTGCACACCTGGCTGTCATAACCCATCCCCTACCCTGAACTCCCCAATCCAGGCATGACCTGGACTTTCCTCCCGTAGCTCCTCCGGCCTCTATATAACTCAGACATTTTGGCTATGGCTGCCTCTCTTGGTTAGCAGCTCCCCTCCCCTGTCCCCTCTTCCCTGTGCCCTTCCCCCGTCTCCCCCTCCATCTCCTCAGGGTCATGTCCACTCTGGCCTCTCCCAGACAATCCTGCCTGTGGCTCTGCTCTCCCTCATATCTATAGTAAACGTTCCCCTCCACCATGCTAAAAGCAGTCAAGTCCTTCCTTTTTAGTTTCTTTTTTTCATTCAATGAGGATACATCAAATTTGAAGAGAAAAGGAAGGAAATGTAAATTTTCTAGGCATAAAAATTCATTTATTTTGTGTTGTTTTCATGCAGATTATGTTGAATATCACTTTACTGTGGTATGTAGATTCCAGTGTATATAATTTTAAAGTGATAAAACAAATTTATTTTAAAATATCAGCCCTTAAATTCTGGACACAGTTTTTATTAGTATATGTCAAAAATTCAATTTTAAAATGGCCTCCCAGAGAGTTAGCCAACTCAGTGATTCTCTCTTTAAAATTTGTTATTCCTATGTATGAATGATGGGGTAGTACATGTGTGCCCTGGTGGGTGTGGATGTCAGAGGATCATTTCATGGATTAAGTTCTCTCTTTTCCAGGAACAACTTCACATGGTCAGCTTGTAAGTTTATCTGCTGAGCCATCTCACCAGACCAGTTCATCAAACATCTTTCAGGAAAGACAAACATAGAAAAGGAAAAATGGATGGCCAGGATGTGGGTGGCAGGGTTTTGGTGGTGTTTGTGCATTTGTACCTTTTCTTTGTTTTGTGTCTGTTTATTTTTAGACATGGCTTCCCGTCCATTTTATTTATTTGTTTATTCTTAATTGTATGTATCTGGGTATTTTGCTTACATGTATGTCTGTCCACCATCATGCCTGGTGCCCACAGAAGCCAGAGGCGGGCATTGGATCCTCTGGAACTGTAGTCACAGATGGTTATTCGCCATGTGGGTGCCGGGAATCAAATCCATCTCCTCTGGAAGATCAGCCAGTGCTCTGGACCACTGAGCCATATTTCCATGGAGACAGTTTCCAGAACCCAAATGTCCCAATACTTCTTAAACCTTTTACAAAGTCTGCAAGGAATTACCCAAGCACACTTCACTAGGAATCATTATCACTGCCTGGATGAGCTATAAATTACATCATCTAAGAAAGTTCTGACACAGAATTAAGTAAATTTCCTTGTTTGTTTTAGCATTTAAGAAGTGAATTAATATTATATTCTTCAACTATTTACACTTAGATTTCAAAGTTAAGTGTCAACCTAAATGTATGGTAGTGGCTTTTGCCTTTCCAACTTCCTTAGGTGGCACATCAGCTTACTGCAGTAGCCCCTCCCTGCAAGCCCCGCCCAGGACCCTCCCTGCAAGCCTCACCCAGGACCCTCTGCACGCCATAAGAAGCTTCTGGCAGCAAAGACTGCCCATCAGAACTTATGTTTGTAACTGACTCTACCAGCACCCAGAAATCAGGTTATTGGAAAATAGTAATTTTAATAATTATTCAAAAAATGTAGAGATAACATGTCTAAAAGTCACTTAAATAAATAGAGTCAACTTTTATTGTCAAAAATATGAGACACTAATCCAATGTAAATGTTAGCTTTTTTAAAAAGCTGAAGAAAAAAACCTGTTTATATATTTCTCATTTTAAAAGGGATTGGTCTCATGTCATGCAATGATTAGGTCCTTGTATGTGCACATAAAAAATCATTATGTTTTATTCATCTGTGCGTGCACGCATGCTTAGATTGCAGGACGGCTTGCAGGAATTAATTTCTTTTTTCCATCATATGGGTCTGAAGAGTTAAACGCGGGCTGTCACACTTGCCAGCAAGCCCCTTTACCCACCGGTCCATTTCACCAGCCTATTATTCATGCTGTTACAGCGGGGACATTTGATATTTCCTATTATATACTTACAGGAAGAAGTGACAAGAAAACAGGTTGAGGGTGGTTATATTTTGTTGGCCCTTAAAATCTGCATCCACGTGCAGGTTGCATATCAGATCTCTGTCTGGTACCAAAAATAGGTGCCTTGCTAGATGAAACTGTTCTGGGGCATACCTGCCCCCACACCAGCCATCAGCGGCACTATCAACTACAGCCTCTCTCTGATGAGTTCCAAGAGGATCACTGATCTCTGATCCTTCAACCTGAACAGCAGGCTAGATGGTGGTGGTGGTGATGGCTCCAGAGAAAGACAGAAAACTGAGTTGGATGAGAATAGTCAATAGCAAAGTGTCAGCTGGATTTAGTGGCACATACCTGTAAATCCTAGCATGCTGGAGGTTAAGGCAGGAGGAACACGAACTAAGGGCTAGCCTGGGATACACAGTGAGAGCCAAAGAAACGAACTATTTGTAAGTTGGTAACTCTATCCTGCATTGCTCTCTTGAGCTCTAAACTTATGTATTCAACTAAATATTCAGCCTCTACTCTGTCCATTTTAATGTGACCTAAGCAGGATTTTGATCAGTCAGCAGGATAGAGGACCTGTAGTTTTATGACAAATGGAGATTTTAAAAAAAGAGACAGAAAGAAAAAAAAAGTATGGCCACAGGCTTGTTTTGTGGTGTTTTATAATGATGATTATAATGGCATCTTCTTTAAATACGACCAAAACTCATAACGTGGATGTCATTATCACCAATGTTTTTGGTGTAAATCAATATTCAGTACTGAAGCTAAAGAAGCCCATTAGCTAAAGCAGATGAAATTAGGTTGCAGTAACAAGGAACCTTGAAATTGAGTTTCTGTTTTTATTAATCATTTTATTCATTTACATTTCAAATGATATCCCCCTTCCAGGTTACCCCTACACAACCCCCATCCCATCCCCCCTCTATTCTCTCCCCTTTGCCTCTATGAGAGTGCCGCTCCACCCACCCACCCACTCCCACCTCACCCCTCCAGCATCCCCTTATGCTGCGTCATCAAGCCTCCATGGACCAAGGGCCTCCCCTCCCACTGATGTCAGATAAGGCCATCCTCTGCTACTGTGTATCTGGAGCCATGGATCCCCTCATGCATGCTCTTTGGTTGGTGATTTAGTCCCTGGGAGCTCTGGGTGGTCCAGTTAGTTGATATTGTTCTTCCTATGAGGTTGCAATTCCCTTCAGCTCCTTTGGTCCTTCTCCTAGCTCTTCCATTGGGGTCCCAGGTGCCATCAGACTGAAATTAAGTTTCTTAGCAGAAGATGTACATATAACTGGATGTATGGGTTCTCATGGTGCGTAAAAGGCAAAACTACAGAAAGACTGATTGCCTGCAGCAGGTAAGGGGAACACAGACTTACCAGTTACTGTGAAAGCAATGCCATTTCAGAGCTCAATAAAGGAATCATGGAGACTCCACATGCTCATATAGAAAGTCTTAGGGCGGACACACTCCTGAGCATGCTCAGCTTAAGGTTGCAGCTCACGAAGGGAAGATGGCTGACACTTAGTGGGGCTGACACTTAGTGGGGCATGATCAAATCAAGATCATAGATAGATTCAAACGGTTAAAATGGCAGATAGGAGTGCTTGAATACTCAGCTTGAGTCACAAACATGACAGAGAGGAACACCTCTCGGTATCCCTAGCTTTCATCCTTAGTTTAAAAAGGAAAAGACATTTTAAAGATGCATGAGTTTGCTCCCAAAGCTGCCTGCCTCTTTAGTGGCTAACGTGCAGTGTGGATGCGAGTGTGCCTCATGAGCCTCTCTCTTCCATCAGTGACCTGAAACTAGCCTCTTTGTATCTTGTAGTTCATCCTCCTCAATGGAGAATTATACACGAGCATCTTAGCCTTTCCTGTGGAAGCAGGTTCTGATTTTTCTTGTTATGTTTTTTGTTTCATAATTTGCAGAATAAAGGCAGAAGAGTTGAGGTTTCTCCCTTTCAGTGTCTTTTATAAATACTCCTCCTCCATGTGTGAGTGTGTATGTTAGTGTGTTTATTAGTGTGTGTCTAGGAGTGTCAGTGTATGTATATATGTGTATGTGCTTGTGTGTGTGCTCCTGCAAATGTTTCAGAGCACCATTCTGCTGTTTGGTATTTTTTAAAGCGGCTGCAGTAGATTCCCTTCCCACCGTATTCATCAATAGTCTGTGTCCTTGATAATATCATCCTTCACTCAGACTACTTAACATCTCTGCCTTCATTGTTAATGAAAAACCCAACTTAATGCCATGTTTTTGTTTGTTTGTTCTTACCCACCAGACAGTGACTCTCTGACATGATTTTAATTACAGAATCTTTGCAAGTTCTCCATAAAGTCAGAAAAAGAATCTGAAGGGAGCCTTCAGAAACTCTGAAAGCCTAGCCAGGTGTTGTGGTGCACACCTTTAATCCATACAGGTAGAGTTCTGTGAGTTCAAGGCCAGTCTGATCTACATAGAAAGTTCCAGAGCACCAAAGGCTGTATACGTAGTGAGACCCTGTCTTGAAATAAACAAAAGTCACAAGATCCCAAATGCCTTGCTTTTTCATCCTTGTACATTGGAAGTCTATCTGCATAGTTTTACACATGTCTCTTGAAAACATGAAACCCGAGGCCCGAAGAGTAGTTTACTATTCTCAATATTTGTAGGTGCCAGAATTATTTGTCTTGCTAAGCAGGATCCATACATCCCAACCTCTGCAAAGCAATGTGAAGAGAGGTAGGTGACATCAGCAGACTTAACTGTAACATGGGAGAGGAACTATGACATTATCATAGACAATAAGCCTGTCCACCCTCTGTTGAAGAGAGACATTAGACTGTCTTCTGAAGTTGTTCCCTGGACACATATTCTGGAAACCCCGTGTGAGGCAAATGGCAGTCAGTGCTTTGCTTGCATCATGAACAGAAATAGAGGGATGAACAGAGAATTTGTCTCCCTACAATGACACAGAATAAGCATGCCAGGCCACCAAATGCTTAAGATAGCAAAATACACCCCAGTGGACTTTGCCCCTCAAAGATAAATGTCCCAACTACAGTCTCAGCCCTGTGCCATCCCCGTTCCTGTTTGTAAATGCCATGCTCCAATCTCTGATGCAGTGAGTCCATTAGTCCAATATATATTGCCAAGACACTACGCTGAGTTCCAAGGCTAACTTTACTGGGCATTCAGAGTTTGCAGTGCCTGACTGGGAAGCTGGAGCTCAGGTGGTAGAGTTCTTGGCTAGTATGCATGAGACTCTGGGTTCAATACCCAGCAATACACAAACAAGAAATGGTGGTACATGTCTGTAATCCCAGCACTCAAGATCTGTAGGCGAGAGAGTCCAAAGGTCAAGATCATCCTCAGCTACACAAGTTCAAGGCCAGCATGAGCTTTGTCAAAACCTAATGCCTGGAATGCATCCACTTTTGTAAGTTGTAGTAAACCACCTCCTGGGCCAATCTCTCTTTTTTTTTTTTTTTTTTTTTGGTTTTTCGAGACAGGGTTTCTCTGTGTAGCCCTGGCTGTCCTGGAACTCACTCTGTAGCCCAGGCTGGCCTCGAACTCAGAAATCTGCCTGCCTCTGCCTCCCAAGTGCTGGGATTAAAGGCGTGCGCCACCACCGCCCGGCTCAATATCTCTTTAAAAGGATTATACCAGCTATGTTCTAGTCCCCAGCTGAAGAGCTGTCTCCAGGGTACTGCTCATCAACGATGACCTTGAATCTCCTCTGTTCATCCATCTAGGGCACCTAATGTTTGCTAAGAACTCTGCTAAGGGCTATTAGGGTCAATGCCAATATTTACCTACATCCAAGACCAGGTCCTGTCTCATCTTCTTTCCATCATTTTCCCAGTTCCCCATATTAAATACTATGGACAACCCGCATGCTCTCTGTCCATCTTGTGAATTGATGAATGAAGCCTGTCATTCAAAATACACTTGTCTAATGTTGGCCTACTGGAAGGAAAAGTAGACTAGACTCCAGGCTCTAGGAATTCTGAAAAGTATGTCCTCCTGCCCAGAAGCTCTCATGCTAGTCTCCTGGCACCTTTAATGAATGTTTGTCTCCATTTGAATCCATTTAATGGATTCAAACACTTGCTACTTAGATTCCTAAATGTCTTTCAAAGTGTGTTGTTTGAGAGTCATTGCCCACAGGTAGACCAAACTCATTTCTCTTCCTGGCCAAGCCTTGAACAATGATCTCACAGCCTTGTGCTTGTAGCTTTTTCCAACAGTCTTTGTCGGTTGTCCACAAAGTTGGGCCCTCTCCATCTCAGAACCACAGGCAGAGCTTTGGATGCTCCAAGTGAAGCTTAATGTGGGCTTTGATCCTCTATCCCAAGGGGATTGCCATTGCTCAGACCCATGTGGAACCTCTCAGCTGGGGAACAAAAAAAAAAAAAGGACGGATAAAATATTTATAGAAAAATCATTTCTCACAAGCCAGCATTCATTCTAAAAGCTTTTAGAAATATAATTATTGTCTCCTTCTTGGGTTTTTCTGTTTTTAATATGAAGCACTTTAAAGCCGTTGGTTTGATTTCCAGGAAGCAATAATCCATTGTTGCCTTGGGTAGTGTTTAGGAAAGAAACTAGGTCTCAGAAGAGAAAATGTTTCCAATGAAATTACTCCTGGGATGTCTGCAGTGTTCTTGCATAATAAAGTTTCTGTCCCAGGAGCAACATGAGCCAAGCTTCTTTCCTTTGGCACCCTGCCCCCACCCAAGAGTCCCTGTTCTGGTGGGAACACAGCTGGACTCTTAGTCTCACCCTCCCTTACCTAGGGACTGTGTCATCCAAACTCAAAGAGCCATATCGCCATGCACCACCAAACAAAAAGCACATGAGCCTTGTGTGTGATTTCACTCTGTAGCAGTTGCATTAACATTTTAAATGTAATCCCAAGAAATTAAGCTTAATGGTGCATTTTATTTAATCCAATGTATCACATCCACCTATAGTAAATATAAAAGCTGCTGAAATGGCTTATATTCTTTTCTCGTGCTGTCTTTGGAATTGCTGTGGGCCCAAGTGTTAGCACTTCAGGAGCTCACTGGCCTCACGCAGCTGGTAGCTCTGGCTACAGGTAACCATGCTAAGCAATATGGCCACAACCTATCTCCTACCTCATGCTCTTCAGCTATATTCTGGATGGTTAAGTTGCTAAGGCAGAAGAACACCGTCTACCTCCCTCCACTCTTTGCCAAATGTACTTGAATAGTTTGTTGTTAGTTCTAAAAGGAAACTAGATCTGAATTCGAGCCATGGGGTGGATTATTAGTCAAAACTGCAGCGAGCACACCCCTGATATCAGATCAGAGTTTAAATTCTCGCCTGCTAAGTGTATGAAGTCAAAGAATTTGCTTGCCTTCTTACGTCTTTCTCACAAAGTCAGTGGGATGTGATGGTTGCCATAGTGTGCCCAGTCAGTACCATGGGCTGATATAACCGTTAAGGCATGAGGGTAGCACATGAAGTGGGAATGAACATTATTAACTACTCCAAGCCACCCCAGAAAACAGTCAACCCACAAAAGCTGCAAAGATGGAGCAAGGATTCAGATGAAGGAACAAAGAGCACATTTCCACAACGTCCCAGGGTCCACACTTTCCCTAACTAGTACCAAACCTTGACTTGTCATTTTTATTTACAGCGAAGAGAGGAGAAGAGGTGAGGATGATGGATGACTCCCCCAGGATGACAAACAACCGTGGTCCTTGGAGCCAGGTACACATCTCAGGAATGTGGCTTGATACTTCCCAGCAATAAACTTAGCTGCAATTTTGACAATGGCTCTGTTGAGAGGATCACACGTGGACCTTATTTTCCAAGACCAACAGTTTGAGGCGTCCACCGAGAGCTCCTGCAATATCACCAGCTGATAGCCACTGGGCTATTTCCTCACACTAATAGCTTTTAGATTAGTGGCATTAGGTCCTAACATTCCCTAGGACACCACTTAAAGCTTACCTTCTTTAAAATGAGATTTGGGGGCAGGAGAATTGAGACATATGTTATCTTCATTCTTAAATTATTTTGTCCCAAGTGTTTCTTGAAAACAGAATCACATCTGCCTTCACTAATTGCTTCCTTTATGTTGTTCCGGTTATGCCACACCAACTTCAAATTCAGCTAGAATGCAGTTATTACTCCTCTCCTTACACTCCGCTCTCAGAAGCCATATAATCCCTCAGGACAGGAATCAAGAAGAGGGCCCAGGGCTTCATGAGGCCACAAATGTTACTCTGACTTCATTGCACGAAACCAAGATTGCCAGGGTCAAATAGCATAGAGCATAGACTTGTCTCCGGATCCACTTTTGCTAGCTGCGGAGTATATAGAAACAAAAGGCCACACAAATGAGACCCAGCTATGGAGCTAGATTCAGGATTTACCATACACAGTGAGGGAATCTACTACTTGCTTTTACTGAGGAAGAGTGAGGCAGAGGCAGGTGGCAGAGTGAGCGGACTTTGTGATGGGATAAATGGAAGGCTTTGGGCATACTCTGGAGAGGGCTACTTTGTGATGGGATAAATGGAAGGCTTTGGGCATACTCTGGAGAGGGCTACCCTTGGGAAATGGGAGCTGATTGAACTGGAAGCAGGTC
Source organism: Uromys caudimaculatus (assembly GCA_028551405.1). Taxonomy (NCBI): domain Eukaryota; kingdom Metazoa; phylum Chordata; class Mammalia; order Rodentia; family Muridae; genus Uromys; species Uromys caudimaculatus. The sequence continues at coordinate 86,461,324 of CM052711.1, read as the reverse complement.
TCCCTTCCCATGTGGTTAGGTACAGGTGACACTTGGCTTTTCCTGTTTGGTTGTAAACTGGAAGTTGGATGAATAGTAAAAAAACTGTCAGTTGGAATCCAAATTTAGCCATTTAGGAATGGCTTCCGGAATGTTGTTCCGGAATGTTATAGGCCAGGGGTCAATTTTAATTCATGGTCTTGTTGCTGTCAATTTGTTTGTCTCATGGATATGAAACCAAGCCAATGAGATTCCAGAGATCTAGAAAAGGATCAACATGCAGGAATAAGAAATTATCAGAGCAGGCCAGCAGACCTATGCAACATCCTGGCAGCCACCCAGCAATTTAGTAATGACATCCTTGGAGTCCTTCTCACCCACTTCACAGCCACACTGTTTCATAGACTTTTTATGTCTACTGCCACATTGTCTAGGAAATGACCTCCAATGCATAGCCATTCTGCAAAAGGCACCCAGGAGATGGCTGTGTGGAACACAGGCATAGAAATCAGTGGTGCATCTGTGCATTAGGACTCAACAGGTTACTTAAGGGAAGCCCGGTGTCAAGAGTTTTCTGAGATTAAAGACTAAGAAACATCTTCTTTAGATGGGGTCATTCTGAAATGCTTAACCATAAACCCTTGGAAGAGCTGTATCTACTTCCAACATGAATTGTCTTCGGTGAAGTGTGGTGGGTGGGCTTTATGTCAGACTTGAGATCCAACTAGACCCTAATAATGTAGTTTCTAAAAGCAAAGGATGGTAATCATCTACTGTTTACGTGGCACTAGTACATTACAGACTCTATGCTAAGCCCTTTAGAGCCATATCTCTTATGATCTGTCACAGCAGTCCTATGTTGTTGGCACAATTATTGATGGAGTCTGTGGACATAGCTTGGGCCAAATCAAATTGTCGGCAGAGCCCTGCCCCCTCAGTAGGCACTGAAGGAGAACTATTCCTACTGTCTAGTAGCTATCCACATTCCTTGGCTGGCAGTCTCTTCTCTGAATCACTCCAAGCTCCACCTCCTTTATCCCATCCTGGTATTGGGGTTCACTGTCACCTGGTCTGGTCCTCTTTCTTAACTTTCAAAAGACCCCTGTGATTAGGTTACGCCTATCCGGATGACAAAACAATGTACCCACCTCAGGACTCTTCATTCACACATTTGTAAGATCCACTTCAGCTCGAGTTCTGAGGATTAGAGTGTGGGCATCTATTATTCAGCCTGCCACAGTGATGATCTCACAGAAAGCCTAAGAAGATCATTTGTTTTTGTGATGCCTCATACACAGCAGTACTGAAGCAAGGTCTGTTAGGAAAGGTAACTCTCGGCAGTTCCTAAACCCTTCAGTTCTAGGACCTCTGAACAGCATCCCTGCGTCCTTCGCTCTCGTCTGACTCTCTGTGTTTGACTTCTGCAAGCAGGCAGGGAAAGTGCACACACGAGTGCACGCACGCATGCACACACACACACACACACACACACACACACACACACACTGGGAAGTCTGGCCCTTTTGACGCCTGACATGAGGCTCTGTACATACCCCAGACATGCTCAGGGGAGGAAGATAGTGACCATCACTCTTGACTCTAAGTAAAGCCATGTTCATAAAGTATGCTGAGGCCGTAGGTGATTGCCAGCCCACACTCTGCATCTGGCATGAATACCGACTTGCTGAGCCCTGATCACACTGGGCTCTGATACCCAGGGCCCAGCCTGTCTGTTATCCTCACACAACTGAGCTCATTATATTGGCAGCATGATGCTATTCCCCTCACACTCACAGGTAAGGAAAAAACAAAGCACCATTTCTTACTCTCCAGAAATAAGTCAAGACTTTTATCTTGTGTATTTCCACAGGCTACTAAAAATAGGAAATTAATCTAGACAGTACTAAATATACCCCGGTAAGCCTCGGAAAAAAGGGGGAGAACAGCATTTTCACACTTCCAGACCGTTGCTACGGTCACTTGTAAAACTCAAGTATATATTTGATGTTACATTTTTGTCTCAAAAGCCAAAATCAAAATGAAATAGAGAAAGGGAACCCAAAAGAGCTAAAACAAATGTATTCCTCTAAGTTCTCAGATATCCTTGTAGGTTTCCATCTTTTCAAATCCTCTTGACAAGAAGGTGCTGTTCGGCAGTCGTCAGGTAGCACACAGACCAGCCAAGTTTCCTGCCGTGACAAAAGACCCAGCATCTTCATCCTCTGGTGTGGCACGCCTGCCACACGCGGCTGCTGAGAATTTGAAGATGGCTAGTGAATGAGAAGTGGGATTTTATTTTTAAGTGTTACTTAATTTTGTTCAAGTTGAAAAACCTAAAGGTAGCAGTCAGTTACTTTCTTGTCAGTGGCAGAGCACTGACGGGGGTGGGGGAAGGCAGCTTTAATGATGTTAGATGCTTCTGTCCACTATCGATGAGAAGAGACGGCAGCAGGAATAGGTGGATGAGAAGCAGAGGGAAGAGAAGCCGCACAGGTCACACTGTGGTGATCACCAGGAACCAGGTTGTCACATCCAAAGGCCTGTCCCTGTGACCTCCTCCCATCAGCCAGATACCTCTAAAGGCTGCACAGCCACCACTATTCAAAACACAAGCCTTCAGACACTTTAGTGGAACAGGGTCCTTTCCCAAAGAAAAGAGAAGAGAGATAAGTCATTCACCTCAGCCAAGACGTCAGGGACTTTCTGTGTAACCTGGGGAGCACCACTCCTGCTTTATAAATATGAGGTGTGTGTGTGTGTGTGTGTGTGTGTGTGTGTGTGTGTGTGTGTGTGTGTGAGAGAGAGAGAGGGGGGGAGAGAAGGAGGGAGGGAGAGAGACTGTGTTTCTGTTTGTATATTATTTTCAGGTGCATTTGTGTATGCAGGTGGGCGTATACATGTACGCATGAGCAGACGGAGGCCAGAGGACAATCTCTAGCTGCTATCCCTCAGATATTGACTATCTTGTTTGTTGGTTTGTTGTATTGAGACAGGGTCACTCGATGCCTTGGAACTCACCAAGTAGGTTAGGCTGGCTAGCCAGTGAACCTCGGGCATCTGTGTATCCCTACCTCCCCAGCACCAGGATTATAAATCTATGCAGCCACATCCAGCTGGTTTTTCCTAAATGGAACTCAGATCCTTGCAAGGTCTTTGTTGCCTATGCTATGTCTCTGTCCCCAGCAGGACTCATTAGAATCAAAAGCAGAAAGGGGTGGAATACAGTAAGGTACAATGAACAGGAGCCAGAGTTCAGCTGAAGAGAGAACAGAGCGACCCCTTCCACACAGCCTTGGCTCTCCTGGATGTTCTTGGTCTCACTCCAGACAGCTGCAGACACCAAAGGCTCAGCAGCTGTGGGGAGAGTGGGAACCATCCAGTTAGATAAGAGTGCTGGCCACCAATCAATCAGAAAGCTTTTAAGATGGAAGTGTATGAAATATGCATTAAATACCAAATAAAAAAAAAAGAAAGAAAAGAGAAAAAAGAAAAGAAAAGAAAGAAAGAAAGGAAGAAAGAAAGAAAGAAAGAAAGAAAGAAAGAAAGAAAGAAAGAAAGAAAGAAAGAAAGAGAAGAACTGAATGCATTGAAGTTTTCAACTTGCAAATCCTCCAGAGAGGGAAATCCAGCCTCTCACATAAACTCACCCCAGGTGGACTGACACGCATCTGACCAAGGCTCTTTGGGTGAGGTCCCTTTCATGGTAGAGGGAGGGGAAAGGCTGGAACTTTGTTACTCACAAACTCCCCCTGAGCAAATTTCCTTTCTGTAAGAAAACCACTCATTTGTGCCGTTGTGTTTTGTACAGTCACATGCCTGCAAACCGCCACATTCAAACCCTTTTCTGAGGCCCGTGGAGCGGGGTGGTCATCCTTAATGCAGCCGTCTAGATTTTAGTTTCATGAAGGCCAAAAAGAATATGGAGATGTGGAATTCTATAACTGCTCCAGTGTCTGTGTAATTTGGGTCTCAATTAAAATGTTTGTTTTCTTATCTGCTAATCTCATTATTTTTTTTTTAAATTCACTTCTCAGTGAAAGTTCAGAATCCAGCATTCAACCATTTCTGAAATATGACCAAAATGGAAACCTGGAGAAAGAGAACACCATTCAGCTCAGGGAATGGAGTACAGAGAGGCCCAAATGATGTCTCGAAGTACCTCTTCCCTAATAGGAAACCATTTTCTACAGAGAAGACAAATGCACAAAGGAGAAACTTTTTAGAATTTTACTAGCGATTTTATCATGGTAAAGTAAGCCACAATCCCAATGAGAATTCTCACTGCTATTGCTAGAAATGCATAGAGCCTGTATTTATTTTCAGCAGGGCTTGGTGTCATTTTTATTATTGCTCTTCACAAAAAGCAAAACAGAAACTACCTGAGCCTCTAAGAGGTAGATCAGATGTTATCTCCCCCTCCCAGCTTTCCAAAGGAAGAAACCACACAAAGTGATTTGCTCTGGGGTCAGCCAGCCTCTTAGTGGCTGGGGTTAGAAGTTCTGGTCTCTGGTTGTCCACTCTACTGAATTGTCCCCAGAGCTGGGTCCCCAGGTCCTCCCTGGAGACATCTGAGAGGCACTATGTACCTGGTAACTATGCCTACAGACAGTCTTGCTCCCTAATACTCCCAGTTGTACCAGGTAGAGTCCCTGTGGCTCCAGCTGCCTCACCACTGAGACTTTGGAAGGAGGTTTTTTTTTTTTTTTCTTTTGATCCCATTGTAACTAACACCCCTTGGACAGTGTCCAAGATCCTTCTTGTTCTGAAGTGTCCTCTATACCAATAAGTCCCAATATAATTGTGTGATCTGGTCATGCTCCTTGGGTCCTCATAAAGTCCTTATTGGTGTTTTCCCCAGGGCAGCATGTTCTTCACACTGAGAACAGCTTCTCCTGTATCTGTCAAAATATACATGTAGGAGAGAGTTGGGGGGAGCACTCCTCAGCCTCAGGGTCAGCTCCACCCTGTGCCCATGGTTAGAGCAGGACCCTTGCCAGGGCCAGTCCTTCCAGCCTACAGGCCCAGCCAGTGAGTACAGAGGCATCTTTTGGAAGGTTCCTCAGTGGCAGGTCCTGGAGAGAGAGCACAGCTACCTGGGGATGTGGCAAGGTGGTAAGGCAAGGTCAGGAAGATGAAGCAAACAAGAACATCCATTGTGCCAGTAAAGTGAGAGGTGAGTGTGCTGAGCTGGCATTGTTGCATGCATCCCTCGTACACAGAACTGGTCATGGAAATATTTCACAGAGAGCCCTGTGGGGCACCAGTAGCACCTGGAAGCATTCGATAGAGAATCATTTATCAAGTAGATTGAGAAGAACCACAGATCCTATTTCCCTCTTTCAGAATCACATGGCCACATCAAATGTCATTGAAAACTTCGGAATAAGGACCCCCCAGTATCAAGCTAGTGCCTGCTGCATCCCCTGACACACAGGGAAGAAGAAGGAACATAGAGACAGAGCAACCTGAACATCTCTAGAAATACCATCTCAGGGGCACTAGGGAGCTAGATGTTAACCCCTGCTACCTGCTCCACCCCAGCTAAAGGCTCCAGAAACTGCAGGGAGCCCTCATCTCTCCAAGCTGAACTTGGCCTCCATAAAGACAGACTTTGCCCATACAGCCTTAAAGAGGCTAGTTGGTGGGCTGGTGACAAGGGCAATACCATGCAGGCTGGCTCCTCGCATGGCAGGTAGAAGGCTTAGCTTTCCTGGGCTTCCCATCAGGTAGGTATCTGCTCTTCTCTTTCTACTCAGCATTTGTACACAGGCACACACAGACACACAGACACACACACACAGACACACACACACACACACACGGGGGGGGGGGGGGGGAGGTCACGGAATACTTTGGGGAAGCATGGCGTCTCCAGTGCTGCCACCTACTGGCCCATATCTGAGAGCAGCAAATTTACATTCCAAAGACCAAGGATTTTTGTCTCCAGAGGAGGACAATAATCTCAGGTGCTTTCTGTCTTTTCATGAATGATTCCCTTTGATAAATGTATTTCATTCGATAACAATAGCATTGACAACTCAGTCATTCCAGGGAGTCCCCAGATACCTCTCAGCCACGTCACCAACTCCTTCTCTGGCCAGAGTTCTCCCAAAGCTGATACAGTATTTCTGCAAACATGGGCCTGGGGTCACTCCCACCTAAAGAAGTCCCTGATCTTCTGACCCTTTTTATTCCGTAGGATTCCTGTGATTTGAATGTTTGCCTATGTCCATTCCTGAGTTTATATTCTAAAATCTTAAGGTAGGACGATCAGGAGCTGAAGCCTTAGGATAGTGCTTGGAACATAAAGATGGGGCTCCTATAATTCAGATTAATGTCTGAGGGTTATCCTTACACAAATTTATTGTGTATGTGTGCACATGTGTGTATGCTACGGTTTAGTGTGTAGTGTGTGTGTGTGTGTGTGTGTGTGTGTGTGTGTGTGTGTGTGTGTGTGTGTATACCACTTGCCGGTGTTGTTTTTCTCCTTCCACTTTCCACCGTGTGGGTCCTAGGAACTGAACTCAGGTTGCCAGGCTCTGACAAGTGCTTTTTTCTCCTCAGCTATCTCACTGGGTTAGAAGTCTAGGCCTTTAAGTCCAGCTAACTGGGAGACTGAAACTAGAGACCAACAAGTTCATAAATGCAAGGCCCTCCTTGGCTACAGTAAGTTTAAAGCCAGCCTGGCCAACTTAAGATCCTGCTTACTAAAACAGTTAAAAGATGGCTGACATTGTTCAATGGTTTAGCACTTGCCTAGCATGAACAAGACTATATAGATCCAATCCCCAGTTCCATGAGAGAAAGAAAGAAAGAAAAAAGAAAATGGAGGAGGGCAGGAAGGAAAGAAAGGGTAAGAAGTAACGTTTCCTAGAGCTGCCTGCCTATCCTGCAGGCATGGCACAGTGAGGAGATGCCTTCTGGGAATGAGCGAGGATGTATGTAACCGGCAAAGCTGTGGACCTACCTGTGTCTTCGCCTTGCCTTCTCAGCCCCCAGGACATGGAGAAATAAATCGTTATTATGTTTATGACATTTTATTGTTACAGGAACCCAAACAGACCAGCTCAAGGATCTTTATTTAATTTCCGTTTTGTCAAAAATACTGGTCTTTGTGAACATGGTTAGGATGCCTGAGTCCAGACAGCGTTCCTGAGCCAGTCCTACTCAGTTTGTTTCCTGTTCTCTTTCTGGTTCTCAGTTCTCCATCTCTGCTTCCAGGACCTTAGACCTCCATTCTTAATGATCCTTTTAAATCCTTTAAAATAATTCATCTGGCCTCCTCCCTCAAGTCTCTCAGTCTCTCAGGCGCTCTCTCTCCCCCTCCGTCCCTCCGTCCCTCCCTTCCTCCCTCCTCTGTCTCTCTCGACAGCTTTCATCACTTCCCCATTCCAATCTGGGACACCATTCTCCTTCCTGCCCTGTTCCTGGATGGAGACAACTTCACAGTTTACACTGGAATGCTGGGAGATTCCGGCTGGGATTTCTTACCTGTCTGTCAGCACCTCTTCATTGTGCCTAAGCTATTTCGAAATGGAGAGATTCCTTGCCTCCCACCTCCACATCATTGGAGGAACTTCTTAGTCAACAAATGTTCATCTACTCGATTGACCACCGCAAGGTACTGTGATGGCCCAAATGGGCCCAGTTGGGAAAGCTCCAATCTGTGATCTCGGCACACTGGGAGCCTTGGTGTGGAATGGAAAAGCCAAAATGGGAAATGGGACAGTGAAGGGTATTTGTTTTCTTTGCAATTCCACAGTGGAAATGGGTGTCCAGAAATCGTGTGCAAGTCATTGGTGAACTCCCATTCTCAACACTTGCATTAACTGTTTTTCAGTTTTAGTTTTAGAAACCATTCACGGTAGTTAAACTGCTGACCCAGAAGACAGGTTGCTGTCACAAAAGTCAGTTTCAAATTATTAGTAAGCAACTGGTGGATGCTGAGAAGAGGGGAGAGAAGGTAAGACAGGGAGATGATTGATTGAGGGGGTCTGGGGATTAGACATGCATAGCAGAGCCAAAGCAGTCAGCCTGAGAGTTCCATCCTAGGCCACACCTGTTCAGATTCAGCAGAAGCACATCTGAAAAGCTGTCCCCACCAGGATGTTACCCTTCAGCCCCTAGTCTCCTGGCTGAGCACAGAATAGGAAACAGTCTGGAGCTGAAGTGGCAAAACCAAACCAGGCAGAGACATTGTGAACTTCCCCTGTGCCTCACCAGGGATTTATGATGATTCAGATGCTACAGGGCCTGGAGAAGTAGGAGTTAATGTCAGTTCACACAAGTGTGCACTCTACAGGAGTTTATTTGAAATCACTCCAGTTCTCAGTTTTATTCAGCCTGGGCCTTTATCATCCTTGAATGAGCCGCAGACCTGCCAAGTCCCGTTATGGTAGGGTCTTGGTACTTAATCTTGTTTGAGAGGGATCATGAGACCGCCATAAGCTCAGGCCTTGGACCCTCCTCCCTACAGGACCTTAGCCATGGAGCCCTGGGCTTTCTTTCTATTGTCATATCTGCCCTCACATCTGAGAATCAAGGATCAGACAGCAAGGAGCCATGGGGCCTCCAAGATACTCATGCCCCTGCCCCAGTGTCCACAAGCCAGGAGATGATGCAAGGGCAGCAGCATTGTGTAAAAAGACCTATGGTGCAGAATGGTACACATGCAAATGAAGTGTGACTGGAGACATCCTCTCCTCCTTCAGTCTTCTCTGCCCTGCTTTCTCAGCCTCTCTTGGCTACTCGTGGGTTTGCCTGCCTCTCCCGTTCTTTGTGGTCTTACATTTCCAATGAGTTCATCATTCTTACTTCCCAAATCTAAGACTTTAAAGAAGAAATTATTGGTAGCTGCACTGGATGCATCTGCTGCTGCTCTGGGGTCTCTTAAATATCCTTATCCTCTGGAAAGGCTGAAGTGACAAGGTTTCTATCACTCAAGGTCGAGACTGAACACGTATCCAGTGATTGTACCGTGTAGAGAGCAGCCTGCAGTGGCATTCATAAGAAGGAAGGTAGACTGATCTTAATAGGGAAGAGTGTCACAGTCACATGGGGACCTGACTGGGGAGCTGAGCACTGTGACTTAGGGATGAAGCTGCTGGTGGCAACAGTCTCCCCTTCCTTATGAGCCCGATGGTCCTGCACTGTTTCACTGCCTCACAGCTCATTTGCTCATCACAAATGGGTGTGGCCTTGGCTTTCATGGGCATCCAGCCCTGGCAAGAGTGTACAACCACTCTGCACATCCTGGGCCCTGAAAGGAAGCCAAGGGGCAGATACCAGGCTGATGCCTGCAAGCCTAAAGGGGAACAGCACCCACCACCCTCCCTCCCCCATACAAACCAAAGCCCTGATTAAAACCAACCTGGCCACTAAAAATAGGACAGGGAGAGGAGTAGATGGAGGCAGAAACGAAATCCGTTTGTAACCAAAGGGGCTGGAAAGTCTTGTCTTTTCCCTAGGTTGGCAGAGTGGTTGGTTGTGCAACCTATGGTTCTTAGCACACTGCTGCTTATCTGGGCTGGCAGTTAAACCGACAGCCAAGCTGGTCTCCCCACAATGGAGCTGAAATTATCCCAGGCCCAGGGCCAGACCCAGCTTGGTATAGGATGTTTGGAGGTTATATACTTAAATGGAACCAGCTCCTACAGCAGTTTTCTGCAGTAGCCCCTTCTGTGTCCAAGTTAAACTCTCAAGCTGCCTCTGAGAGGCCCTGGGACCGAACACACATGGTACTGTGGATGGGCATCATAGTGACAGGGGTGAACATACACAACACTCACGTGCACATGTACACGCAAACACACAACACATGCACGCACACATTCACACATGCACGCCCACACAAACATACAACACATGCACGCACACACACATGCACGCACACACAAACACACAACACATGCACGCACACACACACACATGCACGCCCCTTACAGTTCTGCTTTGTCCTCTGCTTTTCAGTAGAATGGAAAGCCAAGTTAATAAGTTAAGCAGTTAGGGGCCATATCACACCCTTGAAAGATAAGAAAACCCAGCAGTGGTGAAAATCAATATTTATTGTGGTCAGTGTGCATAGAGACAGGCCCTGTATGTTCACCAGCCTGGACTGCCTGTTAGACAAGGGGTCATGGCTGTATATTTGGAGGTCATTTGGCCATCTAGGCTGTTCCTGATCTTTCTTGTGAATTCCAACACCCCAAGTTTGACTGAGGCTACAGCTGTTCCAAACTCTTTATTGGTTTCCTTCCCTGAACATTCAGAAGACGGCAGTATCTGCTCGAACGCATTTAACAACTGAAGTGGGGCTGAGCCACTGCTCGGTGGGAGAGCTCGTGCCTAGCATGGACGAGGTCGTGGGTTTCACTCCTAGCACCCACCTCCTCCAAATCATAAGATTAAGAATTCTTCAAAGGGCTGTTTTTCATGATGACTTCTTTTATAACTTTTTAATTTATTTTTATTTAAAAATTGTAAATTATATGTGGGGGTATGTGTATGTGTGTGTGTGGGGGGGGTCTGAGGTATTTGCACATGTATGTAGATGTCTACAGAGGCTAGAAGAGGGTGTCTGGTCTCGTGTCTGTGGACTTGTGCTGGCTGTGAGCCACCTGACATGGGTACTAGGAACTTAACCTGAGTCCTCTGGAAAAGCAAGAAATAGTAGTCACTGAGCCATCTCTTTAGCCCAGAATGACCTCCTGAATGTTGCTACTCCTGCCATCTCATCATCTCCCCCTCCCTTTCTTCTGCCTCCTCCTCTTCTGCCTCTGTTTCCCCCCTTCTCTTCCACTTCAAGTGTCAAATTCCTTCAACATGTTTTTTCTGATTTCTATTTTTATTTTTGGTTTTTAAAGGTACACTCTTTGTAGATGGCTCAGTTTAGCTTTGAACTCATGATCTTCCTGCCTCCACCTCCCCATTGCCGGGATACCCAGGTGTGTGCCACCATACCTGGCCTTCAAATACTTATTTGTATTGGTGTCCTTGCTCACCTAACATCTCAAGCATGACTTCTGTGCTGCTTGCTGAACCAGAACTGCCCTTCTGCCAGCTTTTTATAGACAGTGTCCAGCTATGAGATGCATCCTTTGGTCACCTAACTCCTCAGTTCAATGATAAGTCATAGACCTGGACCCAACTGGTTGTCTTGGAGTGAACTTAACTGAGGTTCCAGCTTAGCTTCTGCTTCTCTCAGTCTGGCCCCTGGACTAGGCCTCCTCATCTGTAAAGGTGACAAGTTGCTCTCTCTGTCCTTACCAACTATGAGAGGCTACATTCTTGGCTTCAGGCCTTGAACTAAATGAGTGTAGCTCCTTCGTGAGTGCACCACTGACCTTCCTGCCTCAGGCTTAACTTTCCTGTAGGTGAAAGCTGTGGTTAAGTTAGTGACTGCAGGCTGAGTGTCAGCCTCATGTGCAGAGGGGGATTTGGCCGCAGTTGGGGAGGGAGAGCTTACCTGATGGGTGACCACTGGATGGTTTTCACTTCTGCGAAACAGATCTCTGCTAGTTCTTGGCCCAGAAGCCTGCCACATCTTAGAGTCACCAGTATCATGAGCTGGTTGTGGAAAGTGGAAATGGGCAGGATGTGGTTTGAACTGACAAAACTGGAGCAAATCACTCATCTCTGGGGTTGGCAGGGATTCCGAGGGTGGGGGAGGCTGCACAGGTATACTGAGAGGGGAGCAAGGCTGTGTTTACTGTGCAGCCAGCCAGCATTGTAAGCCTAGGGCAGCCCAGCCACTGTCTTCATACTAGGATAGTACTAACATCAACAGTAAGCACACACTCAATACCAAGGGATAGGAGCAAAGTGACAGTGTTTCTCCTTTCAGTAGAAGACCCTTGTATCAAAATAGCACCTAACACTCAGTATGATTTTGTGTACATTTGTTTTTCACAGCAGCCTGAAGAGCTGTGTTCATAGTTGTAATTTAGACAAGATTATTAAATAGGACTGTGGGTGTGAGGTTAGAAGGTGACAAAATGATCCAGAGCAGAGCCCCTCTGACCATACTGGGCTCACAGGCTGGGCAGGGTTGAGTCTGACTAGTATTTGGGTGGAAGGAAGTAACAAAGCAGGCTTCAGAGTCATAAGATTCTGAATATGTGACCCAAACCCATGGCATGCTTCTTCTGTATTACAAACAGACTCCTAAACTCAGAAAGAATCTGACCCTTGACAGCCAGGATCCACGATGCCTTCATAACACTCGCCGTAGCCTTAATTGGACCTGGAAATGTCTCAGGGTCATTTGAGGGCCTTACCTTGTGTCTCCACAGCATAGCCTCTGGCTGGCCTGTGGAGACAGTCAACAAATAACAGATAAATGAATAATTAATTCTAAACAATGTAAACACCCCAAAAGTCTACTGGTGTGTGCATTGGTTTTGTCGATTTGACATAAATCTAGACTCAGTTAGAAAGAGGGAACTGTGGTTGAGAAAATGCTTCCATCACACTGGCCTGGAGGCCAGCCTATGAGCCATTTTCCTAATTAATGATTAATGTGGGAGAGGCCAGGCTAGTGGGGCAGTGTCAGCCCTGTGCAGGCGGCTCTGGAATGTATGAGACTGAGGTGAGCAGGCATGGGAACAAGCCAGCAAGCAGTGTCCCTCCATGGCCCCTGCTTCAGTTCCTGCCTTGAGCCCCGACCCTCGGAGTTCCTTTCATGATGGACCATCAGCTGGTTTCCTCCCAATGTGGCCTTTGTTTGTGGTGTTTATTCCAACAATAGAAGCATAACTAAGAGAAGTCAGTTTAACAAAAATTCAAGTACTGAATTATCAGGGCTACCATGATGTTTTAGGGGGACAGGGCGGTTCTGTCCTGCCTTTTAAAGCCTACTGGGGGAAAAGCTCTCTGCCTGCCTTTCCTGCCGCTGTGACTACAGGGCTTACATAACTAACTGCTGACTGACAGTGGTCCTCACTTCTGAGACCCACAGAAATAGCTGGGTGCATCCTTTTACACCCCAGGGCCACAATTGCTCTACTGGGACTCTTTTTGGTGTTTTCGTCATTGTCTGATGTCTTTGTTGAGAAGAATAGCTCAGACAAAGAACCACCACAGTGCCTTGCTGATTGGCTGGGTTTGCTTCTGACAGACTCAGGAGAAGCTACACATCCTCCGGTCTAAAATCAGGGCAATGACACAAAATACCTCATCATGGATGATCATGGGACTGACAGCATCATGAAACTGTTCACATGGAGCTGGGTGTGGAGTAAGCACCTGAGAGGAAGCAGTTCATTTTTAAGGTTCTTTCAGCAGCATAATAGTCTTTAAATCATGCAGTCTTATCCTGGTTTTCTCTTGGCATAAACACGATCCAGTACAGCCAATGTGGTTTAATGCTTGCCTGGCTTCCTTCCCTCTGTATTCTGTCTCTGGGGAGGACATGAGACGAAGGACATCCACTTTCAGGAACACTACCTCTGAATGCCTTGGATTAATGTGCAAGGCTGAGCTGAGCTGACTTTTTCATTTTAGCATACAAGAGTATTTAATGCATGATAATGTTTATGCCACACACCAGTGGGGAATGGAAAGACTACTCACAAAATGGAACTTCAATTAACTAGCTAATTTATTCAGGAAAATGTGAAAGACATTTTCTACACTCAAAACATCACATATGGATCAGAAAGTACTGTTAAATCTGTATACTTTGGAATAAGGACCTGTTTATGGGTGTGGCCCTGGGATATAAAGGGATGCGCCCAGCTATTTCTGTGGGTCTCAGAAGTGAGGGCCACTGTCAGTCAGCTGTTAATTATGTAAGCCCTGTAGTCACAGCAGCCTCCTCCTCCCAGGAAAGACAGGCAGAACGCTTTTCACCCAATAGGCTTAAGAAGGCGGGGCAGAATCTCCCCCTCCTCCCAAGGCCTATGGTAGCACAGAGATTCAGAACTTGATTATTTTGGTGAACCAGGTTATTGGACCATGTGATAGAAAGCACAGGGCACTGGCCACATAAAATAAAACTGCATGAAAATCACAAATAAATGAAATCAAAGGGTAAATGTAAGACTGGTTTAACCTCAGTCCACTGGGCTCTTTGTTGTTTTGTTCACTTTACAGAGCACTTTGTATAGGAAGGAATTAGCCCTTTGGCTCTAATGTGTATCACATACCACATCTCTACTTGCTTGTGGTATTATTTTTTGTCTCACAGAAACTTTGAAGCTCTTTGCAGTTGAATTCCTAAATCTAACTAATTAATTATAAGATGGCTTCACTGTACATATATCTCCATAGTCACCTTTAGTGTCACCTGAGACCCAGACCGAGTTGGGAGGAATGCAAACTACACTTTGGAACTGTGAGCTGTTCTTAGAGTCTTCCTTGGGTAGGATTATGCAAAATTTTAAATCTATGTCCTTCTGTCTTAAAGAAGGGAGAAAAGAGCTGATAAGGATTTTCATTAGAATTTAGACAAAAAGTTGTCAGTCTTATAGGCCTATCTGCCTTTTAACACCTGTGTTCATTTATTTATTTTGTCCCAAATACCAAGTATTTGAAGCCTGACATTCACTGAAGGCTGTCAGAGCCAGAGCTAGAAGACCATCACACCCACAAGTGGCAGTCTCCCACAGACAGAAGCCCTGAGTGTGCAGAGATGTCACCCTTCAGTGTGTCCCTTGTTGGTGGATGCCATTGTGTTTAGCAAAGCTGGGCAGGTGGAAGTCCCTCACTCCCCAGAAAACAGTGTGACAGGTAAGGCCAGGCCTGGAGGCACAGATCTGTATCTCAACTGCTCAGGAGGCTATGACAAAAAGGTAACAAGTTCAAGGCCAGCCTGCACAACAGAGTTCAATGCCAGATTGAACAATTAGTGCAACAAAAAATCTCGAAAAATTTAAAAGTAAAACAGGGGCCTTGGGATGAAGTTCAGTGGCAGCAGATTCGCTAAGTATGCTTAAGGACATGGGTTCAATTCCCAGGACAGGAGATAAATAAATACATAAATATATCAATAAGTAAATGTAATTGAATGTGATTTAAAAATCCAAACAAGCAAAACCAAAGCAAAACTAAAATAGGTTAATCCAGAATGCAGCACCCCTAATACCATTCACTGGGTCTGGACCACATGATTAGCTTCTAGTAGCTAATAAATATACTTTATTTAATAAAGACAGCTGGTGATTTGTTTAAGTCAGGGGCTGAAGTATATGTACAAGTTCCTCTAATTGCCCTGCCAGATGCTTGGGGACATGTGTATCAGCAGTGTAGCCACTCTGTGTCTCGATATAGGAACATGTCTGGCTTCCAAGCAAATCTACATTCTCATAAATTTCTTACTAGGAGAAGGGTCTCGGCCAGCAGCTCAGACCTTACATTCAGCATGTCCTTCGCTGGCGTTAGTATCATGACTGAATGTACAGTCGGTCTGGGTGACACGATATGTGAAGTGAAAATTATATCCACAGCCTGCTTCCAGGAGGTCAGTTTATGAGACTGGCGGAAGCTGGGAGCTACCAAGGTTGAAGCTGTGACACTGTTGGAAGAAGAACTTGATGACCTCACACTGTCCGCCGTAGGATGCCTTGCTTTCAGTCCATCAGCGCACCCTGCAGGAAATCATTGTGAAGCACTCATTTTAGGGCCTGGCTTGCTCACAGTGAGACTGGCCTGCATTAGAGATAAGCCAAGGGTGTAACTCCGGGACATCGAAACGAGGGTGTGGAAGTGAAAATCAAAACAACCCCGAGATTCTACCTCACACCAGTCAGAATGGCCAAGATCAAAAACTCAGGTGACAGCAGATGCAGTCGAGGATGTGGAGAAAGAC
>CM052711.1:86397626-86445440 GCA_028551405.1 Uromys caudimaculatus | reverse complement strand
GAAGATGCTCCAACATGTAATAAAGACACATGCTCCACTATGTTCATAGCAGCCATATTTATAATAGCCAGAAGCTGGAAACAACCCAGATGTCCCTCATCAGAGGAATGGATACAGAAAATGTGGTACATTTACACAATGGAGTACTACTCAGCTATTAAAAACAATGACTTAATGAAATTTGCAGTCAAATGGATGGTACTTGAAAATATCATCCTGAGCGAGGTAGCTCAGTCACAAAAGAAAGAACATAGTATGTACTCACTGATAAGTGGATATGAGTCCAAAAGCTCGAAATACCCAGGATTCAATTCACAGACCACATGGAGCCCAAGAAGAAGGAAAACCAAAGTGTGGATGCTTCAGTCCTTCTTAGAAGGGGGAACAAAATACTCCTGGGAGGTAGAGGGTGGAAGGGACTTGGGAGGAAGAGAGGAGGGGGATGGGGGAAAAGGGAGCCAGGATCATGTTAGGAGGAGATGGGTCAGGAATTTGAACAGAAGTGCATAGTAGTGGGAGATGGGGAACTGGGGGTAGCCACCAGCAAGTCCCAGATGCCAGGAAAGCAAGAGGCTCCTAGGACCTAAGAGGGATGAGATTACCTGAAATGCCCAACAAAGGGCAAGGAGAACCTGTAGAGACCATATCCAGAGGCTAGGTAAGGCACCTGGTTGGGGCATGGGGTCACCCACTCATCTCCAAATTCTTAACCCAGAAGGGCTCCTGTCTAAAGGAAATATGGGGACAAAGTATGGAGCAGAGACTGAAGGAAAGGCCATCCAGAGACTGCCCCACCTGAGGATCTATCCCATATGCAGTCACCAAACCCAAACACTATTGCCAAAAAGTGCTTGCTGACAGGAGCCTGTTATAGCTGTCTCCTGAGAGGCTCTGCCAGAGCCTGACAAATACAGAGGTGGATGCTCACAGCCAACCATTGGACTGAGCATGGAGACCCCAATGGAGGATTAGGGAAAGGACTGAAGGAGCCAAAGGGGTTTGCAACCCCAGAGGAAGAGCAAGAATACCAACCAACCAGAACCCCCAGAGCTCCTAGGGACTAAACCACCAACCAAGGAGTACACATAGAGGGACCCATGTCTCCAGCTGCATATGTAGCAAAGGATGGCCTTGTCATGCATCAGTGGGAGGAGAGGCCCTTGGTCTTGTGAAGGCTCGATTTCCCAGTGTTGGAAAATGCCAGGGTGGTGAGGTGGGAGTGGGTGGGTGGGGGTAGGAGAGCACCCTCATAGAAGCAGAGGAGGGAGGATAGGGAAGGGGGTTCGGGAGGGGAAACCAGGAAATGAGATAACATTTGAAATGTAAATACATAAAATATCCAATAAAACGAGAAAGAAAGAAAGAAAGAAAGAAAGAAAGAAAGAAAGAAAGAAAGAAAGAAAGAAAGAAAGAAAGAAAGAAAGACAAGAGCATGTTGTGCCAGAGATAGACATCTAGGAGATGTAGCCTCAAACCGAAGCATGCTGAGGACACTCACAAACAATCACAAGTCAGGAATAAGGCAAGAAGGCTCCTCTGCAGAGGACTGAGGAGGACACAGCTCTGTTGCAGCTTCATTTCTCGGATGACAAGAGAGGGATATCTGCTAGTGAAGTCATCCATTTTGTGGTGCTTGACTGCATCAGTGTGAGCCAGCTGAGACTCTAGCCTCATCTCAGCCTCCTCATTTATAAAGGTCAGCTTGTAGTGCTGCCTAAAGATCTGAAGAGTAAACAGCAGTGACAGACAAAAGCTTCTCTCCTAGGGAGAGGCAAGCAAGATGCAGACTGTCTGTCAGTCTATCATCCTCTTTGGATGAGGGAGTTGCTCCTCCAAGGCACTCTCCTCCTGGCCACAGCCCTGCTTCCCTACATGCCCACCGTGCACACATATGCCAGACTCTCTCTCTCTCTCTCTCTCTCTCTCTCTCTCTCTCTCTCTCTCTCTCTCTCTCTCTCTCTCACACACACACACACACACACACACACACACACACAGAGGTAGGTTCCATTCCATGCAAATGCTCTACTATGTGGTAGCAGAATGTGATGCTCTCATGTCCTGTATGTAAAATGAGGGTTTTGCACGGAATGGAGCCTACCAGTGTATGTGCGCTTGTGTGGAGCATATGGGTGATGTGTGTCTAGTATGTGTGACTGCTTCGCCTGAGGTATGTATAGGTATGTAATGTCCATGCAGGGGACGCTCATCTCTGCAGATGCCGACCGCAGTTTGGGAATGTATGAAGGATTCAAATATAGTGTAGCCCTGGGACGAAAGGGACATCTCCTAGTTTGCTCCTGTCCCACCTGAAAGCATTTATCCTTGGGTCTTTAACATTTTCAGTCTTAAAACCACAGGAAGCTGCAGTTCTAAAACAGTAGGAGAAACTGGGCACTCCTTTTTCACTTACTAACATATTTGCTCTGCTAGATACAAAATGGACAGGATTTCCGGTCCTTTTCTAAGCTGAGAACGAAGGAACAAATGGACAGAACGGAATGGGAGGAAGGAGACAGCAAACATTCGTGGAGCAGTTTGGTTTGGCTGTGTTTGCATCCACCTAGCATCCCTAAAGGAGCAGGGCTCCAGCCTCTGCCCCCAGTGCACGCAACCTTCGGAGCATCACTACTACCCCTTAGGACACTTGAAAATAATTGTCAGAGGAGGTAGGTAGCATTCCAAGCGTCCACACGTCAAATGGAAAGCGGGAGGTTCCCAGCCTGTGGCTGCTGAGGAGACACAAGGATATAACGATTCTCAGGGGCCCCTGCTCTCTGGCTACCGGCCTCTCAGAGCTTACCTTGAGGCAGGCACAGACAAAAGCCAGGCCTGCAAATCTGTGTTGGGAGCTCCGGACACCACCAGCATGCTCCTTCACTTTGTTACCAATCCACTTTCCTGGGTACAGGGGGAACAAGGCTCCTGGACTGACCTCTTTTCCCTGCTAGTCCTGAGTCACCTCATTAAGACACAGAAGATTCACGATAATGAAAGTGAATCTCCCCCAACATAGCCAGAACTGTCAGGAGAGTAAGAGTCTTTGGAAACCTAAACACTAATTAGGCAAAATCCTAAATAACAGAGTTCTCATTCCACAGAAAAATGCAAAATATAATTTCACTTCCTCCAGAAACCTACAACACGGTCCTCCCAAATGCATCTTTCCACCTGTTAGGCACTTCCCTGAGAACCTTTCTGGACATGTCAAAATAGGACAAAATCTATCAGCTAAGCACTGTGCCTGATAGCCAGTAAAAAAGGGGGGAAGGGAAGAGAGAGTCAGGAAGAAAGAAGGCAGAGAAGGCACGTGAGAGAGACAGGTGAGAGGGAAGATCTCTCATTTGTTGTGATCAGCACCAAGTGTTCTTCACACGCCCCGTAGGAAGCACTATAGCAGATACAGTATAAGATGGAGCCTCTGTGCTTCAGTTTCCAATCACAAGACAAAGAGGGAATTTCCACACAGGGCCAGAAACTTCCAGCTGTGAAACTTCTGGAGGAGGGAGAGTGGTGAGCGCTGAAGGAGAAAGGGTCCCTGGTGGATTTGCCCTGAACTGGATCACAGAGAGAGAACCATTAGGAAAGAAAGCAGCGAAGTCCAGGCCGGCACCTGTGCCAGGAAGCTCTCCTGGTCTCGGGAAGATCCCCTGCTCTCCAAACTTCGCTAAGTCTCTTGGGGATCTCTTCAAAAAACCCAAGCTCCGCTTGAGCTCCACAGGGTCCTGGGCCACCAACCCAGGACGCAATCCCTAGGACAGGAGCTAGACCTCAGGGGCTGGAAGGATGGCCCATGCCCGAGGATGATACTTAATGGGCTGTTCACGGGAGAAGTTCCTCCGCGGCCTTTAGTGCACCATCATGCCCTGTGTCCTGAAGAATTGCACAGTGGAGGGAGCAAGCTCATGAGGTCTCTGCCCTAGACAAAAGCTTCAGGGAGCTAAAGAATGCTGGGGGTGGGAGAAGTGCTCTTCCTCAGGGGACAGCACAGCCGTTCATTACCCAATACAACATGGTCAGCCCAAAAAACTTATATACAACTAACATTATACAGCCTGAGAAGGTTGTATTTCTATATTTAGGAACACACACACACGCACACGCACACACACACACACACACACACACACACATCAATAATTAAAGAAAAGGGAGTCATGAATTTGGAGTTAGGAGTAGGAAAGGGAAGGGGAGAAATAATATCATTATATTAGAATAAAAATAATTTAAAAAGAGAACTGTCGAGCGGGAACTTCTTTCAGTGTGTCCATCATGAGTGTAGTCCATCCCAGGCATAAGTCTTCTCAGAATGTCCCCTTTTCTAGATGTCCACTTGCTAGAGACCAGTAAGGGCTTTGCAGTGTCAGGCACTGACCTCCATCATAGGTTTCTAGACCAGTGGGACTTTCTGACTCAGGCCCAAGCTTGCTTTCATTGTCTCATTACCTGGCAGGAGGTTTCTTGAAGTAAATATGGGCTGGGCCACGGGAACAGAAGCCCTAGGACTTAAAAAGGGTGAGGTGCAGGGGGGGGGGGAGGGAAGGGCTCTTGGGGATGAGTAAGAACAGATTATGCACCCTGCAGAGCCTGCAAGGGAATGGGGGGCAGAAGAGTGAGTCATGTGAGGGCCATGAGAAGGAAGAACACTAGGATTTCAACCCTTGGCCCAGGCAATTCCTCAATGAATCCTTAGTCAAACCGGAGGCCTGGATTTGCGTTTTGGGAAGATGATCCCCGGCTTCAATATATTTCAGCTGTAAGGGCTTCCTGCATTAATTAGTCATTTTGTATAGATCCTCTCTCATGTGTCCCACCCGCCACTACTCATATTCAACTTGTTATCCAGGCACCTGGACACTCAGATTTATAGTTCTGAGAGAGACGATGAGGTGTGCAGTGTGAGAGGGCTGGGGTGCAGAGGCAGACCCTGAAGTAGAGTGTATGAAGCCCCTAGATCTGAGGTAGTCAGTCTATCATTATTCCTAAGATAAAATATATTTTCTTATAAGCCATTTGAATTTTTAAAATCTCTATTTCACATCACATCAGAAGCATGTTTCTCTAAGCTTGTTCCAACAGGAGATGGTGTCTATAAATCATGTGATTAAGTTATTACAGGATAAATCAAGAGCATCTGTGTGGGTGCAAGCCTAAGATTCTGACACTGGTGATTTGCTACAGTGCTTAGTGCTATCTCGGTTTATGTGGTATCCCAGAGCCAAGAGGCTGTCCACAAACTGTCACCACTTAGCCTGCAACCACCAAGACAACAGCTCTAGGATCTTGCTCCAAATCTGCTGTTCTCATATCATATACCCATGAATAAGACACATCAAATTCACACAGTCAAGGCATGGTAAACGATGAAAGATTCAAAACAGTAAACATAATCTGTTCTTTTAGCCCTCGCCTGCCAGAACATGTCCAAAACTGGACAAAGTTTTGCCACGGTCCCATATACTCATTGCCAGTTTCTCCCCCTTTCCACTTATAAGAGAAGGTGTACTGCAACAGCTGTGGACTTCCCAGTCATACTTACTTTTTTAACATTTAAAAATATGTATTTTGTGTGCATGCGTACTCCCATATATGTTCAAAGGTATGGTATACATGTAGAAGTCATAAGACAACTTTAAGGGATTGGTTCTCTCCTTTGCCTAGGGGGAGGGGGTTTGGATCAAACTCGGGCCATGAGGCTTTGGCACCGAGCAACTCAACCACAGAGCCATCCACCACCTTGCAGTTTACTTTCTAGCTCGACTTAGACTGTCTCTAAGTCTGCTCAATTGTTTGGATGATACTGATTCTCACCTAATTTGTAACTAACACATTTGCAGCATTTAGGTTTTGGTACTTGGCTGTGAATTACTCTAAGACTAAGTACTTATGGGAAGTGAATTAAGCCAGGGGTATGGGAAGTGAATTAAGCCAGGGGTGTTAGTGTTGCCAGTTTCCAGAATATTCTAAGCAGTTAGTGGTAGGCAGCTGAGTAAGTGATGTTAGGGGCAGAAGCAGCACCATCCGAGCTACCTTAGACCTATTTTTGTGTCATGTGGGACACACATGAGTCAGCTTCTTCTACGATTAGTAGTTATAAAATGATCTCATTTAATTTACTAAATGCCAACCTTAAATCATATTGTAATGCTGAACATGGTCCTGGGATCATAGCAATGGTTCCGGCCACCGGTCAAATCCAGTGCTTCCTGGGAACCTTTAGAAAGAGGTGTTATTCGCTGACTGCATTAGCCGTGATTTATGAAGACGTAGAACCTGCTAATTCGAGGTTGTTTGACCTACAAAAGCCCTTCTTCAATATACAAGAAAGGAGCCACTACAAATGAACATCAATCTCAAACTCTCCTGCATGTTAAGATAAGATTCAGCTGGCCAAAGGGCTTTTTAAAAGAAGTTTTAAAGACATTTACTTCATTTTATGTGTGTGACTATTTTGCCTGCATGTATGTCTGTGCATTATGTGTGTGCCCAAAGAGACCAGAAGAGGGCACAAAACAGTTGTGAGCTCCCATGTGGGTGCTGGGAATCAAACCTAGGTCATTTGGAAGATCATTGATGCTCTTAAGCACTGAGCCATCTCTCCAGCCCCAAAGATTTGATTATGTATGAGCATTTTGTGCACGTGTACATCTGCACATCAGAAGACAGCCTCAGACAGTTGTTGTCACCATATAGGGGCTGAAAATTGAATTCAGGACCTCTGGAAGAGCAGCCAGTGCTCCTAACCACTGAGCCATCTCTCCAGCATTGAAGTGCTTTTCAAGGTAATGTAATCACTTCCCAATGGAATCCTGCTATTGTGTATGGCTAATAAGGTATTTACAGAACACCCAAGAGGCACAACCACAGAAATGTATCAGGACAGGGAACCAATGTGTGACAGAAAAGGAGAAGGGAGCTCAAAGCCCTGTGTTAAATCAGGAAAAAAAAATGCTCGAAGAGAGAAAGAAGCACCTTAACCAACCGATCACTGGGAACAGGCTACCCGCCCAGCAGCACAGGGCCGTTAGCACTGTTGGATGCCACCAGACTTGGATGCAGACTTTTGTTTCTGCGCTGGGATCACCTCAGCTACTCATCCTGACCTCTACATTGGTTTCATACTGGATCCTCCCTAATGAACAAGCTCAGCCTCTGAGCCAACATGACTTTGTCTTTGTCTTTTAGTCTTCATCATGTTCTGGGCACTTCGAGAGCTGGGGTCTCCTGACTTCATTGGTTTTCAGTCTCCCACTTCCTGGCTTCATAGCTCTAAGGAGTTAAAAGAACACAGGCAGATGGAACCACATTGGCTCTGATCAAAGCAGAACACCTTGAAAAGTCTCTTTGTTTATGCAGCAGTGGATCAGGTTGGAAACAGCATGATATAGAGTCAGATTAGGGTTTCCCTGAGGGGAGTTATAATACATTACAAGATAATCAGACACACCAGACACACATATGCAGTATTCTACACTTTCAAGGACTCACTGGTCACAAGTCAGTATTTGTTTTAAAGTATTGCTTACTGTTAATAGGTTTAATCAATAGTATTACTATTAAAATGTTTAATTGATAAGTGATACTTATCAATTAAACTTATACCTTTATTAGACTCAGAACTATTTTTTTCCTTTAAAGTAAATCTCATCACTAGAGTAATAGTCCCACCACCTAACACATTTTGAAGGACCTGTATTTCAGCAATTCATCGGTGGTTTAATAGCTGTACTCAAAGCCAAAGGCTCAGCGTCAACTTGTGGAGACATTTATCTTTGGCCCTGGTCAGTTTACATTTTTTTTGACATTAGTGACTTGGAATAAGGCCTAGAATCTATATGGATCAATAAATAATAGAAAGGCAGAGTCAAATCAGAATAAGCAAAGCAATGACATCATTCTTCCTCCTTTAATGAGTCACAAACTACCATGCATTCATTCATTCATGGTGCTTTGTAATGTTTCAGGCTTTGTGTTGTCATTTTAAGACAGAGTCTCATGCATCCGAGGCTGGCCTTGGACTTGCTATACAGCTAAAAACAACCTTGAGTTTCTGATTCCCTGCCTCCACCTCCTGAGTCCTGGAATTATAGATTTGCACTACCATGCCCAGTTCCTGTGCTGCGGATCAAACCTAAAGCCTCACCTATGCTAGAGAAGTGATCTGCCAATGGAGCTACACTCCTAGCCCACATTTATGTCTTTAAAAATTAATTTTGAAGGAATATACAGGGAGGAACAGATTGGTAATGGATTGAGAATCATAATCCAAGCCATCATAGCAGTGAGAGTGTGATCCACAGTCATAGTCATAGGGGCTTCCTGCTAGGCCATCCAGCCCGTCCAGCCCAAATGCTGCATGTCACAAGAGACAGTTGAGATATGTATGTAAAGGAGTGAAAGACTAAGCAAGCTAGAAAAAAGTTAGAATTCCAGGAGAGTATATTGATATATTTTCAACAACCAAAAGATTATTTCCCTATGTACATTGTGTAAGACTTCTGACCTATGTACTTAAAGTCTTATTGGCGGCCCCAAACCTAACAGTCAAACTTCCTTTCAGTATAAAGATAGTTTTCTTTCCTTCTCTCTCTCTTTTTTTCTCTCAAGACAGAGTTTCACTGTGTAGCCCTATCTGTCCTGGAACTCCTTCTGTAGACCGGAACTCAAACTCAGGATATACTCCTGCCTCTGCCTCCCAAAGGCTAGGATTAAAGGTGTGCACAACCACTGCCTGTCTGATAGTTTCTTTCTTTTTTTTTCCTTTTGATATGATGCAATCATGGACTATGGTGTCCTCATGTGTGCATGGCATCATGGGAAATGTTCAAAATGACACTGAATTCCCAAGTACCAGGGCAGAAGGAGGAATGGCATCAAAAGATACAGAGCTTTCCTCCTCAGGTTGCTGAAGTCCTAAATTACTGTGCATTCAGAACCCTTTGGGTGATTATGGGCGTCACATCTGACCTGGAGCTACCCTCTACATGGCTTTTGCCCTAAGTTCTGAGTCCAGCTGAGATGTCATTAGTTACTTTCTCACTGCTGCGGCAAAGCACAGGCAGAAGTAGTAAGGCAGGAAGAGTTTATTTTGGCTCATACTTCCAAGGTCCTGGTAGGGAGGCCAGGTCAGCAGGAACTTGAACCCTAGTCCCATTGGATTCACAGCCATGGAGCAAAGACATGAACGATGTCCTTACACTACTTTGCTTTTTGCTCAGTCTAGGACAGCATTCCATGCGTGGGTCTTCCTAACCTCAAGTAGCCCAATCCAGACGTTCCTTCTATGGCAGGCCTGGAGGCTTGTCTCTTAGATGATTCTAGATCATATCAAATTGATCTTCAGTATCAACGCTTACAGTGAGGAAGCACTAGGAACTATAGCCACGGAGGCTCTAGTAGCCTGGGCCGGGTCTCCTTAGGCCTAGGTCTTCGAGGCTGCATCCTAACTTTGCCGTGAATCCCTCTTTTTTCATCACACTGTGCAGGCTCTGCTCTTGAATACCAACAAACCAAAGATTTCTCAGTTACAACCTAGTATCCTTTATATTCTAACATCACCACAAAACAGTTCTAGTTTATTAAGTGGGAATTCTGATCATAATTTTACAGTAGACTTGTTTTCCACAGAGCACTGATCTCTACACCATTAGGGAAAGTAAGTCAAAAATTCAGGTCAACCTCAGAGTTAATTACCTTGTGTGTCTCAAGTTTGTGGAAGACCTGAAAGCCGAACACAGGGAGAAAATAACAACAAATACTGGAAAGGTGTGGGTAAAAGGAGCCCTATTTACTGCAGGTGGGAATGTCATTAAGTCAGCTACTATGAAACACAATGTGGAAGCTTCTCACACAACTAGACCTTCCACCCAATTCAGCTAGATCACCTCTGAGTATCTGCCAAAAAGACTCCAAGTTGACATAGCACAGAGATATTTGTACATTGTTTGCAGCATTGTCCACAACAGCTAAGTTGTAGAACTATCTGACATGTCCAACAACAGAGGGGTGGATACAGGAAATGTGTGTAGAGGACAGGGTGGTTTTCTCAGCCAGAAATAAGTCAGATCATGATGTTCGCAAGATCATGAATGCAGTTGGAGCTAATTATATAAGTGAATTAAGCCAATCACAGAAAAACAAATATTCACTCTCATTTGTGGTTCCTATGTTTTGGTTCATGAGTGTGCATGCGCGTGAGTGTGTGTGTGTGTGTGTGTGTGTGTGTGTGTCTGTCTGTCTGTCTGTCTGTCTGTCTGTCTGTCTGTTGTGTGTCTGTGTATGAAAGTAGAAACTGTCTAGGGGCGCAAAGAGAATCAGTGTGTGAGGGAGAGGCATAAAAGGGGATCACAAGGGTCTGAGGGGAATGTGCTCAACAAAAACTATATGCATATAAAGAAGCTTTGAAAATAAAATAAATTCGCCTGCCCAGCAGTGGTGGCACACGCCTTTAATCCCAGCACTCAGAGGCAGAGGCAGGCGAATTTCTGAGTTTGAGGCCAGCCTGGTCTACAGAGTGAGTTCCAGGACAGCCAGGGCTACACAGAGAAACCCTGTCTCGAAAAAAATCAAAAAAAAAAAAAAAAAAAAAAAAAAAAAGAAAAAGAAAAGAAAAGAAAAGAAATTCAATTTTAAAGAATACATGCTTCAGTATATGTTTGATTGAGGGCAAACTCCTTTATGAATGAAGTAACACTATTCCCTAGGATGTGGCTTGTGTCTCTCATTTCTGGCCTAGAACCAGGGAAATGGAAAAGCCATTAAAATATCGCTGGCTATGCATCGGTCACAACTAATTAGTGGGCTTTATTAGGTTAGGTGGGGGCAGGAGGGCCTTGTGAGTCAAACTTAAGATTCAGTTGGGTGTCAATGATCTGGTGCCTCCAGTGAGGCCTACACATCAATCTTTTTCTCCCAAACTCCTGGTGAAGCTCAGCCTTCAGGAAATAATAGCCTCAAGTTCCTTGTGAGCAAGCCCTGCTAGATCAAAGCAGTCCAAATTGCCTTATTTTGATGACTTGCCAGAAAATGAACCACAAATATGAGCATTAAAAGTTCCTTCAGGTGGGCCACCATAGCCAAATAGTGCCAGGAGAAAGCTACCCTCCCAGGAGTGTGGAAAAGCTATAAGTGGGGTTAAGACGAGCACCACTGCTCAGGGGGACCTGCCCAGATTCCTCGGGACACAGGGACTGAAGAAAAGCTGGGGACAGGAGCCTTCTGGTTTCCATCTGTGGTGGGAGACCTCTTGCCTGGGCCACCAGGGCTCCATAGCCAAATAGCACCAGGAGAAAGCTAGCCTTCCAGGCCCTCCAGATACAGAGACTGAGGAAAAGCCTGGGACAGGAGCCTTCCAGTTTCCATATGTGGCTGGGGACCTCAGCCTGTGCCACAGGGCTCCATAGCCAAATAGTGCCAGGAGAAAGCTAGACTCCCAGGAGTGTGGACAAGCCTGTCTGCTCGAGGGACCTACCTGGAATCCCAGTACACAGTGACTGAGGAGTAGTCTTCTGGTTTCTTCCGGGGAGCTGATCTTGTGACACAGGGCCCCATACTCAAATAGTGCCAGGAGAGAGCTGGTATCTCAGGAGTGCTGACATACCTTTGAGCACAGGCAAGACCACCACCTCTGTTCAAATTCACTCGATCAAGAGGGACCCTTGCAGAGCCATCAGGACATAGGAACCAAGGGAGAGCTGGGGACAAGATCCTTCTGGTTTCTGTCTGCACCCCAGAGCTGACCCTGTGCCACAGCTCTCCAAATCTAAATTCCTTTCAGAGAGAGCTGTTCTTCAAGGAGTATTGACACAGTGGCCTGCAGGAGGGACAAGCCACAGCCAGAGAGAGTAAGACCAGCTAACACCAGAATTAACCAGATGGCAAAAGGCAAGGACAAGAACATAAGGAACAGAAACCAAGTCTACTTGGCATCATCAGAACCCAGCTCTCCCACCACAGCAAGCCCTGGATACCCCAACACACCAGAAAAGCAAGACTCAGATTTAAATCATTTCTCATGATGATGATAGAAGACTTTAAGAAGGAAATAAATAACTCCCTTAAAGAAATACAAGAGAACACAGGTAAACAACAGGAAGCCCTTAAAGGGGAAACACAAAAATCCATTAAAGAATTACAGGAAAACACAATCAAACAGATGAAGGAAATGAACAAGACCATCCAGGAACTAAAAGTAGAAATAGAAACAATAAAGAAATCACAAAGGGAGACAACCCTGGAGTTAGAAAACCTAGGAAAGAGATCAGGAGTCATCGATGTAAGCATCACCAACAGAATACAAGAGATAGAAGAGAGAATCTCAGGCACAGAAGATACCATAAAAAACATTGACACAACAGTCAAAGAAAATGCAAAATGCAAAAAGCTCCTAACCCAAAACATCCATGAAATCCAGGACACAATGAGAAGACCAAAGCTAAGGATGATAGGTATAGAAGAGAAGGAAGAGTCCCAACTTAAAGGACCAGTAAATATCTTCAACAAATTATAGAAGAAAACTTCCCTAACCTAAATAAAGAGATAAATATAAATATACAAGAAGCCTACTGAACTCCAAGTAGATTAGACCAGAAAAGAAATTCCTCCCATCACATTATAATGAAAACACCAAATAAACAAAACCAAAAAACCAGGATAACAATAACTATTCTCAACAACAAAAGAACTTCTGGGGGAATCAGCATCCCTGACCTCAAGCCGTACTACAGAGCAGTAGTGGTAAAAACTGCATGGTACTGGTACAGTGACGGCAGGTAGATCAATGAATAGAATTGAAGACCCAGAAATGAACCCACACACCTACGGTCACTTGATTTTCGACAAAGGAGCTAAAACACCCAGTGGAAAAAAGACTGCCTTATCAACAAATGGTGCTGGTTCAACTGGCAGTCTACATGTAGAAGAATGAGAATTGATCCATTCCTATCTCCCTGTACAAAGCTCAAGTCCAAGTGGATCAAGGACCTCCACATAAAACCAGATACACTGAATCTAATAGAAGAGAAAGTGGGGAAAAATCTCGAACACATGGGTACAGGGGAAAAGTTCCTGAACAGAACAACAGTGGCTTATGCTCTAAGATGAAGAATCAACAAATAGGACCTCATGAAATTGCAAAACTTCTGTAAGACAAAGACACTGTCAATAGGACAAAACGGCAACCAACAGATTGGGAAAAGATCTTTACCAATCCTACATCCGATAGAGGACTAATATCCAATATATACAAAGAACTCAAGAAGTTAGACTCCAGAGAACCAAATAACCCTATCAAAAAATGGGGAACAGAGCTAAACAGAGAATTCTCAACTGAGGAAATTCACAGGGCTGAGAAGCCCCTAAAGAAATGTTCAACATCCTTAGTCATCAGGGACATGCAAATCAAAACAGCTCTGAGATTCCACCTCACACCAATCAGAATGGCTAAGATCAAAAACTCAGGTAACAGCAGATGCTGGTGACGATGTGGAGAAACAGGAACACTCCTCCATTGCTGGTGGGATTGCAAGCTGGTACAACCACTCTGGAAATCAATTTGGTGGACCCTCAGAAAAATGGACATAATACTACCTGAGGACCCAGCTATACCTCTCCTGGGCATATACCCAGAAGATGCTCCAACATGTATGTAATAAAGACACATGCTCCATTATGTTCATAGCAGCCATATTTATACTAGCCAGAAGCTGGAAACAACCCAGATGTCCCTCATCAGAGGAATGGATACAGAAAATGTGGTACATTTACACAATGGAGTACTACTCAGCCATTAAAAACAATGATTTAAAACTTATATGGAAAAGTAAATTGTCATTGCTAACATAGTGTGGAGAAAGAGAAAGGGCAGGTAGGCAAAGCTGCCTTCAGGGAAAACCATCCTAGAGAGGCGCAAACGTTAAAAACAGGAGGGACACAAAGGAGCCGAGTGAGGACAAAGCTCAGCTGATAGGCTGGCTGGCCGGCTGCTCAGCCTCTAGCACTGTGTAAACTGCGTGTGGTGGTGCACAACTGTAGTCCTGTCAGTCAGGTGGGAGCAGGAGTTCTAGGTCATACTTGGATATATAGCAAGTCAGAGGCCAGCCTGAACTACACGAGACCTTGACTGAAGATGACAGAGGAAGACGAGGAAGAGCTGGAGGAGAGAACACGTGTGGGTACAGGAAAGTCACTGTGGCAGAGATGACTTCACAGATTAGCTCATTAGTAAGAGAGGATGGGCATAATGAGCTTTCATATAAAAACTCCAAATAGAGTCCTACGTCAGTGACTCCAAATGAACTGGAAGACCTTACTCTGAAAAACTTGCGTCATAAACTCTGGGATGCAGTGGGGAGAGGGATTTCCTGTTCTCTGGAAACCTGCCAAGCTTTCTGCCAAATGACATCTGCATCTGCTTGTTCCATACTCCTTGAGTCTTGTCTTTCCAAGCAAGACTCTTAACTAACACATTGTCAGACTCATTCCCTTTACTTGGAAGACCCAGATGGGCAGGGATTGGCTTCCCAGTCTCTCTAGACCCCGGTTTCCCCGGAACAACGCATGTGTCCAGAGGATTCTGGGTCTAGGGTAAGTGGTACTACCCTGAAAGAGCTCACGCTTCCTTTCCCCTTGGTCTTGCCCTCCTAGCTTCTCATTTCCTTCCTCCTCACACAGGTCAGAGACGACTGTTGCAGGCAGCTAACAACAGTAGCTGACCTTCAACCTCAACACTGAGCATAGCTTTTTTAGCAATCACACTCCATTTATGTTTAGAGACAAACAAAACTGGTTTAAAGACCATAGCTGCAAGATCTATGGCCAA
Organism: Uromys caudimaculatus; assembly: GCA_028551405.1. NCBI lineage: Eukaryota > Metazoa > Chordata > Mammalia > Rodentia > Muridae > Uromys > Uromys caudimaculatus. Next base: position 86,430,622 of record CM052711.1, on the reverse strand, counting down.
AGAATTGATAAAAGACATTTATGAAGATTTTTTTTCATAAAGACAATAAACTTACTGACCAATCCAAAAAATGCATTTACTGTTATAGAGAATTTATATTTAACTAAAAAAGAACCCAAATAAAAAACAAGTTAAAAACCACCAGAAACACACTAATAGGAAAATGGGAGGGGATAAAAAATAAGTATTTATTGTCATATATATGTGTGTGTGTGTGTGTGTGTACATATATATGATTTAAATTTTATAAATACGGAATCATAGTATTCATAACCTATGTAATATTAAAACATTATTAGTAGTATTGTGCATATGTGTGCAGGATGTATGTAGGTATGCACGGCACAGCGCATGTGCGGAGGGCAAAGGGCAGCTTTGTGGACTCGGTTCTCTCCCTTCCACTTTTATGTAGGTTCTGAGACTCAGGCAGGTCTCCCAGCTTTCACCCACTGAACCACCTCACCTACATATAATTGTTAACTAAGATGAGTTGAACATCACAGTTCTATTTAAACATTTTAATGTTTCATTGGAATAGAATTACATCATTCTCCTCTTCCTACCTCTAGCCACCTCCAGCTACTCTCCCCCAGGCCCCTCGCATTCCCCAGATCTGTTGATCTCTGCACTGTGTCCAGCTGTGATTTTCTGTGGTGGTCTCCATGTGCTGCAAAGAGAGGCTTCCTTGGTGAGGAGAGAGTGCTACACTTATCTGTAGGTGTAAGCACGAGGTTTAGGCTGTACTCAGGAATTATATGAAGTGGGGTTAGTAGATTCTTTTCTAAGCTCTGTGACTATGTTTTCACTAGCACACACTTCCCTCGTGTTTGAGTGCACCTTAGCTCCAATTAGACAGCTGCAGACATGGGAGGCCCCTGACTGTACTTTTATGCATGTCTTGCCATGCTAGTAATTGCTGTGGTTCATAGACTTTGCAGCTGGTAGGAGAGTTTAACAGCTTCCCTCCCTTAGGAGTTTAAATAGTATTTTCTGGAACCATGGAAGCTAGACAGTAGGAAAGAGACCTTCAGGTCAGATTCAGCTGGAACCATCTGAGTCCTGTGTCCTAAGTCTGGGGTATCCACAGCAATAGAGACCTACCTTCAACCCCTAAGAGACAACCACAGGCTACAGAAATAATCTATACTGTTTTGGGAGTCATTTGGGCTGCCCTGATCATCAAAGGAGGTTTCTTCTGCCTGGCACTGGGGTTTTTTAGTCTATGGTGGAGTTTTTTAGTCTTGAGTGGAGCATTGTCAGCCCAAGTGGCTTAACATCCTTAAAGATACACATGATATATATATGTGTGTGTGTGTGTGTGTGTGTGTGTGTGTGTGTGTGTGTGTGTGTGTGTACATGTATTATATGCAACATTAGGTAAATATGAGATAACATGATTCCTTGAAAGTTATGAAACAATGTTTCTATTATTTGTCCCTTGTCTTTCTTCTGTGTTGTCCTCCCTCCCTCATCCTCCTCCTTCTGTATTGTCTTCCCTCCCTCGTCCTCCACCTCCTGTGCTGTCCTCCCTCCCTCCTCCTCCTCCTGTGCTGTCCTCCCTCCCTCGTCCTCCTCCTTCTGTGTTGTCCTCCCTCCCTCGTCCTCCTCCTTCTGTGTTATCTTCCCTCCCTTGTCCTCCTCCTCCTGTGTTGTCCTCCCTCCCTCGTCCTCCTCCTCCTGTGCTGTCCTCCCTCCCTCCTCCTCCTCCTGTGTTGTCCTCCCTCCCTCGTCCTTCTCCTTCTGTGTTATCTTCCCTCCCTTGTCCTCCTCCTCCTGTGTTGTCCTTCTCCCTCATCTCCAGGTGGAGCCTTTTCATTATTGTTTATTTCCCACTTTGTATCACCTGTATCCTCCTAGTCCTCACCACAATAAAATTAAAATGAAAAGGTAAAACTGTTCATTGTTTCTGAAAATGTCTTTTAGGATGTAAAAAAAAAAAAAAAAAAAAAAAAAAAAAAAAAAAAAAGAGTGGGAAGCCGGAAGCTCATGTGCCATCTTTGCAGCTCAGGGAGGATCTGGGGTTGGGGTGGGGAGGGCTGCTGAGGATGGTGGTCAAAGGGTACCTGAAACAAAATGCAAAGTGTGTAGTGTCTAATCTACTTTCATTCTAACCAAAGCCACACGGAGAGGAAAGGCTTTATTAGGCTTACACCTCTGGATCATAGTCCACCCTTGAGGAAAGTCCGAGCAGGAACAACGGAGAGAGAAGCTCACAGCAGAACCTGTGGGGGAAAGCTGCTTGCTGCCTTGCTCTGTGGCTCACGAGCAGGCTGGTGCTCATGTAGCTTTCTTAAATAACCCAGGACTATCTCCCTAGGGATGGAATCATCCACATGCGTGAAGGGGACCTCCTAGAACGATGATAATCGTAAAACACTGTTGCAGCCAATCTCTAGTCAAGGTTCCCTCTTCCCAGGTAACTTCGGGATGTATAAAGGTGACAGTAAAAACTAATCAGGGTGGTGCTGTTAATGGTCTGGTGTGAATTCGTAGCAGTTCTGCATTGCTGTTTATAAACACCATGATCAAACCCAACTTGAAGACAGGAGTTTATTGGACATAAACTTTCTGATCACAGTCCCTCCTCAAGGGAAGTCAGGGTGTGAACTCAAGCAGGAACCTGGAGGCAGGAACTGCAGCAGGGACTGCAGAGAAGTGGAAGCTTGCTACTCTGCTTCCATGGTTTGCCCAGCCGGCTTTCTAAGACAACTCAGGACTCCCAGTGCAAGAGGACTCCCATGGTCTGGGTCCTCTCCCTTCATTAATCAAGAACCCTCCAACCCCACAGCCTTGCCACAGTCCAGTCTCGTGGAGGCATTTTCTCCCCTGAGGTTCTCTTCCCAGATGGCTCTAGCTTGTGTCAAGTTGACAAACAATCCAAACAACACAGAATTGTTTCACCCCATACCCAACACTTAAGAATAACACTCAGTTTTTTAAATGTTCTCTTTTCTTACTTAAAGCATGAGAAAGACACACCCAGCAGTGGGTCTACATATTATGGGATATTGAGATGCTGTCATGACATGTTCTCCATATAAAAATGACCAGAGGAAACTTATATTTGATTTTTCTAAAGATGAGATTTGAAAAGAATAATGTTTGTCTTTAAGCCTACTACTGGAGAGGCAGAGGCAGGTAGATCAATATGAGTTTGAGGATAGCCTGGTTTATACAGTAAGTTCCAGGCCATCCAAGGCTATGCAAGAGACCTGTCCCAAAAGAAACAAATTATTCTCAATTCAACTTTAAATGAAACACATACCTAATTTCTTCTAAATAAGCACAAAGACCACAGTGGTTCACTTGTCATGGTGTTAGGCCTTGTAAGAGACTAATACTTGTTTGGATTTTATTTGTCTGTCATTGGTACACCTTCTTGATAATGCTGTGTCTCTGGAGTCCAGACCCCAGGGCTTCCCAGGATCACAGTTTAGGCCACAGGATGCCACTGTCATGTTTTTACAATAATAAACTTGTACTTCAATTGAGTTGAATGACAAAGACAATGAAAATTGTTTTGTTTTTTTTTAATAAACAGACTCATGGCAACTATTAAAGGCTTAAGGTTCAAATCCCATCTTACTTGCTATGACTAATTGTTCAAGTCCCTTTACATCAGATTTTGAACAGCAAATGAGATTTTCTAGCAATGGCAAGCCAGTGTCAAAGCTAAACAAATTGTTGGGAGGACAGATTTTTTTTTAAAAAATGTGAACGCCTACAAATGCCCAGAACAGAGGCCTCAGAGAGGTGAAATCTTACCGGAGGTTTCCGTGCTCAGTGGTGAAGTCAGATGCTGTATTTATAGACCTCCCAGACCCCTGTGACACAGGTCTCTAACTAAGACTGCTTTTAATGGTGCCGGTCTATTTCTGAAATGTGTTGTAAAAATCAAAGTTGCTTCTATCCAATATGAGCCATATTAATGCGACACTTGTGCTTCTCAGCAATTACCAGTGCCACAGAGCAAGACCACCGTGATCACATGACCTGATCTTGGAGTTCATTGAATACTCAGTGCATTATAGCACCGTGCAAGCTTATCTCTCTCTCCTGTAGGACAGTGAACTACTTGTTATCCCAGAGCACACACTTGGATACGTTGTGAATACTAGTTGTACTAATAAGTGACTCTCCAGAGTGAGGTACAGCAGGAGCCCCACAAGTTAACATTCTTCTCCAGTCCAGACCTGCTGGGAGCTGGGAATAAAGGGCTGGAGTTGTGCTGGGAGAGAAGTCATGCTCAGTGTGGGGTGGTTTGAATACAAATGGTCACCAAGGGCTCATAAATCTAAATATTTGGTTCTTAGTGACCCTGTTTTGGAAATGATGAGGTGGGGTCTTGCTGGTGTGCCACTGGGGGTGAGCTCTGTGGTTTCAAATACCCACACCAGGCTCGGGTCTCGCTCTGCCTGGTGCCTATGGATCACTGTGTAAGTCTTAGTTACTGCTCCAGCACCATGCCCATCAGCCTGCCAGCACACTCCCTGACATGATGGCCATGGACTAGTCCTCTGAAACTATAAGATGGCTTCAATTAAATGCTCTCTTTCATAAGCGTTGGCATGGCCATGGTGTCTCTTCCCAGCAACAGGACACTGACTAAGACACTAAGGAAGAAGACAAAAGACCAGGAAGACTTGCTCTTCCTACCAGCAGTCAAGGAGAGTTCCAGGCCCCAAACAGACCAGGCTGAGCTTCATCTAGTGGGTTTGTCTCCTTACAGAACCTTGATGAATATGGTAATGCTAATCTCCAGGGTGAAGATCTTAGGAGGTGAGACTCCTGTGAGGGACAGGTCATGAGGACATACTCATTAGTGGGATTAAGGCACTTATAAAAGAGACTCCAAAGGTTGCTCCATCCATTCTTCCATGTGAGGACACAGCAAAAAGGTGCCATCTATGACCCAGACAGGGAGCCTTCACCAAATCCTAGACTCACCAGGCTCCAGCCCCGAGAGAAACAGCTTCCTGTTGTTAGGAGATACTACTAATAGTATCTGGTTATGTTTTGTTTAGTTGTGGTCTAGAGTGCTTAGGATCATAACGAGGTGTTAATATTTACTGAATAGACCAAGGAACCTTGACACTGGTGTTCTTTGTGCTATAGAATTAGCCATGCGCCATGCCAGCTGCTGAGAAATGAGCTGTCCTTTTCCCCAGCTAGCAGATTGGCAGGAGGGAGCAGCATGGTAGCCATGCTTCTGAAAGACAGATGGGGGTTTCATCTGCCTGCTCCATCTGGCACACTCAGCAAGAAGGCAGGCTGCTGTAAGCATGTGAGGCATGACTCCTTTGTCCCAGCTCTGCACAGACACTGGAGCATGGGTCACAGTTCATCTAAAGTAGAGGCAGCTCTAAGGAAGTCAGTGTGACTCCTAAGACTCGAACACAAACCGAAGGGATGAATGTTATCAGGTAATAAATTTGTAAACTTTACTCAATTCAGGATATTGGTTGCCTAAGCAACAGAGAGGTTAAGACCACAATAAATTATGATTGACCTTATTCGTGGTTATTGTTTTACAATAGGGAATTATCACCCTTGCTGTTGACTGCCAAACACAGCGCTTCATGGAAGAAGTATTAAGTTCCTATCAGTGGAAAAGAGAATGCCTCAAGCAAGGTCCAAGGACAAGGAGATTGTGGTCCTAACCTCAGGCAGTGTCGGACAGAAGCCCCACCTCCAGCCTCACCTCAGCTCCATTGTCACTAACTGCAGCTTTGTCAGTGGCTCCTTGCCTCTCTGACCCTCCGACTGAGCTTCTACCAGGGAGTGCATGAGATCCATGAGCTGACATTCAGAAACATACCCTGGATGCTCTGCAAAAAAGGTCCTGCTATCACTAGAAGATAACAAAAAGCCAGTGAGACCTGGGCCTGGTGGCACAGGCCTATAATTCCAGATACTTAGAAGGCTGAGGCAGAACAATTGCAATTTAAGGCCAATTTGGGTTAAATGATAATTTCAAGGCCAGCCTGGGAAACTTAGGTAGACCCTGTCTCAAAATAAAAAATAAATAAAAATGGTCTTTGTGATATAGTTCAATGGTAGATCACCTGTCTATCAAATGTCAGGCTTGGGTTGACTCCCCTAACACACACACACACACACACACACACACACACACACACACACACACACACACACACACACACATGCATACACCTGCATGTGCACAGGCAAGCATGCATGCATGCAAGCACATACACAAACACACATTATTAGCTGTTTGGATGAGTGAAAATATCTGGGATGGGAAGATGAAGTCAGCCACTTGATTGGCGTCTATTCCTCTGAGCCATGTCTGTCTTCTGCGGTGGGTTTTCTGTATACTTGTCTCTGCATTCCACATCTGTCATAAGTTCAGAGGGAGGAGAAGGCAGCTGCACTGACTTTCCTACTTATCTGATTGCTTTGTGTCATTGGCATCCACACATCTGCCAAATAACCAATCAATGTATGCCCTAACTCCCTCCAGATAAAAGGCAGACGTCTGCACCCCAAGGGGCAGGTGAGTACTGTGTAAGGCTCACAGCCTCTGTGTCTTCCTCATCCTCATCTTCTTCCTCTCACAATGAGCCCTACCCTAACATGGATCCTAAGGTTCTGTGGGTAAACAAAACAAGCAAGTTGCTCCTGGACCCTTTCTCAAAGAGCAGGCAATATAACTGAAGGCATGGCCATTGCGGGACATGGGCAGTGTCCCATCTCTGACGCTGCTGGGCGGAAAGAACTCACATGGGGACAGAAAAAAGGAGACAGGAAAGGAGGGAGAGAGGAAGAGACAAGCAAGAGAGAGAGGAATCACATGAGTGCATGAGCGAGAGACAGTGCTAGAAAATGAACCTAAGATAGGAACACAGCCCCAAGTTTCCAAGGACTCAAAGGCTAGCATCCTGGAAGGTCATTGTTATAAGTGTTAACAAAATCCATCTAAAACTAAAACATGGTTTTAAATCTGGGTTCTGGTCTGAAGGAACGGCTCAGTGATTAAATCCACGTTTCCTTGCTGCTGTAAGGAAAATTCCAGCGTCATGGTTAGGCAGCTCACTGTAACCAACTGGGCATCTGATACTTCTGGTCTCTGTAGGCACCTGCATGCGTGTGCAAAGGCCCACACACAGATCTATACACATAAATAAAATACAAAACATGTTTAAAAAGAATATATATTAATATATGGTTTTTAAAATGGGCCTTTTATCTGGAGGGGGTTAGGGGATACATTGATTGGTTATTTGGCAGATGTGTGGATGCCAATGACACAAAGCAATCAGTTAAGTAGGAAAGCCAGTGCAGCTGCCTTCTCCTCCCTCCGAACTTATGACAGATGTGGAATGCAGAGACAGGTATACAGAAAACCCACCGCAGAAGACAGACATGGCTCAGAGGAATAGACGCCAATCAAGTGGCTGACTTCATCTTCCCATCCTAGAGCATAAAGGCTTCCAAGTCTAACACTCATGCTAGGTCTTCACCAGCGGCTCAACGCCCAGTGAGAGGTACCACAGGGTTAGTGAGCAAAGGTGACCTCTTATCTTCCTGAATTTTGTCTCCCTGAGCTATGGATTCTTCTCTGCTCCCAAGAACACTGTTGGAAGCCATGAACTCAATCCCTCTTCTTGTGGATTTGATTGAAAACTCTCATCTTCAAGTATAAGCAAAAGAGTTGATGGATGAAGACACTCACGTAACCACCATGTCACTCAGAACAGGGCTGGCAAACACCCATCCTTCCAGGAAGCTTCCTCTTGGTCCCTTAGGCCACCCTCCCCCAGAGCATCTGATTCTATTACTGAAGTGAAGCTTTGTCTATTTTTACAGAGAAGAAATCAGATACATTGTGTTCTTTAGTTTCTGGCTTTTAAAACTCAACATAATGTTCATCTGTGTTACATGAAGCCATAGCTTGCTCCTTTTCAGCACTGAACAGAATTTTACTAGATGAATGTGCCATAATTTATCTGTTAATAAACACAGAGGTTGTTCTCATTTCTCATGCTATGAAAGGAAAAGCTATTGATGCAAACACAGACAGACCCTCGTGTGTGCATGCACCCTCACTTCTCCTAGCTATGCGTGTGGAAGTGCGATGTGTGTACCTAAGCTTCCATGTGTGGTATCTTTCTAGAAAATGGTCAACTAGTTCTTGCCAGCCTGTCTTAGCATTTTGCCTTCTGGGCAGCAATAAAAAGAACTCAAACTGCTCAACATTCTTTCCCCTATTTGTTAATGGCAGCTTTTAAAATTGTGTGTGTAAATATATGTGTATGTGAGATGTATATGCATGTGTGTATGGTGGTGTGCACACGTTTGCACACACGTGCAGGGGCCAAAGGAAGATATCATGTCTGATACTCTCCACATAATTGTTATTATTGTTATTATTATTTGAGATAAAATTTTTCACTGAACCAGAAGGCTACCATTTATTGCAGTTATGCTGGCTAGCCTGCAAGCTCCCAGGGAGTCCCCTTATCTCCACCGCTCCAGCCTTACTAGCTTTGGGTAAAGGTGTTGAGAGTTTGAATTCCAGTCCTCTTCTTCCACACTGTCCTTTTTCCCAGTGAACTGGCCCTCATATTGTTATCTGGAGGGGTGTGTTGTTTTTGTTTTAAGCCAGTCTTCTAGATATGGGATAATACCTCTTGGAGATGCCTCTCTCCTGACAATTCTTTGTGTTCTTTGCTCTGGCCTCTGCTTCAACTTCCACTTGGCATTCTTCTGTTTTGGCCTCTCCAGATGGCCTTCATTTAAAATATACCAGTCATTGAATTTAGGGGTGCTGTAGCTTCAATGTGAAAAGTCCCCCTTAGGCTAAGGTGTCTGGACACTCTGTCCCCTAGCTGTTATTGCTGTTTGGGAGGGTTGTGGACCCTTCAGGAGGTGGGCCTTTGGTGATGGAAAGTGTCACTGGGCATGGGCATTGACGTTTTCTGTCCACTCTCTGCTTCCTCCTCCTACATAGGAGGAGGTGAGGCATCTCAGCCGAAGGCTGCTTCACCGTGCCTTCTCTTCCATGATGGGCAGGGCCGGGTCAAAGTTTAAGCCAAAATAAACTCTGCAGTCCTAAAGCTGCTCTCCGGCGCTTTAGCACGGTGATGAGAAAGGAAGCCAATGCACGGGCCTACTTTAGATGTAGGTGACCTCATCTCAACCAGTTACATTAACTGTAGTACTTAACTGCAAAGACTTTATTCCCAAGTAACATCAGATTTTGTGGTTGTAGGTAAACAGGAATTGGGATGGTGGTGAGAGGCACTTTCAATCCAGTCCATTACTCTTTAATACACTCTACTTTGAATTTATTCTGATGCTAGCTGAATAAAAGCTGGAAAGGTGGCTCAGCTGTGATGGTTAGATGCCCAGTGGGCATGATGCCTACTTCTAATCTCAGAACGCTAGCTTCCAGGACCAGCTACATCAGCCACTCTGGATTGGATTGAGAGACCTTGCCTCAGTGAATAATGCAAAAGAACAATTGAAGACAATTCCCAACTTAAGCCTCCACACGCATATGTGTACCCATACACGTGTGTGTTCACACTCATTAAACATGCATATACACATCACACACACATGCACAAGACACACAGAGACACACATACACACACTCAGAGAGGGGGGAGAGAGAGAGAGAGAGAATAAAAGCATGTGGATCTTTTCTTTCTTTAAATCATCGATTAGAACAGTGCTGAGTGTTTAACAGATTCTAAATGGATACCCAAGGCAGACTATAAAGTATGAGGGCAAAGCAGGGAGTGAATAGAGGTGGGGGGAGGGTGCGTCCTTGAGCTCTGGTACTCGGGTAGAGAAGTGAGGGAGATGAGGCTAGACCACAGAGAACAAGAAGGAGCCTGCAGAGAGAACAGGATACTGTGCTGCTAGGAGAATGAAATGTTTCAAGGCAAGTGATCTGTGTCTGATAGAAATGCGGAGAGGAGTCACTAAAGACCTCAGAAAGCCATGTGGATGGAGTCTAAGGCATGAGAGTCAGGTCAGGTTGGTAGGAAATGGAGACCAAAGCCCATCTAGGCAGGCTCAGTGGTTGTCGGCAGACGCCTATGCATACTGTGCCATTACTACCTTCCCTTTGCTTCACTGGGTCTCTTTTCATACTTTTAAAAAAGATTTATTTATTTTACATGCATGATTGTTTTCCTGCATGTATGTTTGTGCACTACATGTATGCCTGGTGCTGAGAGATGTCTTAAGAGGTGTCAGATACCCTGGAATTGGAATTAAGAAGAGTTGTGAGCCATCTTGTGGGCCCTAAGCACCAAGCACTCTTACCCTCCGAGGGAGCCCCAGACAGATGTACTCCTGCTAAGCTGGTGAGCATATGGTGGCTTTAAGGAAAACAAAATTATACCACCTTAAATGTAGGCTAAGCTGTCTGGAGCACGTAAGGTAGACTTTCTACTTTCTAACTTATTTTCACCTGTTCTCTAAACTGTAAATGTGACCCTAATATTTTAGACGTGAACAAAGTTGAATGCAACAAATCACTAGTTCACATTTTAAAGTTTTGTGCATGATGTAAAAACTCTTTATAATTTACTTAACTCCGGCTTTGTCATGGGTTTTGGAGTTGTTTCCAACCAAGCTCCATTGTTGAACACTGTGATTGCTTCCAGTTTGGCCCGAGCACAGCCACATCAGAAGAGCTGTGTGAATCACCCAGCAGAGTCAGGAGAGCTGTGTGAGCCACCCAGCAGAATCAGAAGAGCTGTGTGAGCCACCCAGCAGAGTCACCCAGCAGAGTCAGGGTAAGCAGATGAAAGCCAGTTACAAACCGTGACCATGGGACACAGGAGGGAAGCAGCCGGAGAGATTCTTTTAAAATACACATTTCTGAAACAATTAAAAGGTTTTTTAATGCCCATAGGTGAAGGAGAGAGAGAGAGAGAGAGAGAGAGAGAGAGAGAGAGAGAGAGAGAGAGAGAGAGAGGAAAGAAAGAAAGAAAGAAAGAAAGAAAGAAAGAAAGAAAGAAAGAAAGAAAGAAAGAAAGAAAGAAAGAAAGAAAGAAAGAAAAAATTGCTAATATTTGAAATATGTGACGGGTAGACATTATTCATTTTCATATAGATGATTTTTTGCTTTTGGAAATTGATTAATAACTCAACTGCTTTTAACAAACTATGTGCATGTCCCCTGCTGTGCCACATTACCACAACATTCAATAAAGTAAACGGAAAGTTCCTGTTTTGAATCTGGCCTTGATTAGCTGTGTTCAGGTGCATACATGTGTGCAGGTGTGTGTGAGCCACCCTGACTCATCTCAACCTATCCGAAAGCAGTTAATTAAGCCCTTTCTCTCCTGGTTGAGCCCGAGTCCCATACTACCTTGCACAGAGATGGTCAGGGAATTCTGGGTTCTGGCATCTGACAAGTGCCCAGCACATAAGAGAAATGGAAAGATACTTCAAAACCAATTCATTTCCTCTTCTCCCAGCCTCTCCACAGAATAATGAGAGAACTCTTTTTAGGTATGAGTCTCAGTAGCCAGGGTCCTTGTCAAAGAGCCCACCATCTTGCTTCCACCTGTGGTAGCTTTATGCTGACTTCCTCTGGCCCTCTGAAATATGATTGTCCTATATCTAAGAGTGAAAGCAAAACCCAGCAGCAGGTCTGCTACAAGGCTCCTTTCCAATATGGAGACTAAGTTCTCTTCTAGCACCTAAAGCAGCTCCTTGGGTTCTTTAGAATTACATGGATTCACCCCAGGTGTGAATACAAGTACTCCTTATCCCCTCTGGCAGGAACAAAGGTGAGACCCAACCCAGGCAAGTCCCTTAGACTGTGCTCTCGCCTGTTAGAAACGTATAACCTGAGTTATCTTCACCTTAGATAGCATCACTTTCTTTTTTGTATTTATCTTTGACTGGACCATTTTCACCAGTCCATTTTACCTCAGTTCACTTAAAAGTAGGTTTTGAACATTTTGATATTCCACCCCTGAGCATCTACCTTAAAGGACACCCACTCAGTCACAGCACTGTGGCCATACCAAGAAAGCCAACATCAACTTAGTAGCTAATGGACAATCCATATTCAGATTTCTAAATGCATCTTCAGAATGTTTTAGAGCTGGCATAATGGTGCATTCTGTAGAACAAGAACTCAGGAGTTGAGGCAGGAGGATTATGAGTTAAAAACCATTCTGGACTATCAAGTTCTTTTAAAAAACAACAAAGTATCAGAGATGGAAAAATTATTCAGGAGTTAAAAGCACTTATTGCTCTTGAAGAGGACCTGGGTTCAATTCCTGGTACCCACTTGGCAGCTCACAACATCCATAACTCCATATGCCTTCTTCTGCAGACACCAGGCATACACACGGTGCACGTGCATACATTCAGGGGAAATGCTTATTCACATAAAATAAAACAAATCTTTAAAACTTCATAAAAATAAAATGTCAGATATGATTCATCAGGTAACAGTGTCTACTGTTCAAACATAAGAACCTGAGTTCAAATCCCCAGAGCACATGTAAAAGCTATTCATGGTCACATGTGTGCACTGGAGGAAAAGGGCAGAGATGCAAGAATTTCTGGGGCCTGCTGGCTTCCAGCCTAGCTATAGGTTCAGTGACAGACCCTGTCTCGAAGAATAAGGTAGGGAGGGACCAAACAGGACACCTGACATTTCCTCCAGCCTCCACATGCACACTCATGAACACATACTGCTTCTATAGATTTAAAATGTTAATATGCATTTCAGGTTCATGTATGACCTTTGGTTTTCACATCTCTTCTAGAGAGTAAGAGATTAGAATGAAGAGGATTGAAGCTGCAATTGTGTCTTTTAACTTAGAAAAGTAGGCATGTCCACTTGTTCCATATTGGTTTTTCCATTCCTTGGTGTGTTAGTTGCTTTTCCCATCTCTGTAACCAAAATGCCTGAGAGACACAGCTTGGCCAACAATTTAAGAGGATGTCATGGTGGGGAAGACACAGTGAAGTTCATGGTGGCCAAGACACACCCCACAGTGGCAGACCAGAAGGAGACCATAGCCCACAGCAGAGGAGGCCAATACCTAGTGATTTCCTTCTGTCAGGCAGACCCTATGTCCCAGAGTTTCTTTCTCTCCTAAAACAAAGCTGGACACTGTGTGGAACATTCCATGTTCAAACCAAGCACATAGTATGTTTAAGTCTGCACTGTCTTTTTTTATTATTTGTGTGTGTGTGTGTGTGTGTGTGTGTGTGTGTGTGTGTGTGTGTGTGTGTGTGTGTGTGTGTGTGAGACACACATGGAGCTCAGAGGACTACCTCATGGACTCAGTGCTTTCCTTCCACCTTTCTGTGGGTTCCAGGGATTGAGCTCAGATAACCCACCAGGCTGGCATCCTTGGGCTTTACCCATTGATCTAGTTCAGCCATTACTTAAGTTGTCTTACAGAATTTCTCATTCCACATTTGCCTTATTGCCTCCCATGACTGACGGCAGTTGCCACGCAGGCAATGGAGCATGCACCTATCATGTTGAAAGCAAGGTGTGTTAGGTAAGCAAGCAGTGGTGTTGATAACTAAGCAAACAACTTAGTTTTTAAACACAAAACCATCTAACCACATGATGAACAACTGTATGAGATGAGAGCCCTGGAGGTTCTCAGCATCCTGACAGCTCTTTTGATCAGCAGCTTTTCTGGGTGTTTTGCTGCCACTGCTGTTTTATTCATCAGTCGAGGCAGCACCTCCTTCACTCCACTGAGAGGAAGATGATCAAAAAGCCCCCTTAGAAACCAAACAGAACCTTGCAAACCTAAAAACTCAATCTTCATAACTCTCTTCTAGATTCCAGAATGACAGATTGCCAAGGACATGAGGCAGTAGAGACCTCTGTCCTTGTTGAGATATGATTGGTCACCTGGCCTCGATGTACAACCCATGGAGCCCTCCAACCTCCTGCAAGTCAGGCTCATTCCAGTGTGGAGTGGTTGCTCACTGGTTGCAAACTGTATGAATAACTTGTAAGTAGAGGCTGCCATTTGATGTAGTCCCCACAGAAGTAGAAGAATCCTCACAGGCAGGAAAAGGCTGACTGGGTTTTAACTGTGTTTAGAAAGAATGAGATGGAAACAAGAAAGGAGATCTTTTTGGTGCACTTCTGAAATGTGTTTGTAGCATTTTCCGATTTTAAGGATAATTTGTCCAAATAAACATAATTGTGCACCTTGTGCTGGGGACTTGGATCCATCTATATTATGTTACAGGTATAGAGGGCCACCATTTCTACCCATCAGCAGCAAGCCCTAAACAGGGAGTCAGTACTGTGCAACTTGATGGGTGTACTGGTGCAAGCACCTGCTAGTGCCACTTCTCACTGGAGGTGGATGCACTGCGTTTAATAAAATCTCTGGGGGCTGCAGACATGATTCAGTGGCTGTTCCTCCTCAAGACCGGGATTGGATCCTCAGCACCCACATGGCACCACAGCCTGTAACTCCAGTTCCAGGGGATCCAACATGGTGCACAGACGTTCATGCAGGCACAGCACACATACACATAAAATTAAATAACTCTTTTTAAAAAGAGAAAATAGAAATGTGTTGGGATCAGTGAGATAACTCAGTAGATAACAGCATTTAATACCAAGCTGATGACCTGAGTTCACGGTCCAGGATGCACATAGTGGAAAGAGAGAACCAACTCCCACAAGTTGTTCTCTGACCTCCACACACAGGTCATGGCACTTGAGCACACATACACACATGCACAGATGTGTAGGAGGAGGTGTTGATTCCCTAATTCATTCTTGATTGTGTCAATAAAGGAGGCAGAAGCCAATTGCTGGACAAAGGGGAAAAGGTGGGATTTCCCGGTCCCAGGAGGAAGAGAAGGGACACAGGAGAAAAGTCTTTGGACCAGACTTTGGAGTGAGGAAGAAGCTGCAGACACGTAGGACTTGGAGTCCTTAGAGTTTGTAGCTTCAGCTGTGAGTGGGGGCCAAGAAGGACGGAGGGAACTAGTTGATAATTCTTCACACAGCCATTGAGTTATTGGGCTAGTTTTAAATACTAAAACTTTCTAGTGTTTTCCATCGACGGTGCTAAGGTGGGCAGGAGGAGAAAGAGGGCAGCTGGGGCAGTAGTTGGCTGCTTGGTAAAGCTAGCCGTGATGGGCTGGGGGAGTAATCACAGCTCCCGGGACAAACAGACAGCTGGCTGAGTGAGACGGGGCGGCTGTTGGTGAAGCTAAGCTGAGAGTGTAGCCCCGGGCAAAGAAGCAAGCAGGTTTTTAAAATTACATGCAACATGGATGCACACATATGCACATACATACATACACACATATGCACATTCGTGGATATACACGTATACATATCACACATGCACACACACATCACAATACACACATGCACACAGGCATGCATACACACAATAAGTAAATTTAAATTAAAAAAGAAAGAAAATGCTTAATATTGAGTCAGTCATAGTTACATAAACAAAACTGATCTGAAGTGAACGATATTCTCAGCTTCTGGGAACATAGTTCTAGCAATTGTTCTTTGGGGAAATACCCTAATAAATATTAAATTTGAAGGACTCTTGTGAACTTAAGACCTGACATGGAGTCACAGAAGATTGATCTTAATGAAGATCTGTTTTTGGATGCCATCTCTGTTTTCGAGGTAATGAATGGTCTCATTAATTGAACTTGATAGTCACCTTTTGATTGTGTGCACAAGTGAAGGACAGGCAGGTAAATGGGAAGTGATGAGCAGCCGTGTTACACGGGAGACAGGCTCCAGCTCATCACTGTGGGTATGAGAACTCCACACTCACTGCCAGTCCCCCTGGAAATGCCTGAGAACTTGCCTGTCTCAGAGCACAGCATGGTTGTGCCTGGGGAAGTGGCTTTGTTTGACACTGTGTGACAAAATGATCTTCACACAACAGAATGAATTAAAGAGAAGGCCTGTTTTTATTTCCTTCAGCTTTGACTCTGAGGAAAGCTAGTGAGGGGTAGCAAATAATGACAGAATTGAAATCTCCCTGCTTTGTAGTGTCGTGTGAGCGGCCCGTTTTGTAGGGTCTAAGATTTATTGAGACAGATTACAACCCCCTGCGTAAATCACTTTGTAAAAGTAAATCAGGCAGTTTCCCATAATTCTTTTGGGCCTCTGGGGTGCAATAGAATAGACTAAAACAATAATTTATTATTAAGTGATACCCTTGAGATAGCTTTTTCTTAGGGAATTCTCTTCTCATTGGTGAGTCTGCTTCATTATCTTACAGTGAGCACCTCCCTGTTTTCTGTCCCTATCTGGTCATTATTTGTTTATCTGACTAAAAGGGAAAGAGGTTCCAGGTTTCAAAGGTTGGAGGTCACTTCCTGTGTTTCTGGCAGAGAGAAGGCATTATCTCTTCCCAGAGAATACAGGACCACACCATATGGAAGACACAAGTCTGTCTTTCATCTGGATAAGCCAGGGTTTCCCTTTCAGCCACTGGAAGAAGGGCCAGCCTCGGAACTTGGCACTCAGCTTCCTTATGAAAGTGTGGATTCCAAACATTGTTTATTTAAGAGATTTAGCTTGTATTTTTGTTTGATTCAGGCTATGGCTTGATGTTAAATCTTTTCATATTTTTGATTAGTGCAAAATAAGAATAACTACTCAGTGGCTTAGCCTCCAGTCTCCAGGAGGAAGAGGTGGTAGAGCTCTGGGGAAGTTGTGAAATAGTTATAAAATTTTGTATTGAAATTAAGAAAACCCATTTAGAAACTGGTGGTTTAGGCTTATTGGAAATGTAATTACTTTTAGCCTTTATAATTTGTGGAGATAAGAATTACACAAGCAACGCCTTTCAAGGAACTTAATATTCAAGAGAGGACTTAGGTGGATCCAGATGAAATGAAATCACATGCTTGGGTAGGCTGCATTATTAGTGGCCTCTGAGCTACAGTCTTGGGTTTCCAGGCTTTGTGAGTCTCCTGTTGCAGAGAGGTGGGCCCCGTCTGCATTGGTTGGCCTTGGTCTCACTGACCCCAGTCTAGCCCGATTGTTTTGTAATCTTCCTGCACACCCATTCTGTTCTGTCTCATCATAGAGTAAACAGGATTTACAGCCATTTGCCTGGGACTTTCTTTCTCTTCTCAAGGCTCTCCTGTGGTACTTCTGAATTCATTTTCTTCTTTTATAGCAGCTTCTCATTGTGTAATTTGAAAGGAGAAGAGCACGAAGAGAGGGTGTGCGGCTGTACACCCATGTTCCACACCATGGCTTCACATTCAGATTGAATATTCATGATTTCTTAAGCAAGTAGGAACTTAATTGAAGCTTGAGTTGTCTTGGGGTGCTATTCATTACATGCATATAATGTGTTTGGATTCAATCTGCCCCATAGTCCCTCCCTTCCAACTCCTCTCCTGTCCCCCACCACATTTCTTCCCCCCACCCCTCTCTCTGACACACATTTAATACCGATTGAGTCAATGTAGTAAGGCCTGTATGTATACAGGTGTGAGACTATCTATTGGAGCATGGGCTATATCTTTGAAGAAACTGATTCACCCTTTCTGAGTAGCCATCAGTTGCCAAGAGTTCCTTAGCTAGAGCGTGGATGCCATGAGCCACTTTCCCATCCATGCTGGGATTTTGGCTTGCTTGATTGTGTGAAAATCTTGTGCATGCAATCTCAGCCATTGCAAGTTCATGTGTGTAACTGCCCTTTGCTATTTGGTAAATCATATCCCTTCCTCTGGCTCTTACAGCCCTTCTATTCCCTCTCTCAGAATGATCCCTGAGTCCTGAGTGCATGATATAGCGGTCCCATTTACAGCTGAGCATTCCACAGTCTCTTATTTTTAACTGGATGTAAGTCTCTGCATTAATCACTGTCTACTGCAAAAAGGAGTTTTTGGGTTAGGGGTTGAGATACGCAGTAATCTATAGGTATAAAGAGAAAAACTTATGGTAGTTTATAGCTGTGTGTACTTAGCAGAATAATAGGACTAGGTTGTCCCCGAGGCCTATGACCTAGCCAACCACAGATATTTGGCCCGGTTAACAGTACTGGGCATTGGTCCCATCTTGTGGTGTGGGATTTAATTCCAATCAGAAAGTGGTTAGTCACTCCCACAGAATTCATGCACTGTTGCATCAGCAGGCATATCTTGGCAGGTTAGTCAGTATTGTAGCTCACAGGGTTCAAAGCAGGATAAAAGTAATGGTGACCTTTCTCCCCTGGTAGCATGCATAGAGCCTTCCAGAACTCTGCTAACCAATAGGAATGAGGTTTCTCGATTAGTATTAGTCTTATTTCTCCATGTTCTATGGCTGAAGTGTGTGGTATCTTCAGTGAAAGGGCCATATTGTCAAGTTCTATAGAGTAACCAAGTAGCTAGCTTTCCTTTAGCCTGACAACACATAGTGACCGTATGCCCATGTGGTTAGATGCTTTTTTTGGTGCCTCTTTATAGTTATACATTATTCCATCTTCTCACCACAAGATGGTGATCCATCATTTTCTTAGTTACATTAGTACTTTCATTTTTTTCTATCGCAAACAGCTTTGTGATATGTGTAGCTATGTATATGTGAGTCTTATCTTTCTGATTTTTATCTTAATGAGGAAGATTTTCCTTCTATAGATGTTGCTTGGATAAGCCAACAATAATTTATCTCACCAATAAATAACTCAAGGTTAGAAGTAATCAGAGGAATCACACATATTGAAGTTACCTATTTTACAGATGCAACTGGGGCCTAAAAAGCCAATAAACTTGTAACAAGTCTCTTATTTAATGAATTTAAAGCACAGACTGGAACCCCAAATGTCTGGAACCCTATCCAATCTGCATCCCACCCTAGTCCATCACCTCCTGGAACCATGCAGAAGCTTGGTTTCTAAACAATGAATAAGCGAATGTGCAGCTGTCAACATGCAGTACACACACATACATGTACACACTGTAACTGAAGAAGAATTAATATAACTTACGACTCCATTTTTAGTTGAGAAACTTGCTATAGTATCTCATGGATCTCACCATGGCGTTGTAATGTGGCATGGTTTGAGGCTTGTCATGAACATCACTTAAAGGCTTCTAGGTGAGTGAGAAGTACAGCACGGGCATTGGTTAACTCCCATGTGTCAAGTGCTGGGTACACACAAGGAGAGATGATACAGACGTAGATAGAGCTGTCCCATTTAGATCTGAGTACTCCACAGCCCCGTATTCTCTGCATTTGGAATGCCTTAATCACTATCTGCTGCAACAAGAAGCCTTTCTGATGAGGGCTGAGATAGGCGCTAACCACCAAAGCACTCACCAGAGTTTCCCCATCAGTTCTTAAAGGTAAGAAAAGACACCACACCAAACTATTCCAAACTGCTGAGACAAATGGTGAAATATTTGCTTTTTGCCAGGGTTGGTATGTGCAATGTTTCTATCCCAGGCTTACCCACTGAATCAACCACAAAATATATCTGGAAGCCTAAAACCACCATAAAGGATTTGAGAGACTGCCAGTGTTAAAAGGGGAGCATAAATTTCAAAAACAGAGAATTGTCAATAACTTTCTGAAGTTTTCCAACACAGAGATGTTATGTAAAAGGCAAAATCTGATATCTGTAATTCTCCCGCAACTCACTCTGAACAGTTATGGTTCTATACCACACCAGCTACTTGGGCTCCTGTTCATATCTGACTCTGCCTACATTAGAGAGCTAGCACCGACTTGACTTGGGCAGGACAGATTCACATGATTACATCACTGGTCCATCAGTAAAGACTTGTCATGTAGCTGCTTGGGAAAAAGACTGAGCTGGAGTAAATGGCTCCCTGAAAGGCTGACTCACTTTCAGATCTCTGCAAATGGTTACTGCGTTGCCTGGTATGTTAAATACCTAATGGTGCTGCAGCACTTCATATAATTGCCTTCCCTAACATTGGTTGCAAGTATAAATAGTCTTCTTAATATGCTCAGAAATGTTCAGACTCCAGATGCTCCCACAGTAAAGAGACCTGAGCTATAATTGCCACCAAACTCAGAAACTCTGGGTCAGAGAAACGTGATAAGCATTTTTTTTTTTTTTTTTTTTTTTTTTTTTTTGGTTTCCTACAGATTTCCTCCACCCCATATTCCTCCAAGCCAGCACCTAAAATGAGCCCGCATCCCTTTGCTCTGAGACTTAAGAAACCTTCAGAGATTGATTTCTGGGCCTTTGTTTTCCTTCTGAAGGAAACCTTCAGAGAAATCTACCTCAGAAAAACCCTCGAGTCTTTGCCAGGGGAGGTTTCATCATATCTATAGATGTTGGGAGCAGGTTGAGTGAAGGTCTTTCTTTGCTGAGTTTTACTTCTCTTGACTACTGTGTGTCCATATCTTCTTAGAAAAACATTGATGTGCTAGACACATGGTCAGGGGTCAGTAACACTTGCTGTTCTTCAGAGGGACTGAGTTCAGTTCCCAGAATTTGAATTAGAACCTTGACCATTAATTGGTTTGAATTTTTAAGGCTACATTCAAAAAGACAGGAATATTTCAGTAAACCCATTGTCCACTAGAATCAGAACCGCATTTCAAATCGCTTCATTTCTGACTTGACTATCTACATTTACACCTTCAGAGGTACCCCTAAATGGGGCACAAAGATCAAGTGTTCAAGGCTATTCTCAGCTATTCATCCAGTTGGGCACCAGCCTGAAGGAAATGGTGTCCTGTCTCAAAAACAAACAACAATAAAAAATCCCCAAACACAAAACAAAACAAACAAAAGTGCATCATACACCATGGGTCGGATTCTTTCCCTTCCCCAGCCTGTGCTAGGGAGGGAAAGTTGAGATGAGGGTTAGGAAGTCTCTGGTCCTGATCCACACACACTCTTATGGGATGGACTGAGGGGCTCTTGGGCATCCTTCTAGGTGTGGTTAGGAATTCTGTCAGGTACATCACTACCAGACAAGATTCCCACAGAAGTCCAGGGTTGAGAATGTATTTCATTAATCCATTTTTGTATACTCTCTGGACATCTGTTTGGTCCCTGCTTGTGGGCACTGCAGATCTAGCCCCAAAGAGATTTGCAGATTCATGGCTTCTCTGGGAGCCTTTCTAATTATGTCATGCCTAGGCCAGCTTTGGCCTCTTCCTTCTGAACCTGCCTTTCTCTGTTCTTATAAAAGGGAAATGCACCCTGTGTGGGCACAACAGTTTGTAGAGCAGACTACTGTGCCAAATTCAGGGCCATTTGACACTGGTGGGAACCCATGTGAGAAACACACTGGGCACAGTTTCCATGAATGAATGAGAAGCACACCTTCAAGGCAGAGATTTTAGACCTTAAGGCAGATTTAGAAACAATTGCAAAGGTCTCAACGCCTTTGCTTTCTAACTACTGACAGTCTCCTTGCCTTTCGAGTGGGTGTGAACAAGGAGCGATGTCACAGAGAGTTACAAGTCTGTCTTAGTAGAACATTTTCAGTTGAGGGAGGAAGGCAAGTCCCTCCAGCAGAAAGCTTAAGTCTAATTTGGCTGATTGGTGTACCATGAAAACTGATTTTATCAATTTGTTTATGTGACACATATTTTCTATAAATTAATTGAGCCCTTAAAATAGCAACAGAATTTATGAAAAAGCTCTACTGGCAAAGGCAGATTTAAATGAAGTGTTTAGTTTTCCTAATTCTTCTGGTAACACAGGAAATGCCGTGCTAGAATGGCAACCTTTCTCACTACTGTAACAGAATAAGTACTTTATGTCTACCATCTGCTTAGTTACCTCTTCTTCAGCTCTGGTACGCTTTTTTCTCATTGTCTCTCTCATCATCTCCCTGAGTTCATCTACCTGTTGGTTTACATCCATCTCCTTGCTGCTCTCTTGAATATCTCTCTAGTCTCTTCTTTATTCTATCCTGAGTTCAGCTAGTTGCTGGTTTATGCCCCTGCATTTTTCTTGAATCTCCCTTTTATATTCTCACTATTTTCCAGAATCCTCTCTCTTCCTGCTAGTGTCCCACCTCCTCTTTCTTGCTTCTGTTCATTGGTCATTGGTTTTTTTTATTGACAGGTGATATTTATAAGAGATTCTCTCTACAAAGATTTCTTTTTAGCTCACCATCTCCAAGGGATTTTAATCACAAAGGCATGGTATCCTGGTTTCATCTATGGTAGCAGTTCTCAACCTGTGGGTCACAACCCCTTTGGGGGTCGAATGACCCTTTCACGGGGGTCACATATCAGATATTCTGCATACCAGATATTTATATTATAATTCATAAGTGTAGCAAAATTGCAGTTATGAAGTAGCAAAGAAAACAGTTTTATGGTTGAGGGTAACCATAACATGAGGAACCTTATTAAAGGGTCACAGCATTAGGAAGGATGGTGGCTTTTTCACATGTGACAGACCAGAAGTAGAGAAAACAGTCAGAACCAAGGGCAGATATAGTCTTCAAAGGCCTGGTACCTTCCTTGCTCTAACCAGGTTCCAATTTCTAAAGGCTCCATAGCTTTCAAAATAGCACCATCAGCCCACAAAGAGCTTAACCCCGTGGGCAACGCTTCAGAGGCAAGCAGTAACACACGCCTGCTTAAAGAATAAACAGGAGTCATTAATCATCATTTGCTACATCTCAGAGCCTTCAGGGCTGAATTTCCCCAAAGCTGAGAAACTTAATCACTGTAGTGATGGAATCAAGACATGTTTTGAATCTTTTGTAAATCATATTGCTTCCTCTTTTAGTAGGACCAGCAGGCTCTTAATAAAATT
The DNA here is from genome assembly GCA_028551405.1 of Uromys caudimaculatus. Classification (NCBI taxonomy): domain Eukaryota; kingdom Metazoa; phylum Chordata; class Mammalia; order Rodentia; family Muridae; genus Uromys; species Uromys caudimaculatus. The sequence continues at coordinate 86,407,889 of CM052711.1, read as the reverse complement.
AAAGAACGCACATATTTATGCATGTAATAACTACACAGCAACATTTGAACTATTACACTGTTGGGTCTACTGTGAACTCATAATAATAAGTGATTAATCCATCCAGATAAAAGTCAACAGTGAGCCTCCAATGGTCCCTGAACATCTAAACAGTTTTACGTTCCTATTTTACAGATGTTTTCCTGGCACAGTACCACAGTAGGTTTTTCTGGCAGTAGGTCACTGATCACCTCAAAGCATACAGATATTACACTGGGCTAAGTCTGTGGGAGATGCAGAATGGCAGTGTGCATTCTAGAAGAAAAGGAGGTGATAAGAAGTCCTGGGCATTAAGTGAGCCATCCATGTCCTTTGTAAGTGAACCACTGTGTGGTTTCCACTCATGGTGTTTATACTTCATTGTTTGTACTTCAAAAGCTCCGTAATGCCTGCTATTTTGATGTAAATATTTATATCGCTCTGGAAAGTATATCCTTTGCAACTGTTTTACCTTAGGACGGGCACTTTAAATGTCAACTAAAAGTGTGTGGGCAGGTGTCTGGTTTCAATAGTCTTATAAGCTACAGTAGCAAGCTTGACGTGTGGGACTCTCAGTTTTGCTTGATTAATAAGGTCCCCTGCCTCTTGTGTATATCTGTGGGTGACCTGTCCTCGGGTAGAGGAGGCAGACAAGCAAACTTTCCTCCTTGAACAAACAGTCCTCTTAAAGGGAAGTACCTTGTGGACCCATTGTGCTGTTGTGGAATTCATCTGTAACCCTGCTCTCAGAAGGACAGGCAGAAAGGTAACAGGTATGAGCCCCCTCTTTAACCTACAGAGTGAGTCCTGGTGTCAACAAAACAAAAAAAACCTTATTTAAAATCACAAAGTTCTTCACAGTTATAACCTTTATACATTGACTTATAAAAACAAATTTACAAACCAGCAAGAAACTGCAGAACACCACCAGAAGGTTTTTGGTGTGCTTTCTCCCCTTGAGTCCCAGCAAATGCAGTTCATCTATGAAATGTAAGGTAGACCAATACATGCATGTTGTTAGCAAAGAATCCAGCACGTCCTTTCACATGCTTGCTTTAGCAGAACGTCCTCTCTCCCGGGTCTGCTTCAGCTACACGTTCCTTCATGAGTCAGCCTTAACCTGTGTCCTCTTCAGGAAAACACTCCTTCATATGTTTGCCCCAGGAAAACATCTTCCAACACAACTGAATCTCCAAAGAATCCTTGAGTTTCCACTTCATGGGGGCTCTGAGGACTGACATTCTTCCTAAATATCCCAAGAATAGTTTCCTTTAGAATCTCTATAGATTCTCATTTGTATCATCTACAACAAGGCTACTGTGCGTCACACACACATACATACACACACATTTACAATAAAATTGTAGCCACCTTACCATTTTAGGGCAATTAGTTCATTTTGAGACTCCAGCATCCTGACACCCTGATTTTTTCCCTCAGCCACATCTTCAAGCTCTTGTGATTCTGCAAACGGCTCATCTTACACAGTACCGCTGTGCGTGCCAGTGACTCAGTGCACTTCGTAGTTTGCATGCCTTGATTTAAGTCCCATCCTGGCTACTGATCTGCTCTCTAACTTGATGAACTCACCTGGAACTGTAGGCTGAATAAACTCTTCTCCCCTCAGCTGCTCTTGTCAGGGTATTTTATCACAGCAACAAAAATCAGCTAGAGCATTTGTTTTCATCATTTTAAAGCTGCTTGTTGAAAGGGTTATGTGGGCTAATGCAGATAAGGCTTTTGGCTCCAGAGAACCAGGGAGCACATGACACTGCTCTGTGTTGTTGTTGCTGCTCTCTAAAGCATAAGTCACATGCTGCTCTGGAAGTAAAGTTCTTTGGATGACATTTCCACAGGCTTTATTTGTTGTCATTTGTTTTTGATAGTTTAGCACCTCTCTGGGGCCATGTCACTCATACATACACCCGAGCATACAGTGCACACATACACACACATACCACATTACTGTCTGGGGAAGCCAAAGCCCTGGGCTTTCTCAACTTCTGCTCACCGTGAAGCAGCTACATTTTGGGGGCAGCTCTGCTTTTGAAAGCACTTGAAATGGGATGTAAGGCTCTTAGCTGCAACAGCTTGCTTCTATGACTTGCTCATATGAGCCCTCTGACTTTTTATAGGTGTTTGCTTGTGCTGTTTGCTGTATTTTTTATTTTTGAATTATTTCATACTTCACTATTTATGTTTTCATTTTCAAGTACAGAATTTCACTTTCCACTGATTCTGAATTCAGATCTCTGAATCCAAACAGGACAAACTGGGTTGAGCTCTGTTTTACTTTTTCATTTGTTGATGAAATAAAACACCATAACCAAGGCAACTTATAAAATGAAAGCATTCAATGTGGTACTTACTGTTTCAGAGGGTTAGAGCCTATGCTCAGCATAGCAAGGAGCATGTAAGCAGGCAGGCAGGTAGGCAGGCATGGCACTGCAGCAGTGCCCGAGATACACAAAAGGCAGAGAGAACCAACTGGGAACATCATGGGCTTTTGAAATCTCAAAGCCTAACCCCAGGGACACACCTCCTCCAGCAAGACCACACCTCTTAATCCTCCTGAGACAGTTCTATCAACTGAAGATTCAAATGTAAGAGCCTGTGGGGTCATTCAGACCATGACAAGCTGTCTTAAAGGAAGAAGATCTGCACTCTGTGGCATGGATTCCGACAATGCCACAGCCACTGTCTTGTTAGATCTTATAGCACTAATATGACACATATCATCATACTCATTTTAGAGATGAGAATTTTGTCCTATTAAAAAAGGAGTAAACATCCAAAGCTATGTCACTCCTGCACTGAGAGGACCAGGATGTTTCCCTCTGGCGTGCCACATTTCTGAACTTTACCTAAGCTTATTTCCATTTTATTAGAGGAGAATTCAGGAAGCTCTCCCTATCTTCATCTACTGGTCTATCCACACAGCGATAGGTTTTATGGCTGTATCTTTCGTTCATCCATCTCACCGGGATTTGTATGTCACTTAATGCAGCACTGTTCAAAATGCTTTATGAGAGATGTGGTAGCATATGACAGTAATCCTAGTCCTTGTGAATTGAAACTAGGAGGATTATAAGTTCAAGACCAGCCTGGGGTATATATCTAGACATTGTCAGGGGTTGGAGGAAGTGATATAACTTCACACTGAGGAGACTGCTCAGTGGTAAAGCACACTTGCTACTCTTGGAGATATTGGTTCCCAGTATCTACTTGGTGGTTCACAACTTAGGGTAACTCCAGTTTCAGGATGTCAAACACTTTCTTCTTGTCTCTGTAGGTAGCAGGCACACACATACAGATATGGAAGCAAAACACTCAAACACATGTAAGAGAAATAAATAAATGTTTAAAAACTGTTCAGTGGGGAAATGAAGGACATGAATGACTTCCAAATGAAGGACTTCCTTGGGTAGCTGGGATGGCAGATATTCTCAGCATTGGATCACTGAATCTCCATATAACATCAGGTGGAGCTTGTAGATGGGGAATGAGTGGGGTGGGGGGAGAGTGAATGGATGAATGAATAAAGCAACAGTGAGGCTAAATTGTGAGGTCACATGATCATGACCAAATCCTAGGAAGGTATCCCCTTTTGTCAAGGTTATACATAGAGTTAAAAATCAAATAAGGACTGGAGAGATGGTACAGTAATTAAGAGCATACCCTGCTCTTGCAGACAACTCAAGTTCAGTTCATAACTGCAGCTCCCAGAGATTTGGCTCCCTTAGCTTCCATGGGCTTCTGCATGCACACACACACACACACACACACACACACACACACAATTTTGGCAAATTCAAACAGTATGGGAAGGCTGGGGGCAAGTCTCAGCAACTCTCCCTAACACTAACTCCTGGTCAGGGCAGCCACTTTGAACTTTTAAAGGCCTTGCTTCTGGGAACTGCCTTGTCTTTATCACAGAATATGCTTGTGCGGCTAGTGTTTGATTTATCCCTCTAAAATAACATCTGATGCCTTTGATCTATCACTATTTTAAATTACCATGACAATAAAAATCACGAGTTTTTTTTTTTCTTTCAAAAGTTCTGTTGACCAGCCATATCTTTTATCTTGATAACTAAGGAGCTCTTTCTCTGTATCTCCAATTATATTACTTGCTCTTCTATTGCTGCAATGACCAAGGCAACTGATAGAAGGAAGGGGTATTTGGGATTTATGGTTCCAGAGGGATCCCTCACCATCACAGTGAAGAAGTGTGGCAGCAGACAGGCATGGTGACTGGAACAGCTGAGAACTCATTCTGGAAGCAGAAATCAGAGAACTAACTGGGGGTTGCAGAGACTCTGAAAGCTCAAAGCCTGCCCTCCAGTGATGGAGGCTCCTCAAACAACAGTACCACCTGGGGACAGAGTAGTCAAATAGCAGAGAATATGGCATACAGCTCATTGAAACCATGTCAGCATCCCTGCTTCCATTTGGCTAGTTTCTTCTGTGTTTCTGAAACATCTAAGACAGATGTGTCTTAGGCTGCATCAGCTCTTTCCTCAATTTAATGTGTCTTTTCTCTTAGATTACTATTTTACATTTACCTTTATTTTAGTTTACATAATTTCATTTTACTACACTGGGAATCAGCACGAGGGGTTTGTGAGTTCTAGGAAAGTGCTGTACCACTAAGCCACCACCTACTGAGTAACTTCTGGACCTTTCCATTACATAAGTTCCATTCACTTTCTGTGACAGAATAAGTGAAAGATAGAGATTCTGATTCCCACTGTTTCTGAAAATCTGCTCTTCTCCAGATTTGAGGGGATTCGGGAGTGTGCCCAAATCAGATGCAATTCACTTTTCTCCGTATTTAACAGGCAATTATCCCACCTTTCCGAGTCTATGGAGGACCAGATGTCAGGTTTCTCTTTGTCTATTCTCCTTTAGGATGCTTCTTTTTCTTGGATGCTCACCACACGGAAACTGATTGATGTGCTGGCCCCTCGTGGTGCTCGTCCCTGACTCTAGTGTTTCAGTGTGAAGATTTCTGTCTTGGTTCTAGAGAGTTCTGTTGTTGTTTCTTTTATCTTCCCCAGTTTCTCCTCTGGGAACCACACACTCTAGTACCCGGTCTGTGCCCATCAGTTCCCATGTTTTCCTTCTTTCCTCCCATGGGTTCTTTTTATTATTCATATTAATTTATATTAGCATTATGTTCTGATCCCCACATGGAATATTTTCATTTTTGCCACTTTATTCATTTTAAAATTTCAGATCCAGTGAGATGGCTCAGCAGGCAGAGACTCGAGCCATTACATACATGCCTGAGCCCATGAGTTCAGTCCCAACAAAGTGGCAGGAGAGACCCGATTCCAGCCCCAACTCCTCTCCATCTGCACACCAAGGCACACATGCACCTACACACAATAATAAAGAAATAGTGAGTTAAATTTCCAAGGAGCCGTTCTTATCACTAGGTATTGTCATTTTATATCATTTTAGCCCTGTTTTGAAATTTCATTGCTGTTTGTTCATTTATTTGCTTGTTTGCTTGCTTGCTTTTGACTTGGATTTGAGATGGGTTGTTGTTGTTGTTGCTTGCTAACTATTCTTTTCTCTGCATTAGTTTTTGGACTTATTCAAGCTGGGTCTCGTGTGGTCAGAGGTCCTCAGTTGTCAGTGACCCATGGCCACATATTCTTGAAGAGACTGGTTAGAAGCCTCCACGTTCATGTGAATGATGTAGTGATGATTCCTTCTGACCACTCAAATGTTAGCTTGTGGGGTTCTTTCTCTGGAGGGACTTAGGGAGTCCAAAGGAGTCCTCCTATGCCCTAAAGGCAACAGCTACATTCTGCATGTGCCTTGGCGTGGCCCCTCAGTCCTGCTCAGTCAACACTCTGCAAATGTTCCCTGACCTCTGTAATCCTGTACTGACCCTGTCTTCTACATTGCTTTTTACTGTCATTTTATCACATAGATGAGAAACCAGAAGTGATAGGCAGCTATCTTGAGTACCTGACTTATGGCTTCTCATTTGAAGAGGACCTTTTCTGGTGACTCTGGGTTCCATCATTGTGGCAGCTGGGGGCTGGGGATGGGGAACAGAGGTTGTTGTGAGGGTGGGGGTGCTGGTCAGGGAGGGAGATTCTCCCAGATGTGTCTGCTCTTCTTTTTTTTATTCTCATCTTTGCTCACCTGTATTTCCAGTTTGCCTTGCACCTTCTTACACTGGTATTTCCTCTACTGCTACTAACTTTCTAGAAGTTTCTAAACATTCCAGTTCTGCTGGCTGGGTACACACATTAGAGACTGGGATTTTCTTGTTTTGTTTGTTTTTTCCTTCTGGACCAAATCAACTCTCTAATTGAGAGCTTCTGATTATAATCACCACTCTTGACAGGAGCCTTCCGGTTTCCACCTGTGGCGGGAGACTTCTGCCTGGGCCACCAGGGCTCCATAGCTAAATAGCACCAGAAGAAAACTAGCCTTCCAGACCCTCTGGACACAGGGACTGAGGAAAAGCCTGGGACAGGAGACTTCTGGTTTCCATCTGTGGCTGGGGACCTCAGCTAGTGCCACAGGGCACATAGTAAATAGTGCCAGGAGAAAGCTAGACTCCCAGGAGTGTGGACAAGCCTGTCTGCTCAGAGGGAACCACCTGGAATCCCAGGACATAGTGACTGAGGAGTGGTCTTCTGGCTTCTTTCAGCGGCCAGGGAGCTGATCCTTTGACACAGGGCTCCATATTCAAATAGTGCCAGGAGAGAGCTGGTGTCCTAGGAGTGCCAACACACCTTTGCACACAGGCAAGACCATCACCTCTGTTCAAATTCACTGGATCAAGAGGGACCCTTGCAGAGCCATCAGGACACAGGAACCAAGGGACAGCTGCAGATAAGATGCTTCTGGTTTCTGTCTGCACCCCAGAGTTGACCCTGTGCCACAGCTGTCCAAACCGAAATTCCTCTCAGAGAGAGCTGGTCTTCAAGGAGTATTGACACAGAGGCTTGCAGGAGGAACAAGCCACAGCCAGAAAGAGTAAGACCAGCTAACACCAGAGTTAACCAGATGGTGAAAGGCAAGGGGAAGAACATAAGGAACAGAAACCAAGTCTACTTGGCATCATCAGAACCCAGCTCTCCCACCACAGCAAGCCTTGGATACCCTAACACACCAGAAAAGCAAGACTAAGATTTAAAATCATTTCTCATGATGATGATGATAGAAGACTTTAAGAAGGAAATAAATAACTCCCTTAAAGAAATACAAGAGAACACGGGTAAACAACAGGAAGCCCTTAAAGGGGAAATCACAAAAATCCATTAAATAATTACAGGAAAACACAATAAAAAAGATGAAGGAAATGAACAAAACCATCCAGGAACTAAAAATAGAAATAGAAACAACAAAGAAATCACAAAGGGAGACAATCCTGGGGTTAGAAAACCTAGGAAAGGGATCAGGAATCATTGATGCAAGCATCACCAACAGAATACAAGAGATAGAAGAGAGAATCTCAGGCTCAGAAGATACCATAGAAAACATTGACATAACAGTCAAAGAAAATGTAAAATGCAAAAAGTTCCTAATCCAAAACATCCATGAAATCCAGGACACAATGAGAAGACAGAACCTAAAGATAATAGGCATAGAAGAGAGTGAAAATTCCCAACTTAAAGGACCAGTAAATATCTTCATCAGAATTAAAGAAGAAAACTTCCCTAACCTAAAGAAAGAGATGAATATAAATATACAAGAAGCCTACTGAACTCCAAATAGATTGGACCAGAAAAGAAATTCCTCTGTCACTTTATAATGAAAACACCAAAATTAAAAGCAGTAAGGGGAAAAGGTCAAGTAACATATCAGAATTACACCAGACTTCTCACCAAAGACTATGAAAGCTAGAAGATCCTGGGCAGAACTCATACAGACCATAAGAGAACACAAATGCCGATCTGTGGGTGGAGACCTCTGCCTGGGCCACCAGGAGTCCATAGCCAACGAGTGCTGGAGAAAGCTACCCTCCCAGGAGCTTGGAAAAGCCGTGAGTGGGGTTAAGGGGAGCAACACCTCTCACCCAAACCTGCCTGGATCCGCTGGGATCCAGGGCCTGAGAACCTGGGGTCAGGAAACCTCTGAACCTTCCAGTTTCATCTGTGGGTAGAGACCTCTGCCTGGGCCACCAGGGGCCTGTGCCTGGGGACCTCAGCCTGGGCCACAAGGCTCCAGGAGAGAGCGGGTATCCGAGGAGTGCTGATACACCTTTGAGCACAGGCAAAACCACCACTTCTGTTCAAACTCACTAGATCAAGAGGGACCCTTGCAGAGTCATCAGGGCATAGGAACCGAGGGACAGCTGGGGACAAGATCCTTCTGATTTCTTTCTGTACCCCAGAGCGGACCCTGTGCCACAGCTGTCCAAACCGAAATTCCTCTCAGAGAGAGCTGGTCTTCAAGGAGTACTGACACAGAGGCCTGCAGGAGGGGCAAGCCACAACCAGACAGAGTAAGATCAGCTAACATCAGAGTTAACAAGATGGCAAAAGGCAAGGGTAACAGCATAAAGAACAGAAACCAAGAGTACTCGGCACCATCAGAACCCAGGTCTCCCACCACAGCAAGCCCTGGATACCCCAACACACCAGAAAAGCAAGACTCAGATTTAAAATCATTTCTCATGATGATGATAGAAGACATGGAGAACACAAATGCCAGCCCAGGCTGCTATACCCAGCAAAACTTTCAATTACCATAGATGATGAAACCAAAATATTCTATGATAAAATCAAATTTACACCATATGTTTCCACAAACCCACCCCTACAAAGGATAATAGATGGAAAACGTCAACTCAAGGAGGGAAACTACACCCTAGAAAAGGCAAGAAAGTAATCTTTTAACAAACTCAAAAGAAGATAGCCACATAAAAGTAAAAATAACATTGAAAATAACAGGAACCAACAATCACTATTCCTTAATATCTCGTACATCAATGGACTCAATTGACCAATAAAAAGACATAGACTGACAGACTGGATCCATAAAGAAGACCCAGCATTTAGCTTCATTGAGGAAACGCAGCTCCGTGATAAAGACAAACACTACCTTAGACAAAAGGGCTGGAAAACAATTTTCCAGGCAAAGGGTCACAAGAAACAGGATGGACTAGCCATTCTAATATTGGATAAAATTGACTTTCACCCAAAAGTCATAAAAAAAGATAAGGAAGGACACTTCATACTCATCTAAGGAAAAAAATCTACCAAGAAGAACTCTCAATTCTGAACATCTATGCTCCAAATGCAAGGGCACCCACATTCATTAAAGAAATTTTACTAAAGCTCAAAGCACACATTGTACCTCACACAATAATAGTAGGCGACTTCAACACCCCATTATCATCAATGGACAGATCTTGGAAACACAAACTAAACAGAGACACTAACAGATGTTATGACCCAAATGGATTTAACAGATATCTATAGAACATTTCATCCTAAATCAAAAGAATATACCTTCTTCTCAGCACCTCATGGTACCTTCTCAAAAATTGACCATATAATCGGCCACAAAACAAATCAAATCTCTACAGATTAAGGCTGGTCTTCAATGGAAACAACAACAACAGAAAGCCCACATACACATGGAAGCTGAAAGCATTTGACAAAATTCAACATCCCTTCATGATGAAAGTCTTGGAAAGATCAGGATTGAAGGCCCGTACCTAAACATAGTAAAAGCAATATACAGCAAGCCAGTAGCCAACAACAAACTAAATTGAGAGAAACTCTAAACAATCCCACTAAGATCAAGGACTAGACAAGACTGCCCTCTCTCTTCCTATCTATTCAATATAGTGCTTGAAGTTCTAACTAGAGCAATTAGACAACAAAAGGAGGTCAAAGGGTTACAAATTGGAAAGGAAGAAATCAAAATATCACTATTTGCAGATGATATGATTGTATACTTAAGTGACCCGAAAAACTCCACGAGAGAACTGCTGCAGCTGATAAACAACTTCAGCAAAGTGGCCTGATATAAAATTAACTCAAACAAATCAGTAGCCTTCCTATACTTGAAGGATAAACAGGCTGATAAAGAAATTAGGGAAATGACACCATTCACAATAGTCACAAACAATATAAAGTATCTTGGTGTGACTCTAACCAAACAAGTGAAAGATCTGTATGACAAGAACTTCAAGTCTCTGAAGAAAGAAATCGAAGAAGACCTCAGAAGATGGAAAGATCTCCCATGCTCATGGATTGGCAGGAT
>CM052711.1:86371597-86397126 GCA_028551405.1 Uromys caudimaculatus | reverse complement strand
AATAAAGACACATGCTCCACTATGTTCATAGCAGCCATATTTATAATAGCCAGAAGCTGGAAACAACCCAGATGTCCCTCATCAGAGGAATGGATACAGAAAATGTGGTACATTTACACAATGGAATACTACTCAGCTATTAAAAACAATGACTTAATGAAATTTGCAGGCAAATGGATGGAACTTGAAAATATCATCCAGAGTGAGGTAACTGAGTCACAAAAGAATGAACATGGTATGTACTCACTGATAAGTGGATATTAGCCCAAAAGTTCGGAATACCCACGTTTCACTTCACAGTAACCGTTGGACTGAGTGTGAGGTCCCAGATGGAGGAGTTGGAGAAGGGACTGAAGGAGCTGAGGGAGCTTGTAGCCCCATGGAGGGAGCAACATTGTCAACTGGCCTGACCCATGGTGCTCCTGGAGACTGGACCACCCACCAAGGAATACACATGGAGGGACCATGGTTCGGACCACATATGTGGCAGAAGAGGGCCTTATTGGCCATCAGGGGGAGGAGAGGCCCTTGTGCCTGAGGGTGTTAGAGGCCTCAGTATAGGGGAATGCCAAGGTGGGAAGACAGGAGTTGGTGGGTGTGTGGATTGGTGGGGGAATACCCTCATAGAGGCAGGGGAAGGGGAGATGGGATAGGGGGTTTCCAAAGTGGAGACCTGTAAAGAGGGAAACATTTGAAATGTAAATAAAGTATCAAAAAATAAAAATTAAAAGAAAAAAAGAAAAATCACCACTCTTTTCTTGCACAGGGTATTTGGGCATTTCCAGTTTGATTAACAGGATAGCCTGATCACAGGCTTCTATTTCTGGCAAAGAATAGTTTTTAACCCTCACTATGTGAGACTATCCAGTCCCTGGCCTCCAGAGGACTAGGCTTCCTATGCCACTGCTTTCTCCCTGCTCTGGTCACTGGAAGCATCCTCTCTGCCCTGATCCCCACCCACCAGGAGATTTTTTTCATACTGTTTCTGCTCTTTGGAGCTTCTTGTAAACCTGTTTTTTTTTTTTTTTAAATCTTGGATTTCATGGAAAATAGTTTGCCACCTATCCCTTGTATAACCAATCCTTCATCACAAATATCCCTGCTAAGATTTCATGGTGAAGAAGGAAGGTTCCAGAAAACTGGACTTTGGAGGCTGAACAGACCCCTCCATAATTTAAAGCACTTGTTTTTGCAGAGGGCCTGGGCTCCATTATCAGCACCCAGCGTGATCAGATGGTCTGGGCTCTGTTGGAGAAACCGCAGCCAGCACCTCCGAAGCTCAGCTTGTTTGTTATACAGAGTTGAAGAGGGAAGCAAGGTCATTGCAAACAGCTGAACAAAGGTGACATGCTACATACAGATAAGCACAGAGGCAGGGTTTGTCGTATTCTGCTGGATCAAGGGGGCAGCTTTAGCTGACCTTGGTAGGAACAATCCCTGTAGGGGAGTAGTCTTCAGAGTTCCTGGAGTAGCTGAGCAAGGACAAAGGCTCATGTCAACAACACATCTTCTCTTAGGTCTTTATTCAGTTAGGGCAAATATTTTCCAACTTGTTCATCTTTCTGCATAAGCATTTTCCCCTTTAGCTTAGGACTTAAAGATTTATGATGACAATTCTTACTGCTGTGAGACATTTTAAGTGAAAGAAAATTCTCATTCTGTGCACTCAAGCAAATGACTTAATCAATTTCTCCTTGACTTACACAGAGGAAATCTGAAGTTCATGCTTTAGAAAGCTTTATGTAAGACTTTTTTCTCCCACACTGCACATCAAACTGACTTGTTATTCAACTGCTAATAATGTTGCGATAATTAAGATTGTGTGAAGACAAATAGAAATTCACTTATATAATTAGGAAGGGGAAAGTGTTCAAGTGGCTATGTCAATGGATGCAAAAGGCAACTTCCTTATTGGCACGGACCACTGAAGTGTGAGCTTCAATCTGCCCATCTCCCATAATGTAGAATTGCTTCATCTAAACAAAACAAGCAAAGAGAAGAAGAAGAGGAGGAGGAGGAGGAAAAGAAGAGGAGGAAGAAGAGAAAAGGGAAAGGGGCTTGATTGCAGATGTTATCCTTTTAAGTGTGTCCTGTGGTAGGCAGTTTTTCTATTTTTGTCTTTCTGTTCTTTGATGGTTATTTAGGGTTTGACTCTGGTGAATCTAGGCTTTACCATCTGTGGGTTGTTTGGGAAAATTGGGAAGTTTGGAATGAGTAGTCAGGGCATAGCCTCGCACATGAAAAAACAGGCAGGCACCTTCTGTATCACTGTGGATCATGTTGGCAATGCAGAGTCCCATATCCCTCCAGACCGCTAGACTGTGCCTGTTAATGAACTCCTTATTAAACTGTGTGGAGCCTTGCTTCCAGAGCCATTGAGATCAGAGCTCTGTCAGACGGACAGGAGAGAGTGCATTCCTCAAGGTCACAGACTCGCAGCAGGACCAACTGCAGCTTACAGTGGCCTTATCACACTTCACTCCTACAGCATTCATAATTATAATTTACCATATAATTATAATTTCCTATTTTCTTTATTTATGTTGATGGATCAACATTGTGAGGTGTTTATTTTGGTTTCTTTTCTAAGAATAATGTTTGAGTTTGTTGATTTTCTTTGGTGTGTATTTTTCTACTTCATTAATGTCTGCTTTTACTACTATTTTTTTCTTTCTCTGATTTTATTCTACTATTTGTCCTAGTTCTTTGGTAGACTTGTAAGCATATTAAGCTTTACAGTGTCTTCTTTCCTAATATAAACATATAAGGTTGCAAATTGTTCCCTAAGAACCACTATAGCTACACCTGACAAACACTGACATAATTTTGAGTTTTTATTTAGTTCTTAATATTTCCCAATGTGATTTTGTGTTTAGTACATGGACATACTTAACATTTCACAGACGTTTTCAAATGTATGATGTCTGGTAGATGTCCCTTTGTTTCTAACTGAAATGAACTATGACTAAATATCATGGTCTCTATGATTAATTCTTTATATATTTGTCAATGCAAGCAGGTTAAAATTCTCCAAGAGATGAATTTTTGTCGGAAGTCAAACCTGACGTTACCTGCTGTTCTGTGAAGCCTATTCAGTCAGGTGCAATGTTAGAAAGGACAGGGCGTCCCCGTCTAGGGTCCCAAAGGTTGAAAGAATGTCTGGTATTTCCTGAAAACAGTAGAGGGTTAGCCTTGGGCCATGTGTAACCTTCCCACCTGGCTGTATTCTTAAGCTGCTCTTCTGAAGTAAATGTTGGAGCTTGCGCGGAGGGACTCTGTCTTGCTCCCGGTACCGCGTGTTTTCTTGTCTCGTTCTTTCCTCCATCAGTCCCCTTTCCTCAGAACCACACTGAATTCCCTGCAGGCCAGGGACAAATTTTGGCACCTTAATCACAAGCTGTTAATGTGTATTTACTTAATCAAAACTTCACATGTGCATATAACGTGTTCCCACCACCCCCTTCCTTCCCCTCAAATTCTTCCTCTATCCTCACCATCTTTACCCTCCCAACTTTATATGCTCTCTCTCTCTCTCTCTCTCTCTCACACACACACACACACACACACACACACACACACACACACACACACTGAGGAGATGCAGAGAAGAGATGGCTCAGTGATTAAGAAAGAGCAGTGACTGCTTTTGCAGAGGACCAGAGTTTGATTTCTAGCATCCACATGATGGCTCACAACTGGCTGTATCCTCGGTTTCAGATGATCTGATGTTCTCTTATGGCCTCTGCAGGTATCAGGCATGCATGAACATGGTGCAAAGACATACAGACAAAACTCGTATGCATAAAACAAACAAACAAGCCCCACTGAGTCCACTTAGTGCTGCCTGTATGTGCATGCACATAAGACTATCTAATGGAGCACAGATAGCCTGTCAGGAGTCGAATTCCTAAAGAAAAATGACTCCATGGTGGTCTGATAAGATACAGGGGGTTATTTCAATTTTTCTTGTATCTGTTGAGGCTTGCTTTGTGACAGAGTATATGGTCAATTTTGGACAAGGTTCATGAGATGCTGAGAAAAAGGTGTATTCTTTTGTGTTTGGGCGAAATGTTCTGTAGATATCTGCTAGGTTCATTTGATTCATAGCGTGTATTAGTTTCATTATTTCTCTGTTTAGTTTCTGTCTCCATGACCTGTCAATTGGTGAGAGTGCAGTGTGGAAGTCTCCCACTATTAAAGTGTGATGTGTGATTTAAGCTTTAGTAATGTTTCTTTTATGAATGTGGGTGCCCTTGCATTTTGGGGCAAAGATGTTCAGAATTGAGATGTCATCTTGGTAGATTTTTCCTTTGATGACTATGAAGTGTCCTTTCCCATATCTTTTGATTAATTTTGGCTGAAAGTTCATAACCCAATTAAAAAATGGGGCACAGAGTTAAATAGAGAATTCTTAATAGAGGACCCTCTAATTGCTGAGAAGCACTTAAAGAAATGTCAACATCCTTAGTCATCAGGAAAATGCAAATGAAAATGACTCTAAGATTCCATCTTACACCCATCAGAAGGCTAAGATCAAAAGCTCGAGTGACAACTCATGCTGTTGAAGATGTGGAGCAAGAGGAACATTTTTCCATTACTGGTAGGAGTGCAAACTTGTACAAGTGCTTTGGAAATCAATTTGGCAGTTGCTTAGAAAACTGGGAATAGTTCTACCTCAAGACCCAGCTATATCATTCCTGGGATTATAACCAAAAGAGGTTCTACCATATCACAAGGATATTTGCTCAACTATGTTCATAGCAGCTTTATTTGTAATATCCAGAAACTGGAAGTAACATTGATGTCCTTCAACTGAAGAATGGATAAAGAAAATATGGTACATTTACACAATGGAGTACTACATGAAATTTGCAGGCAAATGAAAAGAACTAGAAAATATCATCCTGAGTGAGATAATCTAGACCCAGAAAGACATGTGTGATATGTACTCACTAATAAGTAGACATTGGCTATTCGGGATAACCATGCTACAATCCACAGGCCCAAAGTGGGGTGGTTGAATCTCACTAAGAAGGGGAAATAAAATAAACATCAGAGGTGGATAGAGAGAGGGCACTGGGTGGGAGAGACAGTTGGGAGGAGAACTGGGGTAGGGATCAGGTATGGGGAGGGCAGAGGTAGTGCTGGGAGAGAAAACAGAAACCCGTGGAGAGAATCTCTGAGACTAGCCAGAGACCTGGATGGGGGAGGCTCTTGGGAGTCTATGTGGGTGACCCTAGCTGAGAATCCTAGCAGCATGGGGTATGGAGCCTGAAATGGTCACCTCCTGTAGCCAGGTGGGACTTCCAATGGAGGGAGAGGGACATCAACCCACCCACAAAACCTTTGACCCAGGATTTGTCCTGCCTACAAGATATACAAAGATAAAGATGGAACAGAGATTGATAGAATGACCAACCAATGACTGCCCCAACTTGAGGACCTCCCCATGGGAAAGAGCCAACCCCAACACTATTAATGATACTCTTCTGTGCTTGTAGACAGGAGCCTAGCATAACTATCTTCTAAGAGGCTTCACCCAGCAGCTGATGGAAACAGATGCAGAGACCCACAGCCAAACAGTAGGCAGAGCTTGGAGAGTCTTGTGGAAAAGTGGAAGAATTGAGGAAGTTGGAGGAGTCAAGGATACCAGAAGAAGACCTACAGAGTCAACAAACCTGGGCCCATAGTGTCTCCAAAGACTGAACCACTAACCAAAGAGGATGCATGGGCTGGACCTAGGTCCCCTACTCATTTGTAAGAGATGTGCAGCTCGGTCGTCATGTGCTACCCTAACAAGCAGAGCAGAGGCTGTCTCTGGCTTTGTTGCCTGCCTTTGGATCCCTTTCTCTAGCTGGGTTGCCTTGTCTGGCCTCAGTGGGAGAGGATGTGCCTAGACCTGTGACTTGATGTGCCAGAGTGGTTGGTACCCATGGGGGTATCCTTTAGAGATGGGGATAGAGGAATGGTGGAAGGGGGTGTCAGATGGGACTAGAAGAGAGGAGGAAGGGGGGTTGTGATCAGGATGTGAAGATGATAGATAGATAGATAGATAGATAGATAGATAGATAGATAGAAAAAGGAAAGGAAAAAAAGAAAAGAAAGGAAAAGAAAAATGACTCTTTCCCAGTACCATAAATTTGTAGCAGCTTCTCAGATGGGGTGGGATTTTGTGACTGTCCCCATCCATGCTGAGATTTGGACTAGCTTGTTCTTATGCAAATCTTGTGTATGTAAATCTTGATGGTGCCTGAGAACCAAGCAAGCATAGGCCTGGGGGATTGACACAAAAAGACACAGACATGGGTCATTCATCCAAGCAGAATGCCGAAACTTGTTTATTCCTTTGGCCTTAAATACTCTCCTCCCTGGGGTGGGTAACCACCAAGGGGGAAGTAAATCATAAGACAAGGCTGACTGACCGCATGGCCGGAGATGACTCATTGTTTACCATGCTCTGGGCCAAACCACAAAGGTAATAGTAAAACAGGCTAGGCAGGAAAAACATCCCTGAGACAGGGGTCTGTTTCCAACATAATCTCAGCCACTGGAGATTAATGTTTGCAATGACCCTATTATGTTTAGAAAATATTCTGTTGCTGCCAATGTCTACTGCTGGCTCTTACACTCTTTCTGCACCCTACTCCATGATGACCACCAAGCCCTGATAGAATAAATACATCCTAATTAGAGCTGAATGTTTTTAAGTTTCTTCTCTCTGCACATTGACTAGCTCTTTGTATAAATTGCTATTTGAAAAAGAAACTTCTCTAATAAAGGTTGAGAGATGCACTGGTCTACATATGTAAGGATAAGAATTTAGGAGACAATTCAATACTATGTCTTTTTTTACAGAATAGTAATATTAGGTTCTTAGTATTGAGCCTATGTGGTAGGCAGTCACCACTTTTAACCCAGCTAACATTATGAGGCATACAGAGAAGGCTTTAAATTCCATCAGAAAGTAGATGTTTGCTCCTATACTACTCACACCTCTATTTCATTAGTGGTCATATCTTGTAGGGTCAGTTGTTATTGTAACGTATTTTTGACATTCTGTTACATACTAGATATTTTCAAGTTTAGAACTGCTATATATTTTGAGGAAATTGGTGGTTTTGTTATTCATTATGTCAGGATTTTTAGCTCTAGTAATGCTTTTTTGCCTTAGTTTACTTTGTCTAATGACAGGAATGTTGCTCTTGATTTCTCTGGTTAATATTTCCCAGTATGTAACTTTTTGTTTTAAACATCTTTAACTTCTGTTCTTCCTGTGCTCTCATGTTTAAGAAATACCTTTTTGGGGGAAGGTAAGATGCCTCTGCACATAGATGCACTCACCTTAAAACCTGGTGACCTGAATCTGATGCTTTGAAACAAGGAGAAGGAAAAGGGAAAAACTTGACTGTTCTCAACATCACAGCTATGGTTCCCTGCACAAGTTGTACACAAGACCAAGCTGATCAACATTTCAGCATTAGTGCTGACCAGCTGACAAACTCTAGGCAGTAGATGCTGCTGGGAAAGGAGCATGAGGTTTCTTTAAAAGTGTGGCCCTTGGCAAGTCAACCATGTTCCTGTGAATGGCCCCACACTCATGTGCATGCAAGAAGCATGGATCAGACTCAGTGATGATAAAAGTTACTGAAAGACCCGAGCCCATTGTAAGGAAGTTAGACCCCCCTTAGCAAAATTAAAGCCAGAGATAATATAGCCATAGTCCACTGCCTATGCTTTCCCATGAGAAACGGATGATCCTGGCCTGACCCCCAGGGCTGTCCCTCAGGCTCCAGGAACTGACCCCAGGAAATAGCTAATTGCAGGAATGTTATTGCAACCGCCTTATGGCTAACCTATATCCTTTGTCCCAGGAAATAGCTAACCACAGGAATGTTATCGCAACTGCCATATGACAAACTTAGAACATTCTATACTTTCCCATGATGCATAGAATTTCCTTGCTTTATGGTTTTTTTCTTTAAATACCCCTGACTTTAGTTGCTCAGGGTCAAACTCCTCTGCCTCTGCGTAGGTTACAAGCTCGACCCCAGTGCACTGGTCCCCTGAATAAACCTCGTGTGATTGCAGCAAGAACGGTCTCTCGTGAGTTCCTTGGGGGGTTGCGCTATCCCGAGACTGGAGTGAGGGTCCCCCTCATATGCGGAAGTCTTTCAAGTGGGGACTTGTCTGGGATTTGTGACCACTTTCGACTCCAAAGACCAACTTGGAGGTGAGACTCTGTCTGTATTTTTGTTGTCTATGCCAGCTAGAGTCTAGTCTGAATCTGTATTTTCGGTTTGCGTGCAGTCTGGTTTGCAGTCGCTTGCGCCTCCGTGAGGAGACGACGATCCCCCAGTCTCGGGTAGAGGCTGGGGGCGTGATCAGCCGACGGGCTTGGAGATCACCGACTGTCACCCTGGGAGACGTCCCAGGAGGTCTGGGGGGGAGCCCCAGGGATGCCTGGATGACTTCCGTCTGGGTGCTGAGGGGGATACGGTAGTTCTTCTCCAGTGGAGAGACTATACGCCCTCCTGGCCGTCCGATTTTTTGAATTGGTCTTGCCTGTCTTGGTGGAAACAGGCGCTTGTCAGTCTTTGTCTGTGTGTCTTTTGTTTCTGTTTTGTCTTACTTGTGACTCTGACGATGGGACAGACGATAGCAACTCCTCTGAGTCTGACTTTGAAACACTGGACTGAGATTAAAGTTAGGGCACATAATTTGTCAGTTGAGGTCAGGAAGGGACCATGGCAGACTTTTTGCTCCTCAGAATGGCCAACTTTTGACGTTGGCTGGCCTCCAGAGGGCACTCTTGACTTAACTGTCATCCTTGCTGTTAAGGCTATTGTTCTTCAGGAGGGACCAGAGTCCCACCTGGACCAGGTGCCCTACATCTTTGTCTGGGAGGCTCTTGCATGAAATCCTCCTCCATGGCTCAAATCTTGGGCACAGAAACGAAAGCCAGGCTCCCGAGTCCTGGCTCTCAGAGAATCGGAACACAAACCGAAAGCAGAAACTCCGAAGCTTGTGACTCTGCCCAAGAATCAGCCTTCGGCTCCTCCTAAGATCTATCCCGAGATCGAGGAGCCGCCCGAATGGCCCACTCCTCTTCCTCCCCCTTACACCCTACCTCAGATTATGGGTCCCGGAGGGAGGACTGGCTGCCGGAACCCCAAGTCGGTGCGCCCAGAGTCCTGCACAGGGCCCTGGAGGACCAGACTCCACCACAGCATTGCTGCTTCATGTCTGCAGGCCCCCGGTTGAACCCCACAACTCTAACCCCTCCAATACTGGCCATTCTCCTCTGCTGATCTTTACAATTGGAAGACTAACTATCCTTCTCTTTCAGAAAACCCTGCCAGCCTAACAGGACTGGTGGAGTCCCTAATGTTTTCCCACCAGCCTGCTTGGGATGATTGCCAGCAGTTCCTGCAGGTTGTCTTTACTACTGAAGAGAAAGAGAGGATTCTCCTGGAAGCTCGTAAAAATGTTCCAGGAGTAGATGGGACCCTGACCAACCTCCCGAATTTGATAGATGCTGGATTTCCCCTGAACCGCCCTACTTGAGACTTCAACACGGCAGAAGGTAGGGAGCAGCTGACAGTCTACCGCCAGGCTCTTGTGGCAGGTCTCAAAGGGGCTGCCAGACACCCCACCAATTTGGCCAAGGTAAGAGAGGTACTCCAAGGACCAGCCGAACCCCCATCTGTGTTTCTAGAACGTTTGATGGAGGCCTATAGGCGTTATACCACTTTTGATCCAACTTCTGAGGGTCAGCAGGCAGCAGTAGCCATGGCCTTCATAGGTCAATCAGCATCAGACATTAAGAGAAAGCTACAGCGTCTAGAAGGACTGCAGACCCTGTCTTTACAGGATTTGGTTAAGGAGGCAGAGAAAGTGTATCATAAAAGAGAGACTGCGGAAGAAAAGATAGAGAAAGAGAAGTGGGAAGCAGAAGAGAGAGAGTCGGAGGGATTGTAGACAGGAAAGGAATCTGACTAGGATTTTGGCCGCAGTGGTAGGAGAAAAAGAAAGGACAGGATTTAGACAGGCAGGAGACCTGGGCAACAGAAGACCCTGGACAAAAGGAAACGGACGAAGGCCCCCACTGGAAAAGGATCAATGTGCCTATTGCAAAGAGAAAGGGCATTGGGCAAGAGAGTGCCCCAAGAGAAGAACTGGGGCCTCCAAGGTTCTGGCCCTAGAAAAAGAAGACTAGAGGGGACGGGGCTTGGACCCCCTCCCCGAGCCTAGGGTAACCCTAAGAGTGGAGGGGACCCCTATGGACTTCCTAGTAGACACAGGAGCAGAATTCTCTGTCTTAAAGCAACCATTGGGAAAGCTAAGAAATAAAAGAAGCATAGTTATCGGGGCTACTGGGCAAAAGCAATACCCCTGGACCACCTCTAGACAAGTAGACCTTGGAAAGGGGCAAGTGACTCATTCCTTTTTAGTCATCCCCGAGTGCCCCATGCCTTTGCTAGGAAGAGACTTATTGACAAAATAAAGGCTCAGATCAGATTCTCCCAGGCAGGACCAGAGGTGACTTGGCAAACACCCACTTCCATGATATTGGCTCTAAAACTAGATGAGGAATATTGGCTGCATGAGCCCCCTGGTAAGGCAGAGACGCCTGATTTAAAAAGATGGCTAAAAGAGTTCCCCAAGGCCTGGGCAGAGACCGGAGGTATGGGGATGGCCATGCAAGTTCCACCGATAGTTGTAGGACTGAAGGCAGGGGTCACTCCCATTGGGGTTCATCAGTACCCCATGAGTAAGGAGGCCCAAGAAGGAATCAGACCCCATATCCAGAGACTCCTGCAACAAAGTATTTTGATCCCTTGTCAGTCACCCTGGAATACACCCAGTCAAGAAACCTGGCACAAATGACTACTGGCCAGTACAGGACTTGAGGGAAGTCAATAAACAGGTGCAGGACTTGCACCCAATGGTTCCTAACCCTTTACAACCTCCTCAGCTCCCTTCCCTTGGTTGGAAATGGTATACTGTTCTGGATCTGAAAGATGCTTTCTTTTGCCTCAAGTTACATCATTCCAGCCAGCCCATTTTTGCCTTTGAATGGAGAGATCCAGACACTGGTCAGGCAGGACAGCTGACCTGGACCAGGCTGCCTCAAGGGTTCAAAAACTCCCCTACTCTTTTTGATAAGGCCCTTCACCGAGACCTGGCCACCTTCAGGGCTAAGAACCCATGGGTCACGCTGCTTGATGACCTGCTTCTAGCTGTCACTACTGAGCTTGAGTGCCAACTTGGGACCAAAGAGCTTCTGACTGAACTGGCTGTTCTTAACCCTGCTACCTTACTGCCAGAGGCAAATGAGTCACTCCCCACTCATCACTGTGCCGACATCCTGGCAGAAGAAACTGGAACCCAAAATGATCTCAAAGATCAGCCCAGGCTTGGATGCCCCAACTGGTATACTGATGGTAGCAGCTTCGTGGTCGAAGGTAAGCGGAAGGCGGGGGCAGCGGTGGTGGATAGAAGACAAGTTAGTTGGGCCAGCGGCCTTCCTGAAGGAACTTCAGCCCAAAAAGCTGAACTTATGGCCCTGATACAAGCCCTGCGGATGGCAGAAGGGAAATCTGTCAACATCTACACTGATAGCAGGTATGCTTTCGCCACTGCCCACATACATGGGGCAATATATAGACAGAGGGGGCTATTGACATCTGCAGGAAAGGACATTAAAAACAAAGAAGAAATTCTGAGCCTCCTTGAGGCCATACATTTACCAAAGAAGGTAGCCATCATACATTGCCCAGGACATCAAAAAGGGCAGGACACCATAGCCCGAGGAAATCAGATGGCAGATCTGACTGCCAAGCAAGCAGCATATGGGACCATGATTCTGACTGCACAGGAACCAACAGATTATCATGATGACAGAGGGACCAGTTTCAGGTACACTCCTGAAGATCATCGAGTCCTGAACAGACTAGGCATAGTCCAGGGCTATACTCCTTACGGGGTGGCTAAAACTGAAGAAGAAAACAAGTCCTGCCCCAAGAAGAAGGACATAAGTATGTGACTAACCTTCATCAGTTAACTCACCTAGGAACAAAGAAGTTAAAGGACATTGTGAGGTCCTCTGACTACTATGTCATTGGACTTCCAGAATTAGCACAAGAGGTGGTTCAAAGGTGTGAGGCATGTACCTTGACCAATACAGGACATTCCATAAACCATCCTGGCAGGAGGCAACTGCCCCGGAGCATATTGGGAAGTGGATTTTACAGAAATCAAACCAGCCAAGTGTGGTAACAAATATTTACTAGTTTTTATAGACACTTTTTCAGGATGGGTAGAAGCTTTCCCTACCTGGACTGAAATGGCCAATGTAGTGGCTAAAAAGATCCTTGAAGAGATTTTTCCAAGATTTGGAATCCCTAAGGTAATCGGGTCTGACAATGGATCTGCTTTCATTGCCCAGGTAAGTCAGGGACTGGCCACTCAACTGGGGATTAATTATAAATTACATTGTGCTTATAGACCCCAGAGCTCAGGTCAAGTAGAAAGGATGAATAGAACTCTAAAAGAGACCTTGACAAAATTAGCCTTAGAGACCAGCGGGAAAGACTAGACAGCCCTCCTTCCCTTTGCTCTGCTCTGAGTTCGGAACACTCCTGGAAGGTTTAAACTCACTCCTTATGAGATCCTATATGGGGGGCCACCACCACTTACCGAGGCAGGTGGAATTTTTGACCCTGATGCTTCTTTTTCCAAACCCCTGTTTGCCACTTAAAAGCCCTCGAGCTGGTCAGGCATCAGACCTGGGAGCAGATAAAAGAAACCTACAGACCTGGGAATACAGACATACCCCATCAGTTCCAGGTCGGAGACACTGTCCTGGTCCAACACCATCGAGTGGGCAACCTCGAACCTCACTGGAAGGGGCCATACCTAGTGCTCCTGACCACCCCTATGACAGTTAAGATTGAAGGCATCTCAGCTTGGATCCACACTTCCCACGTCAAATGAGCCCCAGAACCAGCTCAAGATGAATGGAAATTGGAAAAGACTGCTGATCCTTTTAAGCTGCGTCTGCGTTGTGTACATGACTCAGATACCGGGTAAAAAAACCCCATGCTCCCCAGAAATTGACCTGGCAAGTATTAAATATGAAAGGCGAGGCAGTCTGGACAGCCACCCAGGTAACGCCGCCCCCAACCTGGTGGCCTACCCTCAGGCCTGATCTTTGTAAATTGACTGTGGGTGCTCCCAGCAGTTGGGATGTCCAAGATCATAATATCACCCAGGCCGCACTCTCCGCACCATTCCCACCAGTAAGCGGAGGTCTCTATTCAGAAGGAGGATGTGGTACTTCAGGAAGAAGACGTACTTTGTCTACTTATTCTTTTTATGTTTGGCCGGGCTATCATAGGGACTGTGATCTCTTGCTGCGGGGGTCCAGATCATTTCTTTTGTTGTAACTGGGGTTGTGAGACTACAGGTAATACCTATTGGAACCCATCCTCTTCCTGGGACTATATTAAGGTTTCTGCTAACTATACTGGACATTGCAACACTTGGTGTCACCCTCTATCTACAGTCCTCACGGACCCTGGAAAAAAATATAATCAATGGACAGGAGGGGTCCAATGGGGCTTAAGGTTATACAAGGAAGGCTATGATGATGGAGTCATATTTACCATAAGATTAAGAACAGAAAGTCCCCCGTCGCTGTCAGTCGGACCTAACAAAGTCCTGGCTGAGTGGGGCCTCCCAGCCCCACTACCCCTAAAACCTATACTTGATTCCATCACCGCCAGCCTAGCCTTGAGATCTCCAATCATCCCCACTAGGGCCCCTAATGAGACACCTTACCAGCCCCCAGCAACAACAGGACAAAGGATGTTCAATCTTATACAGGGAGCCTTTCAGGCCCTTAACACCACTAATCCCGAGGCCACTTTGTCCTGTTGGCTCTGTCTGTCTTCAGAACCCCCTTATTATGAAGGCCTGGCTGTTACAGGGTCTTTTAACATCACAGACCATTCTGAAGGGCAGTGCCCTTGGGGATCTCAAAATAAACTCACCCTGACCGAAGTCTCAGGAAAAGGACTCTTTATAGGCAGGGTGCCCACAACTCATCAGTGCATTTGTAATTCCACTGTGGCCCTCAATCAGACAGAATCAAACAAGTATCTAGTGCCAGAATATAACAAACGGTGGATATGCAATACTGGATTAACCCCTTGCATCTCCACTTCTGTTTTCAACCAGTCTACTGATTTTTGTATTATGGTCCAGCTTGTCCCTCGAGTCTATTATCATCCTGAAGAAGTAGTCATTGATGAATATGACTTCTGACCCATCCGATTTAAAAGAGAACCTATATCTTTGACCCTAGCCATCATGCTTGGTCTAGGGGTAATGGCCAGAGTGGGAACGGGGACTGCAACCCTGGTTACTGGACCAGTGCAGTTGGAGAGAGGACTGAGCAAACTTCAGGCTGCCATGAATGAGGACCTTCAAGCTTTAGAAAAATCTGTCAGTAACCTAGAGGAATCTTTGACCTCCCTATCAGAAGTAGTTCTACAAAACAGAAGAGGGTTAGATCTATTATTCTTAAAAGAAGGTGGTTTATGTGTGGCTTTAAAAGAAGAATGCTGCTTTTATGTTGATCACTCAGGAGCTATTAGGGACTCCATGAGCAAACTGAGAGAAAGACTAGAAAGATGCAAGAGGGAGAGAGAGGCTGGACAGTGATGGTTCAAGGGATGGTTCAACAAGTCTCCTTGGGTGACAACTCTGCTTTCTGCTTTGGCTGGACCCCTGATGATTTTGCTTCTTTTGCTCACTATTGGACCCTGTTTAATTAATAGATTAATAACCTTTGTCAGAGAGTGAATAAGCGCTGTCCAGATTCTTATGTTAAGACAACAGTACCAAGCCCTGTGGAACAAAAACAATCAAGTCTATGACAACACAGAAATATAGTTCTAGGATTAGAACTAGCCACTAGAAGAAGTGGGGAATAAAATACCCAAGTCCATTATAAGGAAGTTAGACCCCCCCTTAGCAAAATTAAAGCCAGAGATAATATAGCCATATTCCACTGCCTATGCTTTCCTATGAGAAACGGATCATCCTGGCCTGACCCCCAGGGCCGTCCCTCCGGCTCCAGGAACTGACCCCAGGAAATAGCTAACCGCAGGAATGTTATTGCAACCACCTTATGGCTAACCTATATCCTTTGTCCCAGGAAATAGCTAACCGCAGGAATGTTATCGCAACTGCCTTATGGCTAACCTATATCCTTTGTCCCAGGAAATAGCTAACTGCAGGAATGTTATCGCAATTGCCATATGACAAACTTAGAACATTCTATACTTTCCCATGACGCATAGAATTTCCTTGCTTTATGGTTTTTTTTCTTTAAATACGCCTGACTTTAGGTGCTCAGGGTCAAACTCCTCTGCCTCTGCATAGGTTACGAGCTTGACCCCAGTGCACTGGTCCCCTGAATAAACCTCGTGTGATTGCAGCAAGAATGGTCTCTTGTGGGTTCCTTGGGGGGTTGCGCTATCCCGAGACTGGAGTGAGGGTCCCTGTCATATGTGGGGGTCTTTCATTACGATAAGTAGACATTAATCTGGGCATCTGTGTGTCTGGAGGATTTATGGAAAAGGGTGATGGTAAATATGATCAAAACACCCTGTGCAATATGAAGGTCTCAAAAAGAATTAAGAAACAGTATATTAAAAAGAAAACTACTATTTTGTATACTAACTTCAAAGATTTATAAAAGATGTTTTTCCATTGTAGCTTTCTAGGTTGGTAGTCACTCCTCACACTGAAGAGTCATTCCAACATGTTTTGACTTTCATCGTTGTGACTGAAGTGGCTAAGAGGCAGCATTGGCCAAAGCATTGTCCATGGTCATTATCTTCAGCTCTGTTGCTTCTACAATTATGTGCTCTACCCTGTCATAATTTAAATGTACTGTGATGGAACTAGGATCTATATATTTCAAATCTACAAAAAAATGTATAGCAATAATTTTAATACAACGTATTCTCTATTTAGTTGTTTTCTATTTCTCTGGTTGCACACAAAATGGAATTCTGACTCTTTATATCACGTTTTTAATCTTTCTCCATATTTTTGAAGCTTATTCATCTAAACTACATTCAAATCATCTTCCAGTTCATAAAGACTCACATCAACTCTACCTACTAATCAACCTGCCTATTGATCTTTTAAAAAGTATAATTGTTATAACTTCATTTTCTACTGGTTTGGATTCATTTTAAAATCTTGTGTTATGTTCACATTTTTAACCTTCCATTTCATTTTGAAAAACATATTAGCTGTAGAATATATGTATTTTTTTCTGAGAAAATATGGAGACACTTAAAAGGTCCAAGTCTGACTGCTGCTTCTGTGCCTTGCCACTCATGCAGCTGTCTCATGGTGGTTTTTCTAAATTTTAAGATGCTCATCTGTATGAATCTACAGATAGCTGGGCTAGATTATAGTATTCTTCTAGAGGTCAGTGGTTTCTGAGATTCACACGAGGGCTACTAAACTGAAGACTTTAGTCTAGCTGCTACTGAATATTTCCTAGAGCCTACTAATAATTGCCTGAGATAAAATCTTGTGGGATCTAGGATCTGGTTACAGAATTTCAGAGATTTTTTTTTCTTCACCTGGCAGCAGGACTGTGAGAAGACAGACTTTGCTGTGAATTTCTGAGCAGTATGCTTACTTCCCATTCTTATGCAGTCAGATCTCAGCTATAAACACTGTTTCCCTGGCTTGAGGATGTGGGCTCAACTCAGGCATCTCACATCCAGTGTACTTGTTAGAGTAGAAGTTCAAGCTCCTATCTTGAGCACAAAGCTGACTTTGAAATTTGCTAGTCCCATGATTTTTGCTTTCATTTACTGTTGTGTTTGGTGATTTCCATACTTGCAGTAATTATTTTAAAATATAACTTACATTTTTATTAGGAAACAAAATATAGTCATACTTTATAAGAACAATATGTCATTAGCAAATGAATTTCATTCCAGGAGTGAAGATGGTTGTGTTGATCAGGGTTCTCTAGAGGAACAGAATGTATAGAATAAATCTCTTTATATAGAATGGGGATTGATTAGAGTGACTTACAGGCTGTGGTCCAGCTAGTGCAGTGATGGCTGTCTACTAATGGAAGGGTCCAAGAATCCAGTAGGTGTTCACTTGCAAGACTGGATATATCATCTAGTCTTCAGTATATATAGGAATCTCAAAGAAGTGGGCTCTAATGCCAGTGAAAGAATTGACTTGCCAGTAAGAGCAAGCAAGCAAAGAGGGCAAGCTTCCTTCTTCCATGTCCTTAATTTCAGCTTCAGGAGGTGTGGCCCAAATTAAAGATGGATTTTCTCACCTCAGAATATCCAGACCAAAAGTAGGACTTTACCATTTCACATTATTTAATTAAGAAAAATTCCCTCACACATGTACCTAGCTATATGAGCTTTAGTTAGTTCCAGATGTAGTCAAGTTGACAACCAAGAATAGCCAATACAATGATACAAAGGAAATCTATTAATACAATTCATCATAGTAAAACCAAATGAATAATCTTTAAAGTATTTTCCATTTACTTGCTATATTATGTGTTGTGTATGTGTATCTTGTCTGCGTGTATGTCTGTCTACCATGTGTGTGGCTTGACACCCATGGAGGTCAGAAATGAGTATCAGATCCCTTGGAACTAAAATTACAGATGGTCATGAACCACCATGTGGGTGCTGAGAACTGAACTCTGGTCCTTTGTAAGAAATGTGAAGCCTTAACCTGTGAGCCATCTCTTTGGCTGAAATATTTTTTTTCTTTTTTAACTTTTATTAGTTCACTGAGAGTTTTGTTCAGTGTGTTTTGATCAATCACCACCCCTCTCCCACCTCATTCAGATACCCCTTACTCTCTACCCTTCAATACTACACTGTGTGGCTCAAACACTCCTGAATGCATGGTTTTCCCCTGGAGCACGGTCCTGCTTACCAGGGGCTATACTCTAGAGAAAACTATCTCTCTAGTAGCTAAAAATTGCAGCTTGTATTTTTATTTATTATTTATTCCAGTCAGAAAGGCTCTTCAGGGTATGTAACTGTTATATTGCTCCAGAGGTTGTAGTAAGTGTTGTTGAAGAGAAATGGGATTTAAGGGAGGCTTCCATGGCCTCTACATACAGAACACTCTCAGAGGTTTGGGTAATGTTACTGTCAATTCATACAGGTTAAGATTGTAGGAGCAATTATACAGTAAGCAGGTAGGATTATTTGTACTATTAATTATAAAAGTCATCTCAAACTATGTAATTGATTATACTAGGAAATACTTTTAGAATGATTGAGGAGACAAAAATTAGAAGAATAGTATATGGAAAACATCTTCTAAAATTTTTATACTGCACGAAATTTGGATAGATAGACCTATTACTACAATTGAGACTTAAAATTAGAGAATTAAAACATCAAAAATTAGTACCAAATTTATTTGTTTAATATGCTAATTTAAAAAAGAAAATACCCATATGTATTTAACTTACAAATTATATTCTACTTACAAATATTGTGTTGCTGTTCAAAAATAAATATCCTTCCATCTTTGGTTGATTTGGGGTTAACCTAAGCTTAATAAAGCTTCCTAAATGATTAACTCATTGCACACATATAATTTTCCTAAATATCTGAATATGTTTATCCATAGACAGATATACAGAACAACTTTTCTAACTTAAGAAACTTACAAGCTTTCTGGGCATGGTTTACGTGCCTTTAATCCCAGACAGACATATCTCCAGAGCAGCCTGGTGTACTTAGTGAGTTCCAGGTCAGGCAATGCTACATAGCCAGACTCTGTCTCAAATGAAAACAACAACAGCCAAACAAAACCTTACAAACTTACTGACACATCAAGCCAGTTTTTCTAGCAATGTTGAGATGAAGTTCAATGAGCAGGTACTGTGTGCCTTCAGTCTGACTCCAAGGATAAGGATTTCACTGGACAAGTTCTGCCTCAGGAAACCCAAACAGCAGCTTTCCAACTGGGATTGAGTTATTCACTCAATATACCATGTACTCCTGGACCACACTTCAGGTGGTTTCCATGTCAACCTTTGGGTTTGGATAGGTGTTCCCTTCCATGGTTCATAACTGGTCTCTTACCACTTTTGTTTGGATTTTACCAACAGCTCGGCTATCTAATTGACTACTAGGTGTGGCTGTTTCATTTGTTTAGTTATTTGGTTCTCAGCCATGAGCCTGATCTCTACTCACAAGGATGGATATTTCATGTGACTAACACTAGCCAGAAAAGTTTAAGGGAGGGAGTGATGTCAAATCTAAGATCAGAGACATTCACCATATGCTGATAAATTAGCACATATAAATACTCTCCTGAAATCTATTGACTCATATTCAAATGCTGGAAAGAAACATATATTCTAGCAAAGAGACAGACAGCAAACAGAAATGTAACTAGTTTAGTATAAGCAGGAGCCAGGTGCTCAATAGGCAGAGCACTAAGCAATAGAGGAATACAAACCATATATAAAGACTATTTATATTTCATATTAATAAATACATTTAATATTTCCTTTGATATTTCAAAATTAAATTCAGAGGTAATATATTTACACAAGTATGTGTGTGTAACTTAAAAAACTACATGCAATGGCCTAACTGTAATATAAACAAATCAAATATGTAAAATAAAATCTGGAAGTATTTTTATCCACCTCTGACCACTTAGGATAACAAACCACTGAGGTGCTTTACCCACAGGTGAACTGATGCAGAGAACTGGCTGCTCAGCAAACAGAGGAAGACAGAATTTCCCAGAGTTAGTAATTACAGAAACTCACAACTCACCAGACTGAAGGTGCTGAAGAGAAAGGGTGTCACCCAGTGTTGTCCGTGCTCAGGCGGGCACGGCTGCTGTTCACACAGACAGGCCACCAGAAACAAGCAAAACTGGTGTCCTCTATTTCCCTTCAGCCCTCCCAGGCCTCCTGTCAGCAGATGCTGGAGGTGGCAGGCAAGGCTGAGAAGGAACTGTTTCTGTTTTCAGGAGATGAGGTTTGTTGTTGTGTTGTTTTAAGTCAGGACTCCATGTAGCCCAGGTTAGCCTCAAACTTACCATGAAGCAGAAGATAGCCTTGAATTTCCTGATCCTCCTGCCCCCCTCAGAAGTGCTGGGATTACTGCCTTGAGGCACCATACAGTTCATATGGTACTAGAAATTGAACCGGGAACCTCACACACCTAGGCAAGCACTCTATCTACTGGATGTATCCTCAGCTCTTAAGGACACCTTCTGTCCACATAACTAAATCTACTTTTAAATAAACTTGAGAGTCAGTAGCAGGAAGACAGTGTTCCACTAAATATGGAGATGCTTTGTTTACATGACATTCAGAAATAAAAGGTTAACTAGGTCTATTCACAAGTACGTAGTCACCAGGCACACAAAGGCTACAACATGTTTAGGTACTGGTCACATCACAGAGACTCAAAACACTGTCCTGGTATTGCTGTCGTTGGTAAGATTGTCCAAGTGATCAAGCCAACATGTCACTGCAAAATGTCTAAACAATTTCAGAAACATTGTTAGAAAGCCAACATATATTAAAACCATGTATTTATAAGTAAAACGGAGGTAGGCTTTAGGCTTGAATCAGATGACTGTTTTTCCCTCTTTACCTGCACATCCGACCATTTGAACATACAGACTTGTGGCCATGCTGAGAACTGCATGATGATAGCTAAATGTCATGTTCATGTCTGCCATACACACTCTCTCACCTCCATTCCCTAATTATGATAACTAAAAATGCCTCTACAAGGCTGAGATGTAGCCCAGTGGTAGACTCCCCAGGACTTTGCAAGGCCTTGGGGCTTGATGCTCAGCTCTGCTGAAAAGAAGTCTCCATGGATTGAATCCCTCTACAGGACAAAAGTGACACAGTGCAGACCTCTGAGATCCTTGTACACTGAAACAGTTATGCTCTGTGGAGTACAAGATTGCTATGGGGTAAGCCTGATGGAGAATGACATTGTTCTTTTTGTTCTTTAAGAGGATTTATGTATACATTTGAGAAAATATTCAGTAACAGCTTTAGTCCTTCCAGTTTCCGTACTAAAACATCACAGAATCCATATGGAGGCACTGGCACATTTGGTCTGAAGGCCTGACTTCAGGTTTGTAGACATCTTGCTGTGTGGCACATGGTAGACAGGACAAGGCTGCTTCCTTCAGCATCTTTCAGAAGACCTGATTCTAGGTATGATGCTTTACCTCATGATCCAAGCATTTCCATAAGGCCTGAGGCCTCAGCAGTTAGGGATCAATATATAAATTAGAGACAGGGTTAGACACAAACCTTCTGTCTGTTAAAGAAGTCTAAAGACAGAGTGCCGACGGTGATAGTTTCTGATAATGACTTGAGAAATGATTCTCTCTTCTTATTCATACTTTTAAAATTATCTGCTAAAGAAATTCTTCATTTATTCAGGGTTGGGAGAATAGACAATATGTCCTTCAGTAAGGAACTTGGCTCAAGGGACCTGCTCCATCTAAAATTCTCTTTACTCAGAAAATGCCACTGTTGCTGCATGCATAAACCACTGTGGCACCTTGTCCATCTCGAGGGACTGTGAACAGAACATTTTCTTTGTGCACTGCTGCTCTGAGCCAGCCTTTGATCATACCTTTGTGGGGGAAAAATTTCTATGATTAAGAGCCCCAAGTGGACACTTTGTGAGGGAAAATATCTTACCCTCATGATCACGTCATAACTCTTAGTTACAAATCAAGAAACTGGGAGATACTCTGCCAGGCTGGTGTGCTATTTCCTTATTCATGGGCCAAGTCCAGGTGAGGAGTTCAGTGAGGCTCCTTGGGGTAAGGGTGCTGCGTGCTCGATGTCTGCTGCAAGGTTGAAGCTGCGACCCTGTTGAGGCAAATTTAGAGAGATGGTGAGATGGGAGCTTGGTGTGGTGCTGGTATCCAGTGTTCCCAGCATGTCTCAATGACAGCCCATTGGGCTTCTAAACCCACTGCCAGCATTCAAGGCCTGCCCTGGTCCTAGTGTTTGGATCACTAAGCAGAGTGTGGTTATTCCAAGCCTGGGCAAAGACTAGGGATCATTTCCAGATGTGAACCAAGACTGGAAGCACTCAAGGGGCCCTGAGCTTCAGGGGTAGCTGGCAAGTCCTGGCAGCAGGTAAGTGCAGAAACACCCTGACTTATGAGAGAGGGGACAGGAGAGCAGAGGAGAAGAGAGGGGAACAGAGGAGAGCAAAGGGAGAGGAGGAAAGGGGAGGGGAGGGGGAGGGAAGGGAGGAGGGGAGGAGAGAAGAAGGGAGGAGTAAAGGGAGAGTGTGTTGAGGTTCTGTGGTGAGGTGTGTGCTCCAGGGTGTTCTGTGCTCAGGTGTCTGCCTCACCCAGCACTGGGATGAAGGAGCTTTTGTTACAGGGATGCTCTTCTTGTCCTCTCCTCCTTCACACATCAAAAACAAAAACAAAAAACCAAAATCAACAAACAAACAAAACCAAGGTGTCAGGAGGTTGGGCTGCCTAAAATTCCCTATGTAGCTCAGAGTGACCTTAAATTTCTGGTCCTCCTGTCTCCACTTCCTGAGTGCTGGGCTCGCAGGTGTTCATGCCCAGTTTATGTGGTACTATGGTTTAACCCCAGGGCCTTGTATAAGTCATGTAAGCACTCTTCCAACTGAGTTACAGCCCAGCCCCTACCATAATCTCTTCATTAGAATTTCCTAATTTAAAATAGAATCTCATAATTTAGTGGGTTCTTCTACCATATTGTCCTTCCCAGATCTCCCTTTCTCTCCTATATAACCATGTGACCTAGGAATTTTCCATTCTTGGTAAGAAGAGACTCATAAAGAAACCAGTCAGTTGGCAGTCATGTCTGGAAAAAGTTAAGGTTACCACCACGTTCGAGCAGAGCCTGGTGCTCCTAGGAAAATGGGGTGAGCCTCCCAGATAAGCTGTCCTCCTGTCCCCAAGGCCATCACAATGTGACTTCATGTGGGGACAGGGCTTGCAAATAGGAGATTAAGTGAAAATGAGGAATTTAGGGGTGCATTCCAATTCATGAAGACTGTATCCTCATGAGAAGTTGCTATGGGGACACAGACACAGGGGGGCAACCACAGGAAGACAGAGCGTGGAACTAGATGTTGAGGGCAAAAGCCTAGTTCCCGCAGCCCAAGCAAACTATGCTCAAATCTGTCCCTGTCCCATTGTGATGAATAAGGAGATAATCAATGGCGAAGGGCTGGAGAGGAGAGCGAATCAGTGTCCCGAAACGAAAACCAGATAAAGGGTCCAGTAACCCCAAGTGAGTCCCCATTATAATTTGAGTTACACAAATGATAAAAATTCTCCTAGCCATGTTTTATTAGAAATGTCACTTAAACTCTCTGGTCTTGCTTTTTGGGGGAATGGAGGGTTAATTGTAAATAATGGTTTTTGTCCCAGCCTGAATCGATATTAAGATTAAATAAGAGAATTTATAGAAAGGATTAGTACTTTCTCTTCTTATTCAACAAGTATTTATCTTTTTAAGATCCACCTGCTCTGATGGGAGCAGATGCAGAGACCTATAGCCAAACACTAGGTCCTGTGAGAAATCCTGTGGAAGAGGGGGAGGAAAGACTCTAGGAGCCAGAATTGTCAAGGACACCACAAGAACACCAAGAATCGGCCACAGAATCAACAAACCAGGGCTCATTGCAGCTCACAGACGGAACTGACAATCAGGGATTTGACTTATTGTATGTATTTGACCTAAGTCTTCAGCATGTATGTTATGGTTGTGTAGCATGGTGTTCTTGTGGGACTCCAAACAGTAGGAACAGTGGCTATCTTTGACTCCTTTGCCTGTTCTCGAGACCCTTTTCCTTCTACTGGGTTGCTTTGTCCAGCCTTGATATGAGGGTATATGCAAATTGTTCTGTCATGCTCTGTTGATATCTCTGGGTTAAGGGACTGCATTTTTATGAAGGGAAACAGAAGAGGAGTAGATCTGGGTGAGAGGGATGGGAAGGGACTTGGAGGGGAAGAGGGAGGAGAAAATCATGGTCGGAATATAATGCATGAGAGAAGAATAAACAAAAATATTAAAAATTAAAAATTAAAAATTAAAGACTGCTTTGATTTCTGTGTATATGTGTGTAGTTGCCCTCAGAGGTCAGACAAAAGTACCAGATAACTTGGAGCTGGGGTTATAGGTGTTGTGAGTCATTGACATTGGTGTTGGAACTCGAACTTAGGTCCAGAGCAGCAGGATGACCCAACCAATGCATCATTTCTCTAGCCTGAGCAAGTATTTCTTGAGCACCTTTTATGTACCAGGTAACAGTTTATGTTATAAAGATATAATAGGATGAGGATAGGATAAGGAATGAAGAAATGGAGGAAGCAATGTAAGGAGGGGGGAGGGAGGGAGAGACAGAGAGAGAGAGAGACGGGGGGGGGGGAAAGGAGGAGGAGGAGGAGGAAAAGGATAGCCTGGCTCACACAACCCTGGCTCCATCTTCTCCAGACAGCCCTGGGCTTTGGGTCTGTGTAAAGGGGATCTACAACTGTGTCCCACACAAAGCAGACCCTGGAAAGACTACACATTGACACACTTAGAGGAGATGTCTTGGTTATAGAGTATTGGCATATAAATTATTGGGTATGATTCAAAATATGTTACTTTGGTAACAGAAAGTGGGCTTAAAACTGGTAACTCAGGGTTGGAGTCATTCTAGACAACAAAACGTGGCATGAACCAACCCAGGGAAACAGGTCTTTAAAGATACGCTTAGGACTGAGGGACAGGAACTTCCGCCGGCGGCGGGGACCTCAGCTTGGGCCACAGGGCTCCATAGCAAATTGGCGCCGGGACAAAGATACCCTCCCAGCAGCTTGGAAAAGCGAGGAGTGGGCCCAAGACAACCTCCACAGCTCACCAGGAGCTGCTCCGAACCTGGGAGACACAGGGACCAAGGTAGGTAGGCATAGAAACCCCCTGGAGGCAGAGACCTCTGCCTGGGCCACCAGGAGTCCATAGCTAACAAGCGCCGGAAAAAGCTACCCTCCCAGGAGCTTGGGAAACCAGGGAGTGGGATTAAGGGGAGCAACACCTCTCACCCCGCACCTGCCCGGATCCGCCGGGATCCAGGACCTGAGAAGCAGGGGACACAAAATCTCTGAACCTTCCGGTTTCCACCTGTGGGTGGAGACCTCAGCCTGGGCCACCAGGGGCCTGTGCCTGGGGACCCCAGCCTAGGCCATAAGGCTCCAGGAGAGAGCGGGTATCCCAGGAGTGCTGACACACCTTTGAGCACAGGCAAACCCAACACTTCTGCTCAAACCCATTGGACCAAGAGGGACCCTTGCAGAGCCATCAGGGCATAGGAACCAAGGGACAGCTGGGGACAAGAGCTTTCCAATTTCCTTCTGCACCCCAGAGCAGACCCAGTGCCACAGCTCTCCAAACCCAA
>CM052711.1:86348471-86371097 GCA_028551405.1 Uromys caudimaculatus | reverse complement strand
TAGCAGCCATATTTATAATAGCCAGAAGCTGGAAACAACCCAGATGTCCCTCATTAGAGCAATGGATACAGAAAATGTGGTACATCTACATAATGGAGTACTACTCAGCTATTAAAAACAATGACTTAATGAAATTTGCAGGCAAATGGATGGAACTTGAAAATATCATCCTGAGCGAGGTAACTCAGTCACAAAAAAACGAACATTGTATGTACTCACTGATAAGCGGATATTAGCCCAAAAGTTCAGAATGTCCAAGTTTCACTTAACAGTAACCGCTGGACTGAGAGTGAGGTCCCAGATGGAGGGGTTGGAGAGAGGTCTGAAGGAGCTGAGGGTATTTGTAGCTCCATGGAGGGAGCAAGAGTGTCAATGGGCCTGAACACCCCCCCCCCCCCGGTCGTCCTGGAGTTCGGACCATCAACCAAAGAATACACATCTATTGACCCATGGTTTGGACTACATATGTGACAGAGGATGACCTCCATGGCCATCAGGGAGAAAGGATAGGCTCTTGGGCCTGAGGGTGCTAGAGGCCCCAGTAAAGGAGAATGTGAAGGTGGGAATATGGGGATGGTTGGGCGGGTAGGTGGGAGGAGGAATTCCCTCACAGAGGCGGGGAGGGGGAGGGTATAGGGGGTTTCCAAAGAGGAGACCCAGAAAAGGGGAAACATTGGAAATGTAAATAAAGTATCAAAAATAAATAAATTAATTAATTAAAAAAAAGATACGTTTAAATCGAGTAATATTTTATGTAATTCTTATCCTAGAAATCAGACTAAGATTTAGAACCATATCTCTTTGAGGTATTGAAAGTTATACTGTCATGCATTCAGATATAAGAACTGACTGCCAAACTTTGTAATGTGAAAGTAATACTCTTGGTATTAATTTTATTGTTTAAAACTGAGTTTTGTTTTAGTGAGTTTGTAATTTTGAAGAGCCCATGGAAGTTTTGCCTTAAGGAATGGCTAAAAGCCTTACATTATATAAAAATTTCTGTTGCTGCTTCAATACAAGACACTAGGACTTTGAATGATTGATTGTATATTATTCATTATGGAGGGTATTTTATTGGCTGATTCCCTTTGAAGAAGTTTTACTACAAGTCTGTGCTCTTGTACAATGAGCTTTAAAATTTTAGAGTATTTGTTGCTCCAGAAAAGATTCAAAGACAATATCTTATTCAATATTTGGGGCCTCAGTTATATCCTAAACAAACTGTGGCACAGAAAATTCAAGTATTTTCAAAGTTGTTAAGAGATGTTGATTGACTAAGATCTCACCTCAGGCTCCTCCCAGGAGGACTTAAGCCTCTGTTTGATAACAAGGGGTATGCAAATCCTAATTCCCCTCAACAATTAACTGATGTGGGACTAATAGCTTTGTAGAAAGTAGAAGAAGCTATTGTTCAATAACAGATACAAAATATAAAATATAGATCAATTGTTGGCTGTTTGTATTATTGCTACAACTCATGTGCCCTCAGCAGTTCTTTGGGTAAGGGGACTGTTAATATGGATTCACCTTTCTTCATCTCCAGGTAAAGTTTTAACACCCTATTATGAAACTGTTGCTGTTGTAATACAGAATTATAGAATAGAATCATAAAAATATTTTGGGAAAGAACCTGATGAAATATTCCTTATTCCAAACAGCAATTAAATTGGTTATAGCAAGATGCTGATATTTGGCCTATTGCATGTTCAAACTTTTCAGGGAAAATTGATAACCATTATCCAAGAGATAAGTTGTTGCAATTTGCCTCTATGCATGCTTTTGTATTTCCTGTAAATTTACGCATGCAGCCCATAGGAAATATATTTACTGTATTTACAGATAGCTCATCTAATGGGAAGGCAGCATATGTGATTAGATCACTTGTTCATTTTCTTGAGTTCCCCCCGCTTCAGCACAAGTAATTGAACTACACACTGTAGCTGTTGTTTTTGAAATACTAAAAATCAAGCTTTTAATTTATGACAGCCAATATATAGGTCATGGTTTATAATTACTTGAAACTGTTCCTTTTTTAGATACCGCTAATTCTCAAATTTTGCAATTATTTATGTAAATACAACTCAGTTTAAGAGAATGTACAGTTCCTTATTTTATAGGACATTTAAGAGCTTATACTGGATTGCCCGGACCCCTTAGTGAGGGCAATGCCACAGCAGATTTGTATACCAAGAAGGTTATAAGCCTTACACAGGAACAATTGGCCAAACAATCTCATTCTTTACATCATCAAAATAGTGATAGCTTGAAACAATAAATTGGTATGTCTAGAAAATGTTTATGTCAAATTATAAAAGACTTGTCCTGAATGTCCTCAGTTTCTACCTGTACCACATAATGGTGTTAATCCTCGAGGACTTATACCTAACCAATTATACCAAATGGATGTTATTCATATTTTAGAAAATTAAAACATGTACATATGACTATTGACACCTTTTCAGGCTTTCTAGTTACAACTGCTTTAACAGGAGAATCAGCTAAAAATTAGTCATGGTCTACATTGTTTTTCTATATTGGATGTTCCAAATAAGATTAAGACAGATAATGGAACTGGCTATTGCAGTCAGGTATTTTAGATGTGTTGTTACCAATTTTATATTAGTCATATTACTAAAATTCCTTACTTTCCTCAAACGCAAGGTATTGTAGAACAGGCCCATGGAACTTTAAAACAATATCTTTAAAAAACAAAAAAAGGGGAACCATATCCCCTACACCACAAAAAATTAAAATTTTAAAATTTGGATGCCAAGGAACTCTCTGCTAAGTGTCTATGGCACTCTACAAATAAGCATATTTATGCCTAGGTGAAATGGAAGGATCCACTTACAAGCATATGGCATGATCCAGATCACGTATTTAATATGGGGAAGAGGGCATATTTGTGTTTTTTCTACAGGATGCTAACAGAGCATGCTGGCTGCCAGAGTGATTGGTAAGATATGCTGATGCTGGGACAAAGACTGATGCTGACCTGTGAGCTTGCTGAGTGCCCTGACAATGGTAATAGAAAAGCTGTATTGGACATCTGTTCCTGATCTGCCTTTGATTGCCT
Source organism: Uromys caudimaculatus (assembly GCA_028551405.1). Classification (NCBI taxonomy): domain Eukaryota; kingdom Metazoa; phylum Chordata; class Mammalia; order Rodentia; family Muridae; genus Uromys; species Uromys caudimaculatus. The sequence continues at coordinate 86,368,021 of CM052711.1, read as the reverse complement.
ATACCCCAGATTGGATAAGCTGCCTTGCCTCAAGATTTTAGACCTTGTGGGACAGAAAACATGGAGACTGTGAAACTGCTTCAAAAAATTAGTCACAAAGAGAAGTTATAATGACTTTTCTCTTTCCTTTAATGAGACCAGTTATTCTGACTCAATCATGGACTGGTATAGATATCAATCTAATATTGGAAATGACAATCTTCATTGGGAAGGCTGGTTATGGACATTTTCAGAGATATATTTAGAAGTTAGCTGCAGTTCTCTATGATGTTATCTTAGCAAGAGATAAAGTTGGAACAGGATCTGTATTTTGAACAAGTGTTAGTGTTAAGGCTCCTAATCTTGTATTAATTGGTCATGCTAAAATTTTGTTTCTTCTACAGAATTTAATGTAAGCTGAATTGATTGTACACCTTTTAACTGTGTTAGAGTATTGAAATCTGGCATGTCTGGTATGGTGATCTATCAACTAGCCTTTGTTTTATTGCTTGTGAGTTTTACAGGACCTTGGTATTCTCAAAAAGGCTTATAAGTACTGGAAGAAGTGAGTCAGATTCTAAAAGAGAAACAAGAGGGTAGTGGGTTTGATTATCACTGATATAGCAGCTTTAATTACATTAACGGCTAACACCACTGCTTCTACAATTGTTTCGACACAAGAAGTTAAGACAGCTACCTTTGTTAATCATTTAGCAACAAATGTTACTAATGTTCTGAGTATTCAGAGGATTTAGATTGGCATTTAGAACAGCAGATTGACTCCGCGACATCCCGAACTTTACAAATTCATTATCACCACCTTGATCTGCTTGATCGTGGAATTACGGTGCCTGAAGCCAATGATTCTCCTTTAGGAGATGCATAAAACTCAGATTTATGCATGCCTGCTCATGAGCGACGTGGGCATCAGCAGGGGTGTGAGGCTAAGCACCGCAAGGGGAGGAGGACACGTATTCTGTCTCTGAGTCCCCCGAGGAGCAAACCTGATTGCATAGAGGTTGGTGTGTAGAAGGTGTCCTATAACAAGTGGGCTCTTCAAAATTACAAACTCACTAAAAGCAAACTCTTTATAATCATCAGGATGCAAAGGGACAGTATAAAAACAATCTTCCAAATCCATAATAATTCTATATGCATTTCCTGGAATAGCAGCTAGAGTCGGCAAGCCAGATTCTAATACCTTCATGAGTTCCATAGCCTCCTTAACCTTTCATAAATCTTAATTTTGAACTTTGTTTTGGATTAATGGAATAACCAATCCCTTGGATGTGAGTGAGTACATTAGCTCCAATGTCTACTAATCCTTCAAAACTTTCTTCAATTATTAATTTAAGGTTAGGTTTCTTATTAGTGATTGAACTCAGTATACATCAGGGGAACCAAACAAGTTAAGCAAGTCTTTTGTTAATGCCATAGGGAAAGCAGCCATAATTATTTATAACATCTGGATAAGTGGCCTGCTGTAAGTGCCTTGGGATCTGAGGTTGACCCCTTCTCCCTGAGGAAAGAGCAAGCACTTCTGTAGGGGCTAGTTAAAACAAAAGGAATTCCACACAAGCTTCTGCAGAGCTTGCTCTGAGTTTCGCATTAACTCGAATGCAAATGTTTCTTAATTGGCCCTATTTCCTGAGGCCTGGCCCAAGGTTTACTCTTCCTGCACCTAGGACAGATTCCTGGGGCTTGACTTGATTGTTCACTCCTACCTCTGTTCCTGGAACAATCATTTTTTAAATGACCCAAACCTCCACATTTAAAACTTCTTTATTCCCTCATTTCTGTGGAAGCATTGCTTGCACAGTGGTCCCTTGTAAGGCAGCAAGCCATAGCCAGACCCTAATCATATGAGGGTGTGATTTCTGCACAAGGATGAATATCTCCAGCTAAGTCTGTCTTTGCTCTGTATGGCCTAATAGCGGTGCAGCAGGCTGCATTAGCATTCTCATAAACCAATTGTATAACAAAAGGAACTCCTGCTAAAGGAGCTCCAAAAATTCTACTAGCTGCTTTTCCTGAGGCTGTGATTGAACTGCAGGCTGCAACCAATGGAACACTGGCAGTTTAACTATAATTTTTAAGTTTCTCTTGCAACATTAGAGCACAACCATAACTTTGGAAAACAAAACTCAGTTTTAAACAATAAAATCAATACCAGGAGTATTACTTTCATGTTACAAAGTTTGGCGGTCAGTTCTTATATCTGAATGCATGATAATATAACTTTCAATACCTCAAAGAGATATTGTTCTAAATCTTAGTCTGATTTCTAGGATAAGAATTACATAAAATATTACCCAATTTAAATGTATCTTTAAAGACCTGTTTCCCTGGATTGGCTCATGTCGCGTTTTTTTGTTGTCTAGAATGACTCCAACCCTGAGTTACCAGTTTTAAGCCCACTTTCTGTTACCAAAGTTACATATTTTTAATCATACCCAATAATTTATAAGCCAATACTCTATAACCAAAACATGTAGAATATTTTTATACTTTTAAAACCAATCAGAAAAAAATGAAGTAACCACACATTTACTTATTTAGATCAGACAAAATATAACTTTTTCTAATGGTAATTTCAAGAGAGGAACACCTTGTTACTTGTTGAACCCAACAATCAGAGAAATTTTTCTAGGAGAAACAGCCATCAGCTCCCTTACCATAGAAGCTGAAAAGCTGCTTGCCCCTTTAAGAGTGGCTTTTGCATACAATTAATCCTCTGGCAGTGCTTCTCCAGCTGTGCTTGACTGCAAGGGCCAATTGAGACTGCCTTTTAAAACAAGTTAAACTAAGTCAAGAGGTAGATAGCTAGTGGATAAAATTTTAACCAATTTTTCTTTTCTTTATAAAACACAGGACAGCTTCCATTCATACGACACAGATTTAACATAAAACAGTCAGTTTTGATCCATGGACAGATTAGTGTACCAAAAACATGCAATAGACAGGGAGGAAAGAGAATTAGATGTCCCAAAGGGACCCAGATATCCTACCTAAAAGACCCAAAACTAAAACTAAGCATTTGTCCTGTAGGAGCCAGAACGGAAGTAGGATGTCTCCTAATTTTCTCCTGTCCCTAAGAGAGCTCTGAAACAGTTTATCTTCATTTTTCTTCCCCTGATAGGGGAGGACTGTTTTTCTTAAATCCATTCTCTCACGTCTAGGGTGTAAACTAAACCATCTTTAGTCAGGGTCCAAAGACTAGAAGCACTTATAAGAATTATCTTTGTTTCCCTAGATTTTAGCATAACTCTAAACACATTCATAAAACACATTTTACCATTATTTGTAAACACATGCACAGAACACATTTTACCATTACTTGTAGACACATATATAAAACACATTTTACCATTACCTTGTCCTTCAATAAGGTTTATTTATTGCTAGTTCATCTTTTTTCACAAAAACATCTCTTACTCTAGTCCATCTCTTATACAAAATCTCCCTTTTTAACTTTATACTACTTTACACAGTTTTCACACAATGAAACATTCCTTTTCTAAGTTTATGTTACTTCACACAGATTTCACATAAGCTCACCATAAGTTTGTGTTACTAATTCACAGCTTTCACACAAACTGCCCCTTTTACCCAAGTATCTCGTGCCTTGAAGGAGAATTTTCTGTGAATAAAATTTCCTGTGAAAAACTTCTGTCTCTTTAATCATCACTCACCTCACTCCTAGGAGTCCGCTTCATTGGTCGGTTCACTCCGTGAACGTCTCTGAAACACGATCCTCAATAGGACTACCTGGCCAGGCTTTTCCGTGAGTGACATTCGGCAGCCGTATATGATCCCATTCCTCGGGCCCCATTTCTGGGCGTCAACTGTCCCAACCGGAGGGACCTTCGACAAGGGTCTGAGGAAAGAACTGTCAGATGAAGGAAAGAGACAGGAGACAAGAGATACCTTGGGAGCAAGACGGCAATCCAATCAAACTCCAAAGAACTTTATTTCTGAGCCAGTATATAAAGCACTTAAGGTGGGAAGTGACAGAGGTAGGGGGATTCCCAGGGTTGCTTTATCGTAGCCAAATGTCACACATTGCAACAAAGCTGGATAGCAGGATATCACAAGATTTCTTTAAAGTCACAGGCTACTTCAAACAGGATGTCTTAACACCGCAGGAAGTAGTGGGAGTGGGGAAGAATCAAAGGAATGGTTGCTGTGACGCCCGTGGCACTTAGGCCTACTAATCAAGCCAAGGCCTGTTAGTCTCCGACAAGAGAGACAGAGAGGGGGAAGAGGGAGAGAATGTGTTGGGTCAGGCTGGCTACATGGATGGATGGTGATGCTAAGTCGTGACACATGGTTGGGGTAGCTGTCCAGCTGGTTAGTGGGTGTGATGTAACAATTGTCAAGTGATTCAGGGATGGTATGTTGAACAGGTAGATAAAGCTGAAATCGATATTTAACTGTGATAAGATTGGTAAGCCTGTTTAGGGATGGAGTGGTTCCTGACATATTTCTCTTTCCTTAGACAGAGGGGCTTGTTTGTCATAGCTGCTATAGTGGCCTCATTAACAACCACTGAGATATATGCACACTTTCATAGAGGTTTGTCCTCAGAGTGAGAGGCAGCTGAAGCAAAGGTTAGGGCATTTTTTGCAAATAATGAATGTCCAAGGCTTATTAGGGCCCTAACAAAGGACCGCACACTGGAAGTAAAATTGTAGACCATAAAAATGAACAAAAGAAGAAAGCAAATTGGCTCATTCTTAGTGGGATGGGACAAGTCACCCACTAGGCTACAACCCAGGCTAAATTACAGCATGTGGGGCCATCTACCCCACATTTCCCCATCATTCTTGAAAGCTTTTTATTCCAAGTTATTTTAGGAGTGACAAAGGTATGTTTCTAATTCTATCCCTTTCTCACTCTTTTTATAGTGCTCGAATCTTGGCAAATATCAGTAAAGAAAGCCCTGCTCCCCTTTTCTGTATTCCTCAGCAACAAGTTTAAGGACCTGTATTTCCTGCTTCTACTGCTTTCTCACCTGCTGTGTCTAGCAACAGCTGTGACTTCATAGTCTGCAGGATGTGTGGCTACTTGCTGGACTGCCTGCCTGGCCATCAGCACTGCCAGATGGCATGCCTTGATGTTTATAGATATCACTTTAATAACAGAGAGAATCTCTACCACAGCCCCTCATAATATTTGTCACAGAACTGGGGCCAGGGATTTAGTTAGAAAATGCTCACACGCAACAGAAAATCACCCTTTCTCTATGAGTAAGACAGCCATCAGTTTGAAGGGGGTGTTTATCTGTGAATGGGCATCCCCTGAGAAGGGAACTGAAGGGGCACAGCAGACACTGCCAGAGCCTGTCCACATACCTACCCTTCCCATTTTGTGTTGGCTGGCTTCACTGCCAACAGCTGGTGCCTTGATTCTTGTTCTGAGGACCTCTTGTTACTCTGGGGCTCCTTTGCCACCTGTACATCTGGTCAAAGTCCCAGGAAATGGAAGTTCTGGGAGCAGCCTCCACCCATGATTGACAGGCATTGATGCTACATACCTTAGCTTCCAGTTCCTCAGGGACAGGCATAGTGTGCTCATAGGTTTCTGGCACATTGACTGGCTTATCTCTCCAGCATTGTATGCCCACAGTTTTAGCATATCCTGGGTTCATCTCTAGAAACTCTAATTCAGAGGGTGTGGGGAATCCCAAAGATAGTTGTTTGCCTCCAAATGCGGGAGATGGTTGTTAAGGTGTATAGAACTAGGGGGAAATGGATGAACTCTCCTGTAGCTTGCACTTTCTACAGAGTTAGGGGGCCCTCTGGAGGGTGAGAAACAGGGAGGCTGGCCAGTCAGGATTAGGGTAGAGATTAACAGGGTGACTAGACATGGTCCAGCAGCATCCTTTTTCCAGACCTTCCCAGGTGAGATAGTAGTTGGAGGTGGAAAATACTGCAGGTGGCAGAGGGTAATTGTATCTCACTCATACCATTTAAATTCTGCCTGGTTTTGTTTTCTTCAAAGTATTTGGGGGAGTGTTGGAGGGCCTGATAAAACTCTTAATTTTTGTTTGATTGAAGACAATGTTCCAGTGTTAAAGGAAAATACATATCTTTGGGATCTTTGCTCCCTCTGAGTGAGAGATTCCAAAGTGATTCCAGAGATGAACCCAGGAGACACTAAGACTATGGGGAAATAATGTCAGAGAACGAAGTCAGCCAATGTGCCAGAACCCAATGAGCCTACTATGTCTGTCCCTCAGTAGTTGGAAGCTAAAGTATATTGATACCAACTCCTACCAGTTATGGGGAGAGATTGCTCCCAGGACTTGCATTTCCTGAAGACTTTTTTTTTCCTCCTGTAAGGCAGGCTTTCTCTCTGTAGACATGGCTATCTTGGAACTCTCTATGTAGACCAGGCTGGCCTTGAATGTATTTTGCTTTTGAATGACAGTTTATCTAGTTCTTTTAATTAAAAAAAAATCTGTGTTGGGGTTGGGATGAGGGTGCAGTTTGCACACGCTGGAACTCGACAGAGAACTGCTTGAGGGAGTCAGTTCTCTCCATCATGAGGGTCCTAGGGATTTAACTCTGGTTGTCGGTTTGGTGACAAGGACCTGTACCTGTGGAGCCATCTTATCAGCCCCTTGCCAGGCTTTGAAGCTACACTAGGGTTACTTTGTTGGTTTGTGCTTTGACTTCTGAGTTCTTCTGTCAGACTGAGAACACAGTCATTCTCTCTGTGCATAAATCCCCTCACCCTATTCTCTAATCCAGATATCTAGGAGATGAAGACTTATGTTTTTGTGTCTGGGTATGACATCGTTTTTCTTTCAAAAGTCCCTGCTACTTGGAAGCTGAGGAATCATATATTCTATTAATCCTAAAAAATACCTTATTTATTATATTTCTGAGGCTGGACACTATCTCTTTCTACTCTCTTGAATTCTTTTCAAGAGTATAAAGATCTTTCTATCTTCCATGTGTAACAAATTCCACCTTGGTTCTGTCTTCCAACTCTTTGTTCAACTGTATCTAAACTATGGCTCAGCCACCCCCAGCCCCGAAGCAGTTCAAATAGCCCCAGTTTTCATTTCCAGACGTTCTATTTTAGTTTTCTTCAAATACAAGTCATATTTACCCTCACTGATTACATCTTTTATTGTTTTTTGTTTTAACATGTATGACTTTTTTCCTGAGTGTTTTTCTCTCTAGAAATGACTTGTGGGTGTGAATATGGACTTACACTCACAATGGGACGCGCCCTTTAATGTTTGCTAATGTTGTTCTTCTAAGCTGGGATCCACCGGAATGCTCTTGCTTTGTTCTGTCTTGTTTTCTGTAGGAACTCAGGACACAGTGGATCACAGAAGTGCATAATGATTTTAGTTGTCTTATTGCCAGGTGCCTGGAGATAGTCAAGGCAGTGGAAGCCTCCTTGCTGGTTCCTCTCATCCCTGTCCATGGGCGGAGCCTCCTTGACCTCTGCCTGGCCTTTCCTGACAGCCATCACAGCAGCACCTTGGATCCCACTACTCTGAGGCCTCTTATTTCTTCAACTGATCTTTGAAGCCCTTAGTATGCCACAGGTGGAGCTCGGAGTTCATAAATATTTTTGGAGAAATGAACTAGGAGAAACCTGTTCTGTAACATAATTTTTTTGATTGTCATCTTTCATCTTTATCTCATAGGGCTTGGGAAGTGTGGAATCTGTTAGCCAAAAGCTACTTCAGACCAACGCATGGGATGAACACATCAAATACTTCTCTGATAAGATGCTAAAAGGCTGTACCAGCCGGAACCTGCCAGGTGTTTTTTCCGCTGCACCTGGCAGCTAGGTGGTTCTGACATTACCATCTCTCTCCACTCTGTGAGCCAGCAATGATCCAATGGAAAAGATCATATAGCAACAATTTCAAATGTTTCTGAAGCCACAACAAGGCTGAGCCAGAAGCCAATTTTCTTAGGCACACGAGGATTTAGGATCCTCCAGAATCATGTGACAGCAAACAAGAGCAGAGCACTGTCAAGTTCAAATGCCTCCTGCCTGCTTGCTACTTGCTTTCCCAGTCTCAGCCACACATTCTCTGAGGGTCGTGACCACCACATACCTGCATGCACACACTCCTGTGGCCAAGCTGGAAGTGCACAATAATAGATTTGAATTACATTTTGATTCGCTGACTTTCAAGTTAAAAACGAAGTCCCATCCAGGTGTGAGGGTCCACACAGGAGTTCATCATTTTCAGCCACGAAGCCCAGCCTAGGCTACATGGAACCCTGTGTCGCAAAACAAACAAACAAACAAACAAACAAAAAACCAAACAAAAAAAAAAAACCCACAAAAAAACCCACAAAAGTAGAACCACACCTGATGATAAATCAGCATTACAGTGTAAATATAAGCTAGCTTAAAATATATATTTTTGTTTTTATTTTGGCAAAACCACTTTGGGTTTTTCTTTTTTCCTTGAACTTTTCTTTTTGCAGAATAAACTGCTTGGCTGTGGGTTTTCATGGTTGGAAAGAGCTATCATACCCTGCCCCCTAATGGCTTTGTGATGAATTGTAAGAGCCTGTTCCAGGAAAGTGGAGTTAAATTTCAGCATTATTTTCTTCTGGAAAGCATCTAGAAAAACCTTCATAAAGAATTAAGCTGAGTTTAGAGTTGGGTCACATAGGATTCAGAAAGTAAGACTTCCTCAGTCCTGATTTCTGAGATCGGGGCAAAAACCTTCTGAATCAGTTGATCAACACCCTGGCAGCCCTTCCTCCAGATCCTACCAGTGAGATCCAAGCCTGCCTTTGCCTGGCCAGCACATTATGGGCAGACAGCCTCCCTCTGGTGCTGTGCTAGGACCTAGACACTGGGTCTAGAAATCGGTATGCAGGAAAGGGTCCGTAGTCATTCCTGAAGGGACAGGAAGTGACCCATGCCCTGGCTCCAAAAGGCCCAGAGGAGCTGGCCAGGTGGACCTGTGTTTCCTGCCCCTACACTTGACTTCGGGTCAGAAAGCTGAGGATACAGAGTGTCCCTCTCTGCTCCCTTCCCCTGCCTTGCACACTTTCTCACCCACCACTCCAAAGCCACCTATGCATTTGCTGCTCACCAGCTATCACTAAGGAAAGCCCACAGGTCGTGATCCCATGTACATGAGGTAGGGTGGTATGTAAATTTGTAAGAATAGAAAGCACAGCCAGGGCTGTCAACATGTGTGGGAAGGGCCATTGTCAGGCCAGGTTAACTGCTGTAGTGTGTCTTGTTGTTGTTTGTTTGTTTTTGGAAACAGGAGCTTGTTCTGGAGAGGGGTAGCAGTGGGGTTGCAAACAACAGTCATGCAATCAATGCTGTGGAACTGTCACTTAAATTGTTTAAGGTCACAAATGTTGTGGATTTTGCCACAATTCTGAAGAAAAAGAGATTTGTTAGAAAGTTACATATACTATGATGTAGTAACAGCATAAAAGCAGACAAATGGAACTGTGTAGAGAGGCTCTATATATTGTTCCCTGGTTGATGACTCTGTGCGACACTACAGAACAATAAGGAAACATTGGTCCTCTTAAAATATGATGTTGGATCAACTGAGTAACTTTATGAGGGAACATCACACCTCGGCATTATGATATGGTATGAGAGAGGGAGAGGGAGGTGGAGTGGAGACGGGGGAGAGACCGAAGAAAGGAGGCCGAGGAAGCCATGAGAAGCAAGTTGGTAATGAGTGTTCCTCCATGCCCTCTGCTTCAACCCCTGTGAACAGGTCTCTGCCTTGACTTCCCTCTGTGATGGAATGGAATCTGAGAGCTGTAAGCTGAAATAAACATTTTTCTCCCCAAGTTGCCTTTGGTCTTGGTATCATATCACAGTTATAGAAACCATAACACAGCTGGGGGTGTAGCTCATTTGGCAGAGTCCGGGCCTACAACATAGGAAATCCTGTGCTCTGTCCCCAGCATGCAGAAGCCTGGTATGGTTGTGCCTAGCCTTCAGGAAGTGAGGGCCAGAAGATCTAGAGTATTTGGCAGAGTCCGGGCCTACCACATAGGAAATCCTGTGTTCTGTCCCCAGCATGCAGAAACCTGGTATGGTTGTGTCTAGCCTTCAGGAAATGAGAGCCGGAAGATCTGGAGTTAGAGGTCACTCTGGGCTATATGAAACCTTGTATCAAAAAGAGAACAAAATACAGACAGACAGACAGGCACACGCACATGCACACACATACACACACACACACACACACACACACACAAAGAGAGGGGGAACAGAAGAAAACATAGGAGGTTCACAAAAGCATTGGCTTAGGCAAAGAGAATGGCAAATGAGATCTAACTGAAATTAATATATTTTGCACATCAAAGCGTTATATTAATAAGGTGAAAGGGCAAGGCAGCAGAGTGTGAGAAAATATATGTAATATATTCAGCCACCTGTGCAGGAAATTTCCTAAGGACAGCAACCCACTAGAAAAATGGTAAAAGACTTAAACAAAAATTTCACATAAGCATACACCCAAACTATAAGTAAACACAGCAAAAGTTAAATATCAAAAGAAAACTACAATAAGAAATGATAAAAAAGAAGATTCCTTTAACTCTATAGAGTATTTATAAAATAGCTGTAACTGAAATCCTGCTTACCAGTGCTAAGATTTCCCTGTAGGATCAGCACAGAACACAGCTCACCACTTCTCCCCAACACCACACTGGAAGCCATGGCATGTGAACAATATAGGAAACAAGCTTAAAACCACACAGATCAGAAACCAAGAAATCTTTGCTTTGTAGCAGCAGCAGATAACTGGAATTTGATGTTAAAAAGACAGCACAACTGGTGTTAACACCAAACTCAAATACTTATGTATGAGTCTTTTTAAAAAATTCTCAATTATAAGAGGATATAGTAAACCTGTAATTAAAGTAGCCAGAAAACATTTACATAAATGGAGAGATATTCCATGTTTATAGTTTTCTTTTTCCATATTTAGCTATATAATCAATATAACTTCAACCAAAATCCAAGTCATTTTGTGACTTTTTGACAAACCAATTCTGCAATTTATGTGTAAAGGAAAAAAAAACAGCTAACACAATGATGAAGAAGAAATATCAGAAGACTGATACAAAAGCTATCATATATATATATATGTATATATGTGTGTATATATATGTATATGTATGTGTGTGTGTGTGTGTGTGTATATATATATATATATATATATATATATATATATATATATATTATAATGGAATCTACATGAAGGGAGAACAAATTACTCAATGGAAAATAACAGAGAATGCAAACTGTATGGGTAAAGTTGATTGATCCTTGGCAAAAGAGAAAAGCAATTTAATAGAGATAATTGATTCTAGAAAAGTGAACATTTACATATAGCAAAGAATATACATGCTAACTTTATACATTGTGCCAAAAATATAACTGCAAATGGATATGCACAGTTAATGGTGATTATCAACATGGTAGGATCTAGAATCACGTGAGTGGCAAAGCCTCTGGACCTGCCTCTGTTGGGGGATCTTCTTGATTAAGTTAACTGAGATGGGGAAACCCACGTAAAGTGGTTGACATCATTTTTTGGACTGAGTCCTAGACTGGATGAAAAGGAGAGCACTGGCTGAGTGTATCAGGGCTTTCTGAGTCCTGAATGTGAATGGAATGTGACATGTGACTCAAGCTCCTGCTGCTGCACCTTCTCCAACATCACAGGCTGGTATTTCAGACTGTGGACAAAAAATCCCTAGTCCTCACTTACATTTTTCTTTCTTAGGGCATTGTATCACAGAAACAAGATATGAAAGCATAGATAAAATAAATTTTAGGTGAGAGTAGGTTGTCATAACTTTTCAACCCAAGAAAGAAACCCTGACATAAGTTTCATTACAGTCTTAAAATTCTGCTTTATGCGTCTGCACCTGGAGTGGTCCTGTGCCACAGCAACCAGAACTGATCCTGTGCCACAGCGCTACATACTCAAATAGTGCCAGGAGAGAACTGGACTCCCAGGAGTACCGACACACCTGTGAACACAGGTAAGACCACCACTTCTGTTCAAATTCCTGGCCCAAGAGGAATCTGCCCAGAGCCATCAGGACACAGGAACCAAGGAACAGCCAGGGGCAGGATTCTTCTGGTTTCCGTCTGCACCCCGGAGCTGACCCTGTACTACAGCTCTCCATACCCAAATTCCTCCCAGAAACAACTGATCTCCCAGGAGTATTGACACACAGGCTTGCAGGAGAAGCCACAGTTAGAGACGGCAAGACCAGCTAACACCAGAGATAACCAGATGGCGAAAGGCAAGGGCAAGAACATAAGCAACAGAAACCAAGGCTACTTGGCATCATCAGAAATCAGTTCTGCCACCACAGTAAGCCCTGAATATGCCAACAAACCAGAAAATCAAGACTCTGATTTAAGAAGGACATAAATAACTTCCTTAAAGAAATACAAGAGAACACAGGTAAACAGCTAGAAGCCCTTAAAAAGGAATGACAAAAATCCCTTAAAGAATTACAGGAAAACACAACAAAACAGGTGAAGGAATTGAACAAAACCATCCAGGGTCTAAAAATGGAAATAGAAACAATAAAGAAATCACAAAGGAAGATAAACCTGGAGATAGAAAACCTAGGAAAGAGGTCAGGAGTCATAGATGCAGGCATCACCAACAGAATACAAGAGATAGAAGAATCTCAGGTGCAGAAGATACCATAGAAAACATTGACTCAACAGTCAAAGAAAGTACAAAATGCAAAGAGCTCCTAACTCAAAACATCCAGGAAATCCAGGACACAGTGAGAAGACCAAACCTAAGGATAAAAGGGATAGTAGAGAGTGAAGATTCCCAACTTAAAGGGCCAGTAAATATCTTCAAGAAAATTATAGAAGAAAACTTCTCTAACCTAAAGAAAGAGATGCACATAAGCATGCAAGAAACCTACAGAGAGTTTGAGGCCAGCCTGGTCTACAGAGTGAGTTCCAGGACAGCCAGGGCAACACAGAGAAACCCTGTCTTGAAAAACAAAAAACAAAAAACAAAAACAAACAAACAAAAAACAAACAAACAAACAAACAAAACAAGAAGCCTACAGAACTCTAAGTAGATTGGACCAGAAAAGAAATTTCTCCCGTAACATAATAGTCAAAACACCAAATGGACAAAACAAAGAAAGAATATTAAAAGCAGTAAGGAAAAAAGGTCAAGTAACATATAAAGGCAGACCTATGAGAATTACGCCAGACTTCTCAACAGAGACTATGAAAGCTAGAAGATCCTGAGCAGATGTCATACAGACCCTAAGAGAACAAAAATACCAGCCCAGACCCAGCAAAACTCTCAATAATGATAGATGGAGAAGCCAAAATATTCCATGACAAAACCAAATATCCACAATATCTTTCTAAAAATCCAGCCCTACAAAGGATAATAGATGGAAAACTCCAAAACAAGGAGGGAAACTACACCATAGAAAAAGCAAGAAAGTAATCTTCTTTCAACAAAGTCAAAAGAAGATAGCCACACAAACATAAAAATAACATAAAAAAATAACAGGAAGCAACAATCAATCACTATTCCTTAATATCTCAACATCAATGGACTTAATTCCCCAACAAAAAGACATAGACTAATAGACTGGATACACAAATAGATCCCAGCATTTTGCTGCATGTAGGAAACACACTTCTGTGATAAAGACAAACATGACCTCTGAGTAAAGAGCTGGAAAACAATTTTCCAAGCAAATGGTCCCAAGAAACAAGCTGGAGTAGCCATCCTAATATCAAATAAAATCAACTTTCACCCAAAAGTCATCAAAAAAGATAAGGAAGGACACTTCATACTCATCAAAGGAAAAATCTACCAAGAAGAACTCTCAATTCTGAACATCTATGTTCCAAATGCAAGGATACCCACATTCATAAAAGAAGCTTTACTAAAGCTCAAAGCACACATTGCACCTCACACAGTAAGAGTGTAAGACTTCAACACCCCATTATCATCAATGGACAGATCATGGAAACAGAAACTAAGCAGAGACACAGTGAAACTAACAGAAATTATTAAACAAATGAATCTAACAGATATTTATAGAACATTTCATCCTAAAATGAAAGAATATACCTTCTTCTCAGCACCTCATGGTACTTTCTCCAAAACTGACCATATAATTGGTTACAAAACAGGCCTCAACAGATTGAAGAATATTGAAATAATCCCATGCATCCATGTAGATCACCACGCACTAAGGCAGGTCTTAAAAAACAATGAAAAACACACATACACATAGAAGCTGAACAATGCTCTACTCAGTGATAACTTGGTCAAGGAAGAAATAAAGAAAGAAATCGAAGACTTTTTAGAATTTAATGAAAATGAAGGCACAACATATCAAAACTTATGGTACACAATAAAAGCAGTGTTAAGAGGAAAATTCATATCTCTAAGTGCCTCCAAAAAAGAAACTGGAGAGAGCTAAGCTACACTAGCAGCATGACAGCACACCTGAAAGTTCTAGAACAAAAAGAAGCAAGTATATCCAAGAGGAGTAGAAGGCAGGAAATAATCAAACTCAGGGCTGAGATCAACCAAGTAGAAACAAAAGGAACTATACAAAGAATCAACAAAACCAGGAGCTAGTTCTTTGAGAAAATCAACAGGATAGATAAACCTTTAGCCAGACTAACCAGAGGGCACAGAGACAGTATACAAATTAACAAAATCCGAAAAGAAAAGTGGAACTATAACAATAGAAGCTGAGGAAATTCCAAAAATCATCAGATCCTACTACAAAAGCCTATACTCAATGAAACTGGAAAATCTGGATGAAATGGACAATTCTCTAGACAGATACCAAATACCAAAGTTAAATCAGGATCAGATAACCCATTTAAACAGTCCCATAACCCCTAAAGAAATAGAATCAGTCATTAAAAGTCTCCCAACCAAAAAAAGCCCAGGACCAGATAGGTTTAGTGCAGAATTCTATCAGATCTTCATTCACCATGATCAAGTAGGCTTCATCCCAGGGATGCAGGGATGGTTCAATACCTGGAAATCTATCAATGTAATCTACTATACAAACAAACTCAAAGAAAAAACCCACATGATCTTTTCATTAGATGCTGAAAAAGCATTTGACAAAATTCAGCATCCCTTCATGCTAAAAGTCTTGGAAAGATCAGGAATTCAAGGCCCATACCTAAACATAGTAAAAGCAATATACAGCAAACCAGTAGCCAACAACAAACTAAATGGAGGGAAACTTGAAGCAATCCCACCAATATCAGGGACTAGACAAGGCTGCCCTCTCTCTCCCTATCTACTCAATATAGTACTTTAAGTTCTAGCTAGAGTAATTAGACAACAAAAGGAGGTCAAAGGGATACAAATTGGAAAGGAAGAAATCAAAACATCACTATTTTCAGATGATATGATCATATACTTAAGTGACCCGAAAAACTCCAGCTACAGCTGATAATCAACTTCAGCAAAGTGGCCTGATATAAAATTAACTCAAACAAATCAGTAGCCTTCCTATACTCAAAGGATAAACAGACTGAGAAAGAAATTAGGGAAATGACACCCTTCACAATAGTCACAAACAATATAAAGTGTCTTGGTGTGACTCTAACCAAACAAGTGAAAGATCTATGACAAGAACTTCAAGTCTCTGAAGAAAGAAATCAAAGAAGACCTCAGAAGATAGAAAGATCTCCCATGCCCATGAATTGGCAGGATTAATATAGTAAAAATGGCCATCTTGCCAAAAGTAATCTACAGATTCAATGCAATCCCACAACCATTTGTGATGGGATCTGATGCCCTCTTCTGGTGTGTCCCAAGACAGCTACAGTGTACTCATATATATAAAATAAAGAAATAAAAATCTTAAAAATAAATAAATAAATAAATAAATAAATAAATAAATAAATGCCTCAGCAAAAAGGTTGGGCTTGTTCCCCGACTAGCTCATGACTTAATTAACTCATTTAGTCTATTCTATGTGTGCCACATGGTTGGTTACCTCTCTTCAGTTTCATGCATCTGTCTCCTCAAAATTTAGGGCAAAATCTTTCCTCCATGTGACTCTATCCCTGAGTTCCTCTTTCCTTACTAGAACTCCCACTTCCTATTTTCTGCCTCAGCTGATAGGCCATCTGCCTTTTATTGACAGGTGGTGCTTCCATACAGTACATAAGAAATTCTCTTTACAAGGGACAATACCCAAAGTATAACAAAAGTATAGGGAGGGTCAAATTCATCACCTAAAATATGACAGGAAATCACAAAAAGTAAAAAAATCACATGATGGCACATACCCACAATCTCAGCACTCAAGGTGGAGGCAGCAAGAAACTGAGTCCAAGGCCAGCCTGAGCTGTAGGCTTAGATGTTTTCTAAACTCCAAAGAAACCAGAAATTTCCACTTTGTGGGGCCAGACCCTGTCATAAAATGAATGCATGTGTGTGTACACATGCACAAACACGCACACACACACACACACACACAGAGAGAGAGAGAGAGAGAGAGAGAGAGAGAGAGAGAGAGAGAGAGTCAAATGTGGACAGAAACTTCACTAAAAAAGATAAAGATGGAAAAAAGACATTAACTATGTATAACATACATAATTCAGCACTTGCAAATTAAAGCAGTAAGGCCCCACTAGCACCCATGAGAATGGCTAAAAGCCAACATTGATACCCATGTCAGCCTGAAGAAGCAGCAAAAGGGACTCTCGACTCTCTAGCAGGAATGAAAAATGCTGCAACCACTGTGGAAGGCAACTTTACAGTTCCTTACAAAACCAAACATATTCATATCATGGGAACCAGCAGTCATTTAACTCAAATGAATTAAAAACTTATACGCACAAAAAAACTGCATGTGAATGTTTGCACAGCCTCTCTTCATAATTACTAGAGCATAGCAACAATTAGCATATCCTTCAGTAGGTAACTAACGAGTAAGCTGTATTCATACATATGATGGGAAGATCCTTACATACTGATGTGGAGAGATCTCTAATTTAAAGAATAAAGGGTTGAGATTGAGCACTTAATGCAGGGGTTAAGAACCCTTGCTGTTCTTGAATAGGACCTGTGTTAGGCTTCTGGTACCCACAAGGTGGCTCATAATCATCTGTAACTCCAGTTCCAAGGATCTGATGCCTGCTTCTGCCCTCTATGAGCGCCAGGGATGCACATGGTGCAAATTACAATCATGCCTGCAACACATGTACACATAAATAAATAAAACAATTTTTTGAAGCATAAATGGTTTATTTTGGTTAGTGGTTTAAGGTTTAGTTCTTCGTGGTGGGAAGTTGTAGTACCAGAAAAGTCAATAACTATCCAACTCCTAGGAGACATCAGGGGGAAAAAAATGCATATATATTGTTAAGAGAAAAGTGCTTCAACATGCTGTGCCTTAGCATCTACTGACAGGGAGCACTCTAAACTAGAGTTTAGAGAAAGAAAGGGTCATTTGGGTTCATATTTGAGTGGATAGTATCAGTGTGAGGAACACATGGCAACAGGAGCTGTGACAGCTGGTCACATTGTATCCTTAGGAAGCTGGTCACACTGTAGCCCTAGGAAGCTGGTCACACTGTAGCCCTAGGGAGCTGGTCACACTGTAGCCCTAGGGAGCTGGTCACACTGTAGCCCTAGGGAGCTGGTCACACTGTAGCCCTAGGGAGCTGGTCACACTGTAGCCCTAGGGAGCTGGTCACACTGTAGCCCTAGGAAGCAGAGAGTGAGGCTGCTGCTACTTTGTTTGCTTCCTTCTTTGTATTCAGGATCCCAGTCCAGGCAGTGGTACTATTTCTCCCACAGACCTCCTGGAAACACCCTCATGGGCTTGTTCAGTGGCTTATTTCCTAGGCAATTCCACATCCTGTCATATTGACAACCAATATTAATAATTAGAGGAGTGGGAGAACAAATGAAACATAGGGGACCTGGGGGACCTGGAAACTATTCAGCAACTGAGAACAGCTCATGCTGTACACTGTGCACTTGTCAAAACCTACAGAACTATATGAGTAAAAAGAAAAAAAAGAACACTGAGATAAATATGGGCATGAGTTACTAATGACTTATTAATATTGGCTCATCAATGGTAACCAACGCATCGTGACACTAGGATGAGTGAAATGTCACACTGGACAAGGTTGCTTGGCACAAAGTCTGATGACCCCAGTGCATTCCCAGAGATCCACATGATAGAAATAGACTGTAGTGGTGAGTTTTGGCTACACCGCATTGGCTCCTAGTGGATTGCACACACACACACCCAGGAGCTGTCTTTGGATCAGTGAATGAAAGATACACACACACATACACACACACACAAGCTTATATTTAAAATGCCTTGACTACTTCCAAGACTGGGCACTCCTAAACCTTCCCATGCTACCCCAGGCCCAATCAGGGAAGTGGCCAGTGGCTACCCACAAGAATTCTCACATGGCTCACATGCCTTATCAGCTCTCTCTCCTGCAGCTCTCCTCTTCCACTACATCCTGACAATTCTCCCCATTCCTCTCTGTGGCCTACCCATGTAACTCTAAGTGTCCCACCCTGTGTCCAGCCATTGGACGTTGCCATCTTTATTGATAGATCAAAAACCAATTGGGGATAAAGACCTTCAGCATCTGGATGCACAGATTCCTGATTGAAACAAAGCGTTAGAATCAATCTCTAATAGCAGACTCCTACAACTTCTCCTCTGACTTTTGCTTGGCACATGTGTTTGCATGAACACATACACACCCACACATAAACAGACAAACAAGCAAAGTGTAATGATAGTGTACCACACTAATGATGAGTGAGCACTGAGGGAGGGCATGTAGTATATAGGGACTCTACTCTTCCTGCACACTCTTTCTGTGAATTTGAAATTGTTCATAAATATTGTCTATTCATTTAAAAAAAAGAATAAAATTTAAAAAACTGGAAAAACTATATGTAATTGTTACACAAAGGACTAATTTCCTGATGTATAAAGAGCTGGGAAACTGAGAAGAAAGGAACAACTTAAAAGAAAAAAATGGCAAAAAGTAAACATATAGTTCACTTTAATTTTTTATTTTAATTTTTTATTTTATTTTATTTTTTATTTTTTGATACTTTATTTACATTTCCAATGATTCCCCTTTTCCAGGTCTCCTCTTTGAAAACCCCCTATCCCCTCCCACTCCCAGCCTCTATGGAGGAATTCCACCTCCCACGCACCTGCCCACCCACTCCCGTATTCCCTCCCTGGCATTCTCCTTTACTGGGGCCTCTAACACCCTCAGGCCCAAGGGCTTCTCCTCTCCCTGATGGCCAATGAAGCCATCCTCTGCCACATATGTGGTTCGAACCATGGGTCCCTCGATGTGTACACTTTGGTTGGTGGTCCAAACTCTAGGACAACCGGGAGGGGGGTCAGGCCCGTTGACACTGTTGCTCCCTCCATGGGGCTGCAAACTCCCTCAGCTCATTCAGACCTTTCTCCAACTCCTCCATCTGGGACCTCACTCTTAGTCCAGCGGTTACTGTAAAGTGAAACTTGGGCATTCTGAAC
>CM052711.1:86275696-86347971 GCA_028551405.1 Uromys caudimaculatus | reverse complement strand
GGATAGTTTTGTTCATTTCCTTTGTCTGTTTGATTGTGTTTTCCTGTAATTCTTTAATGGATTTCTGTGTTTCCTCTTTAAGGGCTTCTAGTTCTTTACCTCTGTTCTCTTGTGTTTCTTTAAGGGTGTTAATTTCTTTCTTAAAGTCTTCTATCATCATCATGAGAAGTGATTTTAAATCTGAGTCTTGCTTTTCTGGTGTGTTGGGGAATTCACGGCTTGCTGTGGTGGGAGAGCTGGGTTCTGATGTTACCAAGTAGCCTTGGTTTCTGTTCCTTAGGTTCTTGCCCTTGCCTTTTGCCATCTTGTTAACTCTGATGTTAGCTGATCTTACTCTGTCTGGCTATGGCTTGTCCCTCCTGCAGGCCTCTGTGTCAATACTCCTTGAAGACCAACTCTCTCTGAGAGGTGTTCGGGTTTGGAGTGCTGTGGCACAGGGTCAGCTCTGGGATGTAGACAGAAACCAGAAAGATCTTGTCCCCAGCTGTCCCTTGGTTCCTATGTCCTGATGGCTCTTCAAAGGTCCCTCTTGATCCAGTGAGTTTGAACAGAAGTGGTGGTTTTGCCTATGCTCGAAGGTGTGTCAGCACTCCTGGGATACCAGCTCTCTCCTGGAGCCCTGTGGCCCAGGCTGAGGTCTCCAGGTCCCGGTGAGCAGTGGTGCTTGTCTCATCCCCACTCACGGCTTTCCCACCCTCCTGGGAGGGTGACTTTCTCCTAGCACTGCTTGTCTATGTAACCCTGGTTGCCCAGGCATAGGTCTCCTGCCACAGATAGAAATCAGAAGGTTCCTGTCCCTTACTTTTCCTCCTCGATCTCTGTGTCCTGAGGGCCTGGGAGAGTAACTTTCTCGTGGACCCTGGTGACCCAGCCAGAGGTCTCCTGCCTCAGATGGGAACCAGAGGGTTCCTATGCCCGCCTACCTCAGTCCCTGTGTTCCACAGGTTCGGGGCGGTTCCTGGTGAGCAGTGGTGCTCCTCTTGGCCCCACTCCCAGCTTTTCCAAGCTCCTGGGAGGGTAGCTTTCTCCCGGAGCTAATTGGCTATGGAGCCCTGTGGCCCAAGCTGAGGTCCCCAGCCACAGATGGAGACCGGAAGTTTCCTGTTCTTCAGCCTCTGTGGCCCGCGGTTTCTGGGTGGAACCCAGTGAGCAGTGGTGCTCGTCTTGTCACCACTCATGACTTTTCCATGCTCCTGGGAGAGTACTTTCTCCTGGTGCTGCTTGGCTATGGAACCCTGGTGGCCCGGGCAGAGGTCTCCTGCCACAGATGGGAACCAGAGGGTTCCTAAGCCCGCCTACCTCAGTCCCTGTGTCCTGCAGGTTCAGGGCGGTTCCTGGTGAGCAGTGGTGCGCGTCTTGGCCCCCTAGTTCTCTTTAAAATGAAATAGAATGACTCTTAAATTCATGAAAGAGGTTGAGTGTGGTGGCACACACCTTTAATCCCAGTGTTCAGGAGGCAAAGGCATGTGGGTCTCTGTGACTTCTAGCCAGCCAGGATTAGATAGTGAGACTCCGACAAAAGAAAGGAAAGAAAAGATGAGATACAAAAGCCCCTTGTGATGAGATAAATTACAAAACCATACTGTGGTGGCAGTTCTTAGCAACCAGCTGGCATAAATATTAGAAAGATATGTGTTGTGTTCATAAGCACAATGAGCATTGTATGCTGAGGTTATAGTCACAGAGCACTGCCAGTAAAAATGTAAAACAGAACTGCAGAGATAGCCCAATTGCTCAAGGGAACGCTCTGTTCTTGCAAAGTTCCTAGCCATACAAGCCAGTTCACAACTTCCTATAATTCAAGTTCTAGGGGATCCAATGTCCTTTTCTGGTCTCTTTGTGTAGCATGTACACATATGGCACATTTACATTTATAGTGGCAGTCACAAAGTCACATAAATACATTGTAAAAACACAAAGAATGCCCTTCTGGTCTGCAACTCTACCTGAACCCATGGCAGATTGGCAAGCCTTCCTCCCATACACAGGACCTCACAGCCTACCTATATCCCAGGAGATCTGCATATCTAGGGACACAGGGACACAGGGACACAGGAGACCTGCCCTAACTAGAGACAGCAATGCCTGCCTCTCAGGAGGACTGCTCTAACACATGTCACAGAGCTCTATCCAACCCCAAAGAGGCCTGCTTCAGTCCAAGACACCAAGGCCAGTTAACACCAGAGCTAACCAGATAGCAAAGGGCAAGCACAAGAACATAAGCAATAGAAGCTAATGTAATTTGGCACCATCCTACCACTGCAAACACTGGATACGCTAACACACACGAAGAACAAAATTCTGACCTAAAATCCTATCTCATGAAGATGATAGAGGCCTTTAAGGAGGATATAAATAACTTTCTTAAAGAAATACAAGAAAACACAGGCAAACAAGTAGACACCCTTAAAGAGGAAATAAATAAATCCCTTAAAGAAATATAGGAAAATACAATCAAACAGGTGAAGGAATTGATCAAAAACAATCTAAGACCTAAAAATGGAAATAGAAACTATAAAGAAATCACAAATGGAGGCAACCCTGGAAATGGAAAACCTAGGAAAGTGATCGGGAGCTACAGATGCAAGCATCACCAACAGAATATAAGAGATAGAAGAGAGAATCTCAGGCATAGAAGGTACCATAGAAGATATCGACACATTGGTCTAAGAAAATACAAAGGGTAAGAAGTTCCTAACCTAAAATATCCAAGAAAATTGGGACACAATGAAAAGACCAAACCTAAGAATAGGAATAGAAGACGATGAAAGAAAGAAAAGAAATGAAGGAAGGAAGGAAGGAAGGAAGGAAGGAAGGAAGGAAGGAAGGAAGGAAGGAAGGAAGGAGTAAAGGAGAAAGAAAGAAAGAGAGAAAGAAAGAAAGGAAGAAAGAAAGAAAGGGGTCCCAGTTTAAAGGATCAAAAAACATCTTCATCAAAATCAGAAGAAAACTTCCATAACCTAAAGAAAGAGATGACCATGACCATAAACATACAAGAGGCCTACAGAATCCCAAACAGATTGATCCAGAAAAGAAAATTCTCCCACCATATAATAACAAAAACACTAAATGTGCAAAACAAAGAAAGAATATTAAAAGTTGTAAGGGGAAAGGGCCAAGTAACATATTAAGACAGACCTATCAAAAATACACCAGGGCTGGAGAGATGGCTCAGTGGTTAAGAGCACTGACTGCTCTTCCAGAGGTCCTGAGTTCAATTCCCAGCAACCACATGGTGGCTCACAACCATCTGTAATAGGATCTGATGCCTTCTTCTGGTGTGTCTGAAGACAGCTACAGTGTATTCATCATATAAATAAAATAAATTTAAAAAAATATACCAGGCTTCTCAACAGAGACTCTAAAAGCCAGAAGAGCTTGGACAGTTGTCATACAGATGCCAGACCAGGCTACCATACCCAGCAAAACTCTAAATCACTATAGATGGAAAAACCAAGATATTCCATGATAAAACAAAATCTAAACAATATATTTCCACAAATCTAGCCCTACAAAGGCTAATAGATAGAGAACTCCAACACAAGGAGGGAAACTACACCCTAGAAAAAGCAAAAATTAAACATCTTACAACAAACCCAAAGGAAGAGAAACACACACACACACACACACACACACACACACACACACACACACACACATACACACTAGCATCTTGAACAAGAACCATCAATCATTGGTCTTTAATATCTCTCAACATCAATGGAGTCAATTCCCCAGTAAAAAGACACAGGCTAACAGACTGGATATGTAAACAGGATTCATCATTTTGCTGCATACAAGAAATACACCTCGGTAACAAAGATAGACACTACCTCAGAGTAAAGGGCTGGAAAAAAAATTCCAAGCAAATGGTTCCAAGAAACAGGCTGGAATAGCCATTCTAATATCCAATTGTCTTAGTTAGGGTTATAGTGCTGTGAACAGACACTATGACCAAGGCAAGTCTTATCAAGAACAACATTTAATTGGGGCTGGCTTACAGGTTTAGAGGTTCAGTCCATTATCATCAAAGCAGGAACATGGCAGCATCTAGACAGGCATGGTACAGGAGGAGCTGAGAGTTCTACATCTTCATCTGAAGGCCGCTAGCAGAATACTGTTTCCCAGGCTGCTAGGACAAGGGTATTAAAGCTCACACACACAAGGCCACACCTACTCTAACAGGGCCACACCTCCCAACAGTGCCACTCCCAGGGCCAATCATATACAAACCATCATACCAATAAAACAGACTTTCAACCAAAAGTTATCAAAAGAGATGAGGAAGGATACTTCGTACTCATCAAAAGAAAAAATCCACCAAGACGAAGTCTCACTTCTAGATGTCTCTGCCCCAAATGCAAGGGCACCCACATTTGAAAAAAAAACTTCACTAAAGCTCGAAACACACATTGAACCTGAGACAATAATAGTGGGGGACTTAAATACCCCACAGTCACCAATGGACAGGTCATTGAAAGAGAAACTGAACGGAGAAACAGTGAAACTAACATAAGTTATGAACCAAATGGATTTAACAGATATCTACAAACATTTTACCCCAAAACAAAATAATATACCTTCTTCTCAGCACCTCACAAAACCTTCTCAAAATTGTCCATATAATCAGTCACAAAATAAAACTCATCAGATACAAGAAGGTTGAAATAATGCCATGCAATCTATCAGATCACCACGGACTAAGGCTGGACTTCAATAACAACAAAAACAACTGAAAACTCACATACTCATGGAAACTTAAGAACTCTCTATTCAATGATAACTTGTTCAGGGAAGAAATAAAGAAAGAAACAGAAGGAACACTACTCAGTTCTATGAACCCACAGTTACGCTGATACCTAAACCACACAAAGACTGAAAAAAGAAAGAGAACTTCAGACCAATTTTGTTTATGAATATCGATGCAAAAAAACTCAATAAAATTCTTGCAAACTGAATCCAAGAAAACATCAAACCATCCTTCACCACAATCAAATAGGCTTTATCCCAGGGATGCAAGGATGGTTTGGTATATGAAAATACATCAACCTAATCCATTATATAAATAAATTCAAAGAAAAAAATCACATGATCATCTCATTGGATGCTGAAAAACCCTTCAATAAAATATAACACACCTATATGTTAAAATTCTTGGAGAGATCAGGAATTCATGGCACATACCTAAACAATAAAAGCTATATACAGCCAACCAACAGCCAACATCAAATTAAATGGAGAAAAACTTGAAGCAATCCCACTAAAATCAGGGACTAGACAAAGCTGCCCTCTCTTTCCCTATCTATTCAATATAGTACTTGAAGTTCTAGCTAGAGATAACAAAAGGAGGTCAAAGGGATACAGATTGGAAAGGAAGAAGTAAAGGCAACACTATTTGCAGATGATACAATAGTATAAATAAACAACCCCCCAAAAATGCTACCAGAGAACTCCTGCAGCTGATAAATACCTTCTGCAAAGTGGCTGGATATAAAATTAACTCAAACAAATCAGTACTCTCCTTTATACAAATCATAAACAGGCTGAGAAAGAAACAACATGCTTCACAATAGCCACAAATAATACAAAATAACTTGTAACTTTTACCAAGCATCCGAGAGATTTGCATCGCAAGAACTGCAAGTCTCTGAAGAAAGAAACCGAAGAAGACCTCAGAAGATGGGAAGATCTCCCATGCTCATGGACTAGTAGGATTAACATAGTAAAAATGGCCATCTTACCAAAAGCAATCTACAGATTCAATGCAATCCCCATCAAAATTCCAGAAATAAACTCACACACCTATGGACACCTGATCTTTGACAAAAAAAAAAAAAAAAAAAAAAAACAACCAAAAACAAACAAACAAACAAACAAACAAAAAAAAGCCAAAACCATACAGTGGAAAAAAGACAGCATCTTTAACAAATGGTGCTGGTCTAACTGTCTGCATGCAGAAGAATGCAAATTGATCCATATTTATCATCTTGTACAAAGCTCAAGTCCAGGTGAATCAAGGAACTCAACATACAATGAATCTAAAAATATATATAAAGAACTCAAGAATTTAGACTCCAAAAAACCAAATAACCTAATTAAAAAATGGGATACAGAGCTAACCAGAATTCTCAGCAGAGCAATCTCGAATGGCTGAAAAGCACTCTGGGAAATGCAAGTCAAAATGACCCTGAGCTTCTACCTCACACCAATTAGAATGGCTAAGATCAAAAACTCAAGTGACAGCAGATGCTGGTGAAGATGTAGAGAAAGGGGGACACTCTTTCATTGCTGATGGGATTACAAACTGGTACAACTACTCTGGAAATCAATCTGGCGGTTCCTCAGAAAACTGGAAATAGTTCTACCTGAAGACCCAGCTATACCACTCCTGGGCATACACCCAAAAGATGCTCCAACATGTAACAAACACACATGCTCCACTATGTTCATAGTAGCTTTATTTGTAGTAGTCAGAAGCTAGAAATAACCCAGATGTCCCTCAACCAAAGAATGGATACAGAAAATGTGGTTCATTTATACAGTGGAATACAATTCAGCTATTAAATACAAGGACATCATGAATTCTGTAGGCAAATGGATGGTACTAGAAAATACCGTCCTGAGTGAGGTAACCCAGACCCAAAAGGACATGCATGGTATGTAGTCACTGATAAGTGCATATTAGCCCAAAAGCTCAGAATATCCATGATATAACTCATAGACCACATGAAGTTTAACAAGAAAGAAGCACAAGTGGGGATGCTTCAATCCCACTTAGAAGGGGGACAAAGTAATTACAATAGGCAGAGGGAGGGAGGGACCTGGGTGGGAGAGGAGAGGGAGAAATGGGGGTAGGATCAGGTATGGGGGGGAAGACAGGAGAGAAGCCCAGAGGGCCAGGAGAATGAATGAAAATATGCAGCTATGGGGGGTGGGGGAACCCCTAGAATGTCCCAGAGACCTGTGAGGTGAGAAGCCCTCAGGACTCAAAGGGAGGGACCTAAGATGAAATGCCCTGTAGTGGGTAGAAGAAACCTAAAGAGACCACCTCCAGTAGATAGACAGGCCGCCAGTGGAGGGAGGGGACCACCTACCTATCTTCAATTTTTGATCCATAATTGTTCCTATCTAAAAGAACTGCAGGGACAAAAATGGAGAAGAGATTGAAGGACAGGCCATCCAGTGACCAACCCAACTTGGGGTCCATCCTATGGACAGGCACCAAACCCTGACACTGTTGTGCTTACAGAAGCCTAGCATGGCTGTCCTCTGAGAGCCTTTACCAGCAGCTGACTGAGACAGGTGAAGATACTTATAGACAACCATTGGTCTGAGGTCGGAGACCCCTATGGAGGGGTTAGAGGAACGACTGAAGGAGCTGAAGAGGACAGCAACCTCATAGAAAGGACAAAAGTATCCCCCTATACCCCTCAGAGCTCTCAGAGACTAAGCCACCACCCAAAGAACATACATGGGCTGGTCCATTGCCTGTGGTCCAATGTTGCAGAGGACTGCCTTGTCTGGCCTCAGTGGGAGAGGCTGGGCCTAATCCTGTAGAGACTTGATGCCCCAGGGAAGGGGGATAGTTGGGGGGGGAAGGTAGGAATGGGTGGGTGGGTGGGAGAGTACCCTCCCAGAGGCAATCAGGAGGTGAGATGGGGCAAAGAACTCTGGGAAGGGGGACAGGGAAGGAAGACAACATTTAAAAATGTAAATAAATAAAATAATTTAATTAAAAGAACCCTGTAGGCCAGCGCCAATTAAACATGAATATATATATAATATATATATATATGAATTAGTAGTAACAAAGAATATTTTTAAAAAGGAAAACTATTGAGTACTCCACATACACACATACACAGACACAAATGAAAAATAAAAACAAGTTTTTAAATGAAAAAACAAGACACAAAGAAGGCAACACAGCATGGTGTTTTGTGAAAGGGAACTTGGTGACGTCTTTAAAATCTTTTGCTTTTACCCTGTGAGTCAGTAATACCACCTCAAGAAATCTATTTTAACGAGACTCTAGGGAAATGGCGTGACCAAAGTGGTGAGACATGCGTGACCCAAGACACAGCAGACAACCCAAATGCCCACCGTTAGGATGAAGCCAGGACCACACAGCACATGAAGTACCACGTGTGCCGCTGCAGAAAGCAAAGAGAAGCCCCTTCCAGACTGATGAAGAGAAATCTCTAAGTCCCAACGTTAGGCTGGGAGGAGAAGGATGGCAGTGCAGTAACTATGTCCTAGGATCCTAGGTTTGGGAAATGTCTTTCAAAAAAGAGACAAAGGACGAGAAAAGGAAGGGACTGGACATGACCAGCTACATGTGGTGGTGATATAATGCTGTGAGCCAGAGACTGGAGGGCCGCTGTGAGTCTGAAGGGAGCCTGAGCTAGAGGGACCTTGAGGCCAGTTTGAGTCATAGAGCTATAGAGTAAGACTCTATGTCAAACATATGCATCAGAGAGAGAGAGAGAGAGAGAGAGAGAGAGAGGGAGGGAGAGGGAGAGGGAGAGAGAACACATAAGGGATGGTTGAGTGAAGATAACCAAAATGGATCTTAGACAGATTTTCTAATATTAACACCGCATCACATAATTTTATATACAAAGTAAAACCCAGAATTATTAACAAGCCCCCATTTTTCTGGTTCCAGATCACTGCAGAAAACACCCTTACACATAAGCCCTTTTCTACAGAATAGAATCTTAAGTGGAATTTTTGGAGGTCATGCATTTTTAAACTTTATATTATGAAATTGTCAAGCATATAGAAATAGAGTAGGACCGTGAGCCTAATGTGCATTAAGAAGGTGGTGGAAATTCAGAGGGCAAGATCCTTTGGCGTCTTTGTAAATGCAATATTTCTGCACATTCCTGGGACATGTGTCCCCCAGGAAAGGAAGAACAGCAATGGAATTCCAAACTAGCCACAGGAGCCAAAGCTTTAAAGAGTTCCTACCAATCCAAGTCAGACCAATCTGAGCATTTAAAAGAACAATGGTTGCAATGATTTGAAAAATATAAATTATATAAAACCTATGAACAATGGCACACACACACACACACACACACACACACACACACACACACACACACAAATAAATCAATGGTACCCACTAGTGGGACCTAGGATACTAGCTCTTTTGCTATTCTGAAAACTTACACAGAAAGGAAAAATCTAGCATGTATCATTCCTTTTCTGAACAAACTCCTTCAGGGCAACTCAACAGCTCCTGAGCAAAGGTTTCTTTTTATGAAAGAAGCCCAGCCAAACATTTCACACCACCTACCAGAAAGTCTCAGGGTCAACCTTAAAGGGAAAACGGGATCTAGGCTGCATGTTAGTGCATGCTCAGTCTGTACAGAGAGAAGGTGATAGTGGTTTGATTCTGGACTGAGCAGCCTGGCTTCCTCTGAAACCTTGGGTCAGTGTGGGGGTTTAAAGGAGAGTGGTCCTCATAGGCTCATATGTTTGCAGGCTGGTCCTCAGATATTGAAACTGTTTGGGAAGGGTTATAAGGTATGGCCTTTTTGGAGGAGGTTTGTCACTGGGACTGGACTTTGAGGTTGCAAAAGCTCACACCAGGTGCTTTCTCTCCCTCTCCCTGTCTTCCCCACCCCCTGCTGCCAGGGCGGGGGGGGGGGATCAGAGTGTAAAGATATCCACTCTTGCTCCAGCACCATGACTGCCTGCATGCCACTACACTCCCTGAATGATGATCACACACTAATGGTAAGCAAGCCCTCAATTAAATGTCTTCTTCCTTCCTTCCTTCCTTCCTTCCTTCCTTCCTTCCTTCCTTCCTTCCTTCCTTCCTTCCTTCCTTCCTTCCTTCCCTCCCTCCCTCCCTCCCTCCCTCCCTCCCTCCCTCCCTCCCTCCCTCCTTTCTTTCTTTCTTTCTTTCTTTCTTTCTTTCTTTCTTTCTTTCTTTCTTTCTTTCTTTTTTAGGAAGAGTTGCCTTGGTCATGATGTCTCTTCACAGCAATTGACAGTGACTGAGACAGTATTGGCAATCTCACTGGGTTTGAACATTTTGGCTACTCATCTATATGACATGTAGGCCCATTGGAAATCTATGGATATTGGAAAGAGTAGGAAAGATGAACTCCACCTTAAGTGAGTCACTTGAGGGCAGAGTTTAGATGATGCCATCCCATGATAGAAGGCCACATGCACAACATGTGCATGAGGAGGGGTCACCACACGGTGAGTGTGCTCTTTGCTCAGACAGTTGCACCCCTCAGAAGCTTCCTGAACTCTCAAGCACAGAACTCTTGCTACAGCCATGGCTGTAATACCAACTGCTGGGGGCAGTAGGGAATATACAGCACAGGGAGGTTTCTGCAGGGCTCTGTGACTGTTCTCTTTACTGGGAACTGGTACCACACAGCCCTGAGAAGGGAGAAATCCAAAAGGTCAATCCCACAGGAATCCAGATGACAGGAAATGGGATGGGATGTGAACTGGGTCATTAGAACTCAGGTCAACCACAAACCTCTTCAAGTCTACTGGCTATCACCCAAGTGTCTGGCAAATTGTTAACTGAAGGAATTCTTATCAGAGCGGTCCTCCAGTTAATTGCCCCTGGTTTTTCATTGTCAAGTGGTCTAGAAGCCTTGAAAGTATTATGCAGAAGTGGTTCAGATTTCAGATCAGTCTATATCTCTCTTCAGAATCTAATAATTTGCTGATATATATATGTGTGTGTGTGTGTGTACGTATGTATGTATGTATGTATGTATGTATGTATATATGTATATCAGGTATGTGTTCTAAAAACTTTAATCGACTTTTGGTTGCTGAGAGCCAGTCCTAGTGATGCCCAAATCCCACAGAGTAGATATGGAGTTGGAGAAAGAGTCAGGCATGGTGGTAGGGCTAGTGTTCTTGTAACCTGATTGACAGGCAGTGGGGTGCCTCTTTATTCCTAGAGAACTCAGGAAGCAAGGATGGATTCATGTTGTTCTAAGAGAGATGTGTCCACACATCCAGTTTCTAACTCCAAGCCATTTGTGCCATTTGGAATCACTGCTGCTGTGGGATTTGATTTGTGCACCTAGGAAAACCACACCTGAAACAGGAGGAGGCAGAGAGGAGCTTGCAGCCCCTGAGGAGGGTGCTTGCAAGCTTCTGGAGGCCACTGCCATGTGAAATCACCATCCTTTGGAAAGTCTGAAGGGTCCATGGCAACCTCTCACTGATGTTTTCCCCAGGGGAAGAGGCGATTCTCAGACGCAGATCTGGCTGCTCTGCATGCTCCCATTTACAAACAGGATAGGGTTTGGGTGGAGGGGTCCTTCCTGTGGACCACACCCTGGCATGCCTGCATCCTCTAGTTTAAGAACCGGAACCAAGAAATGGGGGGAAAGTGAAGACGGCCCACACAGATTTCACATCCATACACATCTAACTTCATTATTCAGTACAAAAACTTATATACAACTTTTCGGCCAATAAGGGTGCGGTTATATAATCAAGACCTAATTGGAGGATTACAGGGCTTTGCCTGCCCCTGACTCTGGAGAGGCGGGAGCTGGTCGCCCAATGAAGGATTTCAGTGAAGACAGAGGGAGTGGCCATCGCTCTGGGTTCCAGTCTTTTTTCTGTCTCACCGGTTTGCCAGGAGCCACTTTATATCTTAGGTTGCATACAGCCTGATGAGGATTCCTCAGGCAGGAGACCATGATGTCTAGCTCTTACCCACTTCCTCCTCCACTAGGTCCACTCTCACATCCCGCACATCTAGTCACCCCGGAGGACCCACAAAGCCATGTCTGCAGGTCCTGACAAAAGCTTGATCTCCTGGTGACCTCTTTCAGTCACTCCTAGCATTTCTGTCTCTCCTGGCTGTGGTCCCAGTGTCACTTCCTTCGTTTGCAGACTGAGATTCTGAGAGAGTGACTCATCCAACTGTGACTCTGCCTCGCCCAGGGCCCGTGAGGTTCCAGCCATACTCAGCTACTTAGATGCCACCTAGCTCAGCAGCCAGCCCCCGAGCCCGAGTGCCTCTCTCAAAATCTGTTATTCTGCTGTTTTTTGATGCAGTATTCGGTAAGGTCCTTGAGTTATATAAGACTCTAGGGAGTCCTAACTTACCCAAGACTCTCCAAGTGAACACATGGAATTGGGGATTGATGCAAAATGCAAGAGGAATTTATTAATTCAGCATGCTGAGGTCACTCTGCACACCAAGACGGGAGAGCAACCACGCATATCCCTTCAGGGACCTTATATACGGATTTTAGAGCAGCAGCCATTAGGCACAATGTGATTGGCAGAACAGTGTGACTTTTAAGCTGATTGGTCTTTAGGGAATGAGGTAGCAGGGGCTTAATCAGCTCCTCCCTTCCAGCCTAAGTGCTCTCTAACCTGTTTTTCCAGGAGGGGAGGGGTGCCGATGTGCTCAGAGGGGGGAGGGAACCCTGGTGGAATATCTCAAAGTTTCCGAGCTGACTTCTCAGTTCTTTACTCAACAGGTGTTGAAAAAAGAAAACTGATGTCCTCCCTCTCAACCTTCAAAAGTTGTGATTTTCCACCTGTAAGAGAACAGCCCAGGGAACTTTAGGGCAAAGCAGGCAGCCTGCACCTATCTGTGGCTGCTGATTGGCTATCTAAGGTAAATGTGGCCACAGAAGCTGAGTTCACCAACTGAGTGACTGGCAGTTGAGGGCAAACCCCCTAGAAAGAGGCTCCAGTCCCAGATGCCCGCAGCACTGTTTAGGGATCCGTGAATTTCACAAGTGGCCACTTTAGTAACTGCCACTTCCTCATGCTCCTACTGCCTTGATCTGGTTCTTCCTGGCTCTCAGCCTCAGTGGCACTTTAGCCATACACTGTGTCCAGTTCCAATACTGCTTCCTAACCAAATTAGGTTTTACGTGGCAGAAGGAGTACCTTGGTGGATTGATGACTGGTGAAGCAAGGAATGCCACAGAGATCACACCAAACAACAGATCTCACACAAGAGATAAGGGGTTTGAGGAGACAGATACAAAGACTGAGAAACAGAGGGACCAGGAGACAGAGAACAACGGGGCCTCAATGGCAGAGCTGCTGGTGTTGAGTCACTGAAGGCAGGCTGGGACTAACATTCCTTCCCCTTTGTTTATAACAATAGGTGAGGAATAGGAAAGGGAGATAGCGAGGCAGGAGGGGATGCCATGCTTTTTTAGACTGCTTCCTGCTGGGTGGGGCATTGACATCTTTAGGGACCCAAGAAAGCTGGGATGCTGGTTAACTCTTGGAAGAACAGGCCGTTTCACTCACTGTCCGGCACTGGGGGACCATCTGGGGATATGGACATGCAGGCAGCAGTTGGAACAATTTGTAAGGAAGAATAACCTGAGGCTAGCTACAGATTTTGAGGGAACACCTGGAACTGGCAGTAAAATAAGTTTTTCCTCCCAGGCCCAGGCTCCCAAAATAATGACTGAAACTCAGATATATTTACAAAGACCTAGGGCATAAGCTTTGTCCGTTCCCTGATTTGATCATAACTTAACATCCCTCTTATTCTAACCTAAGTTTTACAGTACTCAGCTCCCATGCCTCTGAGCTCCTCCATGTTCCAGGGCCATTCCTCTCATGTTTCTGTCTATCCCAGCATCCCATCTCCCTGCCAGATGTCCCACCTTCTTTCTCCTGCCTGGGTTTATAGGCCAATCAGCATTTTATTAACAGGTGCTGCACCCATACAAAAGAGATTCTCTCTATAATTTCCTCTTTAAATCCAATAAAAGGTTCTTTCTCTATTATAATAAACTATATAATAATAACAATTATGAAAACTAAGAATTACATTTGCAATGTCTAGTCCATATATGCAACTTAAGAGAAACTACTAGACAAATATTACTGTGAACCTGAATAAAACTTAGGAATTTCTAAATCTTGATTATCAAATATACCTTATTTATCAAACATGTTGTTACTCAGCTAAATTTTCTAGAAGCTTAGTGTTGAACAGCTAAAACAAAAACATAAGTAGCTAGACATAAACCTTAAATCAGCTTTTGTTAATCTGAATGGACCTTTATAACCTTAAAATTTTATCATCATGGTCTGGAGAGATGGTTCAGTGGCTGTTTTTCTGAGATGCTGAGTTCAATTCCTAGCAACCACATATAGGCTCATAACCACCTATAATGAAATTGGGTGCCCTCTTCTGGCATGCAGACAAAGCACTATAACAAATGAAATAAATCTTAATTTTTTTATTATCATATACAGTATATTCTAAACTAGAGTTGAATCACATATATAGTATGTTGGAGCTGATATAATCTTAAATTTTTATCATCATACAAAAGTCCTTAGTAATACAAAATATTTGAGACTTATTGCTTTGTTAGTCTAAAGAAGAGATACAACAGATAAACAGAGAGCTCATTGGGACTAAGAAATTTTGTAATTGTTGCTTTATACCATGTGGTCATCTTAACATGGCGAAGTTACATGGCATGTATTCTTTAATCTCAGTAAAGGTAGTTGCCAGCCATGTGGCTGCTTATAGTCATCAGCCAAGATGGAGGAGAGCCACATGGTTGTTATTTAAAAACCATCTGTTTTCCTAGTACATCAATTTTTTAAAATGAAAGTTGAATCCAAGTTACATACACATATACAGAGTTGAATCCAAATTTACAAACACACACACACACTCACGTATCCTAAATAAGAGTTGAATCAAGTATACATACCCAAGTATAGATTTTTTTTTTAAACTATAAGCCTTTTGTTTCAAGTTTAAAGTCAAATTTTGTTACAGATTTTATAGATTTTAAACTATACCCAATGTGCAATCCTGGAATAAGAGATTTTTTTTGAAAAAGAGCAAAGCATAGAGAAATTGTAGTGATAAAAGATTTATGAGTGGAAGGTAGAATCTTAGAGATGAGACGGGATCATTTGTGTGGTGGTAGAAGTTGGTACAATTTGCAAGAATTTGGAAATCAAGTGCACCACGTTTTTGATCATTAATCTTTATTGATCTGATTGGGGCCAAGCTGTAGTAATAAAATCTGAGTTCATGGAAAACTAGAGAGATAGTTGCAAACAGGAACTCCACATGGGTGTGTTCCTCTAAGCTCCAACAGGGAGTTGAGAACTGAAGCCGCTGGACTGCAGGCTAAAGCCAGAGATAGCCAGGAGGGAGCAGGAGAGAAAGGAGATGTCCATGTGGGTGCAGCAAGCTAGCAGCAAACCAGCAGCAGGCCAGCAGCAGCTCAAGAATCAAGTTCACAACCAAATGATCCATATATACCTTGGGAAACTTGGTTCAGCGTGGGTGCTGCCAGGAGAACAGGTGTGTTCTGGGTGTGTACATGCTGCAGAGGGCAGCTCTTCTGCTCCCCAACCCCCTTCTTTTCAGGTCAGGTCAGATTCCCACTTTGCAACAAACTACAGATCCATTAACCATAACTTAAAGACAGGATGGTTACAAAGTGTTGGGAGATGAGACAAGAGCAAACAGAATTTAGAGCAGAGGGAAAAAAAATAGGGAATGGGAAATTTTCTCTGTTTCCCCAATTGTTGGCAGTAGTTTCAGAGGTCCCTAATAATGTTCATATCTAGGGTGCCACCGGGTGGCCATTTTGAATGATTAACGGTTATTAAGGCCAAATTTGACAGCAGAGGTGGATAAATTTAGAGGCCCGCTAGGCAGAAGGGTCAGGGGTTCTTCAAGATGCTACCCAAAAGGGAGCCAAGAGATATGGAGGACACAGAGGAATGGGAGGTGACCCATGGCCTGAAATCCAAGGTGTTCTGGGACTCAGGATGATCAGTTGAGGAAGGTGCAAGCCACACAGTGGGTTGTCACCTCACTGGACCAGGGCCAGAGCTAAAACACCCTAGGAGACTTGGCACCTGGTACCAGGACTTTTTAATGAAGCCAAAAGGTAAAAACTGAGCTAAAAAAACCTGAAGTCTCACCCAAGGGAATGGTCAGAGGTGGTGTCGGCAAAGAGGGTCAACCATAGCCTTAAAGACCTGGCTGGGGTTATCTCTGCCTCCAAGAATACCAGAGGGTATCCCTGATCATGTAGCTCAGGGAAGCATTTATCCTACCTAACCAAAGGAAACACTTACCCGTTGCCACTGTTGGGCGGTAAGCTGGAGATGAGGGATAGGGTCCCAGTGTGGCTCAGACTCCCAAGCAGAGCATGCACAGGCACCAGGATCTCCTTCTGAGTTACAGCAGAAGGAAAGGTAGGTACCTCGGCAGACTAGGGCAAGGAACTCCACAAAGTGGCACCATACAACAGGCCTCATTTGAGAGATTTATTTGGGGACTAGGGTTGGGGCGACACAGAGAGAGGCAGTCAGAAACTTGCAGACAGAGAACAGGCCTTGATGGCAGAGCCCTTTGAAAAGGCACACATGTCACATTTGGGCTTCTGGCCTTGAGTCTCTGAAGGAAGACTGGGGCTAAAAACCATCGAGTCACCACAGAGGTCCACTCTGAGTCTCTTCCCTCACCATCACTCTGTCATGGCATCTTCCCTCACACACTGACCAGGTGGACCTGCTTTTCCCTATCAGCCCCATCCCCTACCCCCATCCTTACCCCCTGAGCAGAGTTGGTTAGAGCCACACAAAGATATGACTGGTATGCCGACATTCCCTTTCAACCATGGGCTTCCACAGTTCCTGTAGATGTCAACATCTGCTCCCAGGACACTCTAAGCTCTTGGACTGAGTTTCTTCTGTCAACAGAATTCCAGTAAAGCTGTGTCTACAAAGACTGATTTAAAAACATTGATGACTGTGGAGAGTTTGCAAGATCTGGAGCTTAATTGCAAGCAGTTTCTCTTGGACTACCTTTAGTCCCACAAAACAACAACAACAACAACAACAACAACAACAACAACAAAAACCCACCACCACCACCACCACCAACAAAAAACAGTTCCTTGGCCATCTCAGCATCAAGTATAACATAAGTCTTTGGAAGCATTAACATAACAAAACCCCATTCTCTACTAATGGACCGGCTAAGAATGCTATAATATCTGAGACCTGTAGTTGACTAACCCCCTCTCTGTGCTCCCACCAATGTGTCTTAAGAATCCCTCAATTCTCACCTCCCAGGTCTCTAGGACTTTCTAGAGCACCCACTCCACCCCTGCAGAGGCTGCATGCTTCCATTCATTTTCCTGGTCCTCTGGGTTTCTCTCCTGTCCACACCCCTACCCCCATACCTGATCCTGTTTCCTTTTTCCCCTTCCCTCCCCTCTCCCACCCATGTCCCTCCCTCCCTCTGCCTCCCATGATTATTTTGCTCCCCCTTCTAAGTGGGATTGAAACATCCTCACTTGGGCCTTCTTGCTTGTTAAACTTGACTCAATGGGGGTTACCTTAACCAAACTGTCCAACACTGGGGAGATGGAATTCGAAGAGTCCATCTCCAGTAGATAGACAGGGCCTCAGGGGAGGGATGGGGTTACCAACCCACAGTCGAAATTTTTGACCCAGAATTGTTCCTGTCTAAAAGAACTGCAGGGATAAAAATGGAGAAGAGGCTGAGGGAAAGGTGATCGATCCAGTGACTGGCCCAAGGTAGGATCCATCTCATGGGGGTTGGGGAGGCACCAAGTCCTGACACTATTACTGATGCTGTGGTGTGCTTACAGACAGGAACCTAGCACGGCTGTCCTCTGAGAGGCCCACCCAGCAGCTGACTGAGACAGAAGCAGTACTTACACACAACCATTGGACTGAAGTCAGGGACCCCTATGGTTGAATTAGGGGAAGGATTGAAGAAGCTGAAGAGGAGGACGACCCCATAGGAAGACTAGCAGTCTCACCTAACCTGGACCTCTGGTAGTTCCCAGAGACTGAGCCACCAACCAAAGAGCCTACATGGTCTGGTCTGAGGTCCCCTGACACATTTGAAGCAGAGGACTGCTTAGTTTGGCCTCAGTGGGAGAAGATGTGCCTAATCCAGCTCCGTGGAAGACTTACCTGCCCATCTCTGGCTCACAGCTTCCATGTGTCATTGTTGTACACACACACACACACACACACACACACACACACACACACACACACAAATCAGTACAGGTCCCAGGGGCCATGGATAGTTCAAAATGCAGGCTAAGCTAACAAGCCCCTATGATGAGACTGTTCAGTGTCAGAATCTCAAGCCAGGCCTTCAATGGAGTGAGTAGAATTCCTGGACCTCTCAGTTCCCCAGAGCTCCCTGAAGTTATGGCTGAGTTATGGTCCCATTTGCTCCCTGAGAAGGCCTTGTTATGGGCCATATTGTATCTGCCATCCAAGTTGTTAGGTTGACATAACTTTCTTTGAAAGAGGGATGGCGCCAATGAACTAAACACTAAGGGTTGGGCCCTATTTCAATGTGAGTACTGTTCTTACGGCAAAGGGACATTTGTACACAGAGACGCATATAGGGAGGAGGTCATGTATGGTGATGAATTAAGGCAGAATTCAGAACAATGTTCATTCAAGCCAAGGAACACAAAAGACTGCCAGAAGCCAGGGGAAAGCCCTGGCACAGAGGTCTCCTCGCAGCACTCAGAGACTGGTCTTATTGACACCATGACCATGGACTCATCTCCAGAGTAGAAAGGCAGTGTTAAGTTTTCAAGCCAGTCACTGGTTCTCTGTTATAACTGCCCTAGCAAACCAATGAACTGTTCATTCCTAAGCACTTTGCCAGAGCTCTACCCTTCTATCCCTCTGGTCACTTGGTTCTCCCAAGTCTGTCAGTTGCTTGGGCACATGGTATTTCTCTGCTAGTGCCAGCCTGCCTCCTTCCTCTACCATCTACTAGGGAACTGAGCTGCTTGAGAGAACAGGTGATTGGCAGTGCCAGAGGTATAACCTTGAGGACAGCTCTGGAAGCCATGGCTGCAGACATCCCCAGCACTACACGTCAGTCCCTACACTGGGGCAGTTATTACCACAGTACACACTGATATGGCTTGCATCTCAAATGTGCCTCACAGGCTCCCTCAGGACCCAGCTGGTGGCCCTGTTTTGGGAGGTTGTAGAACCTGCCTATTGGTGAGTGGTGGGTCTTTGAGAGTTAGAGCCTGCCTTGGTCCTGGTTCTACTATTTGCTTTTCAGGTCACCAGGACATGGGAAGCTGTCACTTATACCTGTTGCTACAGTTAGTTCTGACCAGCTACCATGGCTTTGCTGCTATGATGGCCTGGACTCTCTGCAATCATAAGCTGACTATACCTCTCTCTTAACTGCTTCTGCCAAATACTTGGTCCCAGGAACAAGAAAAGCAACTGATGCACTCTGCATGTTTTTTGAAATCTGACATAGGTATGTGAGATCTATGAGACTAGGATTCTCTCCAGCCTGGCTCAGACCTGACAAACAACATTGCTTCCAGAGAACTACTGTGTCTCGGGCTCTCTATGTGTTAAATTATATAGTATAAGACATCACCAGTGCACACCAGCTTCAGGTGGCAGGCTAGGCTGGAAAACATCCCCAGAAGTTTATGACCACCATGACTGGATGGGCAGCTTTTTAACAGGGTCCTAGTAGATACAGTTAAGCCAAGATACTGTCCCAGTAGATTAGAGTAGGTCTAAGACCAGCATGCCTACCATCCTTAGATGAAGAACAGAATCCCAGACTCACACGGAAGGAGGCAACATGGTAACCAAGACAGGTTGGAGTGACCCCGGAGGATGGTCCAAACCCCTAGAAGCTGGGAGACATAAGTAACCTATTCCAGAGCCACAGAGGAGTGGAGCTGCTGACAATGCTTTGGGGCTCTAGACTCCAGGGCTGTGTCAGAAGCCACACAATTGTATTTCTTTGTTACAGTACCTCTTGGAGACCAAGGAGGGATCTGCCCATTGTCCTTCCATAGCTCTTATCTGAGAGTCTGCCGGAGATATGCCCCACATACTGCCAAACTTGTTGATGGGCTGTCTCAAAATGGAATGCATCGTATACTTCAGGTTGCTTGATAAAAATAGATACACGCTTGCAGATAATAGCTACTGGATAGGTACATGAGCATCGGTATACGTGTGAAATTGCTTCCAGCACTTCCAGGAAGAGAGAACACAGTATGACCAGACAGAAGCATACAACTCTTTATGTTCTCGTGTTGGAAGTGGATTTTGTGCTGGAATCCATTGTTAAAAGGACAGGTAAGGTTTCACCTTTTAGAACACATGGTTTCCCAGAAGCTGTGTGCTTGGCCTTTTGCCATGGGCTCTGGTGATCACCATCAGCCTCTCATGTGGAGGGCAAGCACAGTGTGGCTGACTCATTACCCATTCCTTCCAGAGTTCAGGATCTAGTGTCCATCACCGAGCTTTATCGAAGGCAGGAGGGAGGGAGGGAGGGAGGGAGAGACTGAGGAAGGAGGGAGGGGGAAGGAGGAAGAAGAAAATTAATTTAATAAGCATAAGCCCTTGGTGAAATATCTGGAATCTTGACTTCAGGCAATAATTTTCCAGTGACTTTCCCAACTGATTTCCTCAGCACTGCCTTTAAGATCTATCCAGGTAGAAGAGTTGGTGACTCAACATTAGCTCACCACAGTCATAAAAATGACTGATTCTCATGAGCGCAGTCACTGGATGTCCCACCCTATCTGTCGTGGAAGGTGTTGCAGTGAAGACCACAGACTCTTGCTTGAATCCCCTCCAAAGCCCTGGGGATAAAAAACCATGTGTATCCTAGATGCTTAGCGCAAGTCCACAAATGTGGGGCTCTGTGAGAGGACAGGTACTTCACAAGCTCACCATGCTCACTGGGGCAGCATGTCTATAGGAAATAACACGGGGATTCATTTTCTGCTGTAAGCTTCAATGTTTGACATAAATCTTCTCAGGGCAACCTTTCTCCCTCTGCTTCCACTTCTAATATTTAATTGTAACACATTGTGGTTGCAACAAGCTGAAACCATTGAGATTAAAAAATGAGTTGTAAAAAAAAGTGGAGAAACACATTCTTCGTGGTGAATACTAATCTTGCAAAGCATTTTATTTCCGGGGAGACTGCCAAGAGCAAGTATGGAAGAGTCAGGATTAAAATGACTCACGGCATCTGCAGCCTCATGAGGTCAGAGGAGCAGACAAGAACAACAACAGTCAAGGGCTTGCCCTGAAGGCCAGAAAGGCCTGTCACATGAGAGCTGGAAGCAGAAGAGCACTCCAGGCAGCAGGCAGAGCAAAGCTGTGTCTGGAAGAGAGGATTCTCAGCCCCCACACATTGCGTCCGGGGTACCTTCTCTTTCCTGGGTTAGCTTTCTGCCCCAAGGAACATTCTCCTCTCTTGAGTCAATCAACTGCAAGACTGGATTGCTTACTTTTGGTTCACTGAACTCTGGTGGGCTGTGTTAGAAATGACCCCTCTGCCTAGCCTATGGGATATGCCCAACTAGCCTGTGTGGTCACTCACCTTCTGAGGGTACTGGGGACTATAGGATGGAACCTGCCTAGGGGAGCTGGAGGTAGATAGACCACAGCAAGCTCAACTCAAATGGAGCAGAACAGAGCACAAGGTCCCAAGATGCTGAGGAGCTGCAGGCATGTTGAAGAATTTGGCTCTCCAAGCAAAACAGCTACCAAGTTCACCAGCTCAGCTGGACCTGTGCCCACTAGCAGGTCTGTGGACTGACCACATTCCCCAAGAGTCGGGAATAGGGAGGGTCATGGAGCCCTTACCTGAGATTCCAGCCATCTGTCCTAGCCATTTGTTTGCAATTCTTCCCTAACTGTATGTGGCTGGGGATAGTTGACTAAAGGGGGCTGTATCTATGTGACTACTGGGGAAGCCACCATTCATGCTGGGTGAAGACTGCAGTGTAGCTGTTTTGGGGTCACCCAAGCTCCTGTATACAATCCCTCACCCATGCTCTGTAGGTAAGGCCAATAAGCTCATTGGTTGAACTTTGACAGAATTACATATGCCTCTGTTTGTCATTAGAACTTCATGGGGATGTGCATGTTCATTGTGTCTCCACTGGACAAGAATTTGCACAGCTGAGGTAGGAGGGCAAGGAAGGTCCAGCAAAAAAGAGAAAGGGGGTAGGTCAACTTAGGTGTAGCCTTTCAGCTTCCTTAGAGAAGCCCAGACCATGGCTGAGCAAGGAGTGGAGGCCCAGAGAGGTTGTGCAGAACGGGAGGAGATGTCAAGGCCAGGATAAAGGTGGCCAAGCAGTTCTCAGTTGCACTGAGGACTTGGGGCTGGATCTGTGCACCAAGCACCTCAAGTGGAGGCACAGATGCTGGAGAGCACACGGATCTGCAAGATGAGCCTCTGGCGTCCGTGGGGCTTCATATGACCATGGGTAAGACAACGAGGAGCCACTGTCACTGGGGCCGAGAGGGTTGCAGGGGCGCAGTTCCTGTCACCATAGGGATTTCCCCAGTAACACACACTTTCACTCTGTTAGGCCTGCCTTAGTGTACAGCATGGGGGACATCAAGGCTGAGGACATTTTGGGTAAATGGAGAGCATCGGAG
Organism: Uromys caudimaculatus; assembly: GCA_028551405.1. Lineage (NCBI taxonomy): Eukaryota > Metazoa > Chordata > Mammalia > Rodentia > Muridae > Uromys > Uromys caudimaculatus. The sequence goes on along the minus strand of CM052711.1, from coordinate 86,325,486 downwards.
TCATGCAGGTAGAAGTGTGGGGTATGAGGCACGCCAGAGGGGAGCAGTGGAGACTGCTGTATCCACTTTCTCCAAGGGCCTGGATGCAAAGGTAAGCGGAATCAGAACCCGCCTGTTTGGGAACAGCTGTGAAATGGCTCACTAGGTGTTTGCTGTGCAGAACAGCCCCGGCACTTCCAGCCTTCTGTGTTCTAAGAATTTGGATCTGTGTGAGCTCTGAGTTCTGTCTGCTCCTCTGTCCTTTCTGGTTGGTGCTGCTGGCAGGACTGGAGGTGTGTAGTTAAGGGCTCTGCAGGCAGGAGGGAGGTCATCTGGGCAGCAGAGTATGGCATCCGTCTCTTCCTTCCCTGGAGGGAGGAGTCAGTCTTCTTCCTCACAGAGCAGTGTGGTCACCAGGGCGGGGATATCAAATGGAAGCGGTTTTCGTGGTCCTGTTGTGGGTTGAGCTTTGGGCAGCTTGCAGTCTGTCTGGGTCAAGTCCAAGGTCTTCCCTGTCCATGTGTTTTCACTCCAAATGTGAATGTACCCATGGGCATGCTTGTCTCTCCAGATGACCATCATTAAATGTGTTCCAGTGTTTACCCTTGGGGGCTCATCTCAGGCATTTCTGCAAAGTGGGTGCCCTGTGGACTTAGGGAGATGCTCAGTTTATGAGGAAGGTTAAGGAACCTGCAGAAGGCTAAAACGACCACCCCCACCCCATCAGGATGAGACTCCAGCCAGATGAAGCAAAAAGATTCATAGAAATACACACACAGTGGGATGAAATACACACACACACACACACACACACACACACACACACACACACACACACACACACACACACACAAGTATGAAACACACAGATGCATAGACACACACACTCTGAAGTTTTTGAAACTTTAACTGTACTCTCAGTTTTAGAAAGAAGCATCCCAGTTAACTGTGTTGTCATCACTGTGCAGAAAAAAACAGCTATATTGATCAAGAAACATCAAACTCAACTGTTTTCCATTTGTAAGAGTAACACTATTAAATATGTAAGGCAGTATCTGTATGGGTTTATTTATAGAAATTAAGAAAGTGTTCACTAAAGAACAACAATACTACCATACAGAATATACAGCTTGCATTCTGCCTGCGAACAGGAACCAAGTGAGCTCCTAATGTCATGTCCTGGGATGCTGAGACTAGAGAGGCAGAAGAGAGTTCTCTTGTCCACATCAGCAGGTTTGCCACTTACATCATTTTTTTTTTCTCTTCTAACTTTCCATCTTGTCCCTAGTTATGCAGAAGGAAGCCAGAAAGAACATGATGGACCCCTAGGGAAACCAGGATGTTAAACACACAGGGCTGCTTTTTCAAGGACAAAATATGTATGACCTGCTTCCACCCAGAAGGCTGGGAATGGAGGTGCCTGGTTGCTCAGTAGCGTGGTGGTCTGCATTATTATGTGCAGGTCTGGAGGTGCCTAATAGTCTAAATGACCTCTGTATTATTTGTATGGCCAGGGGCTCTTAAGCTCCCACAACCGAGACCAGAGGTAGCTAACAGCGGAAATGACGTCTACACTATCTGTAGGACTGATACCATATCAGATTCTTTCCTAGGCCCTTAAGATAATACATGTAGCCTATCTCTAGAACCCATCTTCTTGGAAGACGTGACAAGGATATGAGTTGAGTTTCAATGTGTCTCCTTGTGCTCAGGGGACTGACTGCATTACACCAGGAAACTTTTTTCCAAATTATACCGTGCTTGAATATGCTGGCAATCAACTGCTCAGGGTCAGACTCTAAAGGATGGAAGCAGCACCATCTAAGTCATACTAAACCGGATTTCCTTCTTGCCTCTAGCAGATCGATACTCTGCTGGCCCTGGTGGTCACAGAGACTCTCACAGAATTTCAACTGATAACTGGAAGGCTCAAAGGTGACATTATAATAGGAAAGGAACGTATGTATTTACCTGCGATAGGTGGCTGCTCCAGTGCATGATGCTGCTCCTGGGAAGCATGGCTCATCTTAAAATGAGATACTGCAGCATGCTGAGGCACTGCATAGGTAGTCATCCAAAGTATGGTCCATCAGGAGGCAAATAAAGGATACTGCTTGGCTCAGTCCTGGCTTAAAGGTGACTCAATCTGGAGCTGGTTCTGGCCCTTCCAGGCATTATTTGGGAGGCGGTCTTCTTAAAGACTTGGAAGTAAGTATGGGTGCATTCAAGGACTGGACATAGGACACTGAAAAAAGTCCTAATTGCCATTTTCATGTCCTTTCAACAGACAGGGTTACTCGTTAGAGGAAAGTCCAAGTTCACTGGAACAAGACAGAAGACTAGAAAGCGAAAGACTTCAGCGTGAAGCTGGCCGCTCTTCCTGTCCTTAGAGAACAGAATAAGAGAAACTCTAGCTGTGAGCAGACGGGAGCCCTTTCTCCAAGCATTCTGTTTGTGTTCTTTGAACAAAATGAACCAAAGGCTAACGAATGCAGCGCTTACTTATTTATACATACATTGAGGCCAGGAAACACAATGGTCCAAAACAGGGAAGGTGGTGGCTGGAGGGCCACTGCCCATTTCTTCCTGATGTGTTCCATGACTTCTAGAAGGGAAGGGAAGCCATTCTCAGGGGACACCATTCTGCTTTCAGACATTTATGTGGGACTAGCGTCAACTTGGTGCTGGCTTAGACCCTCAAGGCCTCTCAAGATCTCACTGCAGCCAGGCCCTGCAGGTCGAGCTGGTTTTGAGACAGCCATGGATTCTTGATCAAGGATGTGTGAACATGCAAATCAGGTGGAGGCTGAGGCAGGGCTCCTACCTCCCTTAACTGAGCAGGCTAAGTGTGAACTTTGTTCCAATTGAGGTAGCAGGTAAGGGTTAGGAAAGGAAAAATCAAATCAAAGCTCTCACAGATACTTTAGAGCCTTTTACATTTTTAAACACCTATCAAACACAATGATCCGTATCAGCACAGGCCAGATCAATGACAATGACGAAAGCAGTTTGCCTAGAGTCATTTGCACAACATGAGATTTACAGAGATGAACTGAAAGAAAAAAAATCTAGTAGTATTTAATGATAAGAAATACAAGGGGCTTCCCCACCACCAGTTCGTCTCTTCTTCCACTTGTCACTTAGAGCACTTGTGCTTTGCTCCTGAAGTTCTGAGCAGCCGAGTTCTAGACTGGAATAGTGATGACTTCCACGTAAGGTTTTAGTGAGTTTCTGATCTGTCACTCGGGAAGGAGGCAGTTACAGATAATACAACCCCACTCCCCCCTTGATGAGAGTCAACATACACCAATGGGGCTTTTTTGTCCTCCCTTAGTTACAGCCAGCAGTGACATCACAGATTTACTCTGTAAGATTGCAAGCATACCATTGATGCTTTCTGTTTCGCTTTGTTTTCTAACCCTAAGGAACGCAAGGGTAGACAAATGCTGGATAGAATTATAATTCTGGTTACATGCTATTTCTTTATTTTAATTTCCCATGGGAAGTTTCCTAATTATGGGAACCAAGTGGTCACCAATGATACCACATTACAAAGCAGAGACTGGTACAAGGCGCGATGGACACTAGGATTTAATCCAGCATCTCTGCCACACTTAATTAGTGGTGAGGATTACTTTCTATTACATGTTGAAGAAAACAGTTTCTTCTGTCCAAATGGAGTCCGTGGCCTGTCCCCAAAAAGCACTCACCAGTAGGTGGTGCTACAACAAAAGCAGTCAAAAGAAAGCTGGCCACACTAGTCTGGCCCTGGCCACAGACGGCCTGGAGGCTGCCTGGATCTGGTCCAACAGGAACCACCTTCCTGGTCATCAGCCTCAGGAGCTGGGGTTACTGCTTCCTCCTCCTCGCTCCCATTCCCAGTGGTCTGGATCTCCTCACAGGACCCTCAGGGCAACCCTTTCTCCTTAATGTCTGCTGTGCAGACATCATGACTTCAGGGGTCTTCAAGTATTAATAAAGTACTTAAAGCTCAAAATCCACTTCAGATTTATAAGCAGTTTTACATATACTATTAGAGTGTATCTTGGTGGACAGAGGTGAATAAAGTCTCCTTAGGAAGTAACTGTGGCGGCTCCCATATAAGAGTATAGAGACTTCCCAGCAGGTCTGACCTCTTTAGTCCCTTGACACGGATACAACATAAAAGCTTCTCTTCTCCATGCACTATGTACCGCAAGTCCCCAAAGGGGACTCTCCACAGTTCCGCACATGTGGTGTGCGCAATGTCTCAGTGACAGAACGGGACAAAGATAGATGTAAGTGCTGATGGACAGCGGATGCACAAACACAGCATCGATCCTGCTGCTGTCTCCCACAGCTGCTGATTCTGCTGGGTGGCTGCCTCAGGTGCTGGCACAGAGTCCACACGTACTGACTCTGCTCGCCAACCTCCACAGGTTCTGACCTCTCTGGAAGAGCCACACTGTGCTCTAGGCCTCCTCACAAAGGTGAACTCTGCCCAGAGTTGGGATTTAGCACTGATGAATTGGCAAGTCAACCCAGCTGGAACTAAGGCAGTGGAGAAAACTACTTGTGTCTGGAGTTCCTACTTGTGTGGTCTCTCTGACCTATGCCCCACATGGCCTGATGCACAGTAAGGGGGGAAGGGCTAGAGAGTCGGGCAGGATCATTCCCTGGGACGACAAGACTTCCAGTTCAAGGCACAGGGCCTCCACCACACTTGGGAAACACACCTCCTTTAGCTACTGGGTCCAACATTGTGCTGGAATGAGCTACCTCCTCTTCTGTGGCCTCGGTCTTCGGTCTGGGTTTGCCAAGTACTAGTCAGGGCACACCTGAAGGGAGACAGATAGATGTGGATGCCACCTGACTTCCACGAACAGTTCTTAATTGACAGTTACAACAGAAGGTGCATTGACCTGTTCACATGATCTCCTGGAAGAGCTGAAAGCTGGAAGCCTGCAGGTTCTCTGCAGGTCTCTCCTCTATGCAGTCTCCATCCAGTCCTCTTTCAGTGTGTGTCTACCTTGCATAATAATAAAAAGAAAAGGGTAACAGCAGCTGTGCATACAGCTGACCAGAAGATCAATTTCACTACCTCATTCACTGCAGCTGAATTTGAATATTAAGGAAACAAACCCCAAACCATAATGTTGGTTAATCTCACTCCCCCACCTATTCCTTCCAATCCTAAACTGGTATGACTGTGAGACGCACAAAAGCAGATAGATCCAGTACTTGTAAATTTCATATTTATTATAACAAAAATTATGACATGTCCATTTGGGCATTGCTTCCATAGAACTCTGGATGTGTAGATGGTCTGGGACTCTACACAGTCATGCTGATTGTGGCAGCAGGAAGGAACACAATTAAAAAGTGTCTGTAAAAGCTTCTGGGTTCCCAAGAGCAGGGCCACATTATCTGCACAGAAACGCACTGCACAAGGCCCACACTGAAGATGAGCTAGGTGGGGGTGGGGCGGGAGGCTCTTCAGAGAGAGTAAGGAATCAGTTACTTAGGCTGTGTCCTTATGCAAGGCTACAAACACTTCAAGCTTCACTATGTAACACTGAGATATGTACAATAGAAATTTCTCAATCAACTGTTCTCTCAGAGAAAATTAGTGAGTCCCAGTGACTTAAGTCACCTGACAGTAAAGCAACTCCTAGGAGTTAGTCTCCATATTCTACAAATGTCTATCATTTTCAAGACAAAAAAACAAAAGCTTTCCCCACAAAGAAATACACAATTACAATATTATTAAATCATTTAGCAATGGCAACTTGCCCTGCCTTTCAAACAAACAAAACAACAAAAAGCCATTTTTAAAAGTATTACATTATCATTAACTGTTTCTCTGTAATATATTAAACCTTTTGTTCTTTGTCTTTACACAGTTGATATGTTAGGGAAAGAAGTTAACAAATTTAAATCATATTGGTAAAGTGTCACTAGAAGAAAAGTGGTTAATTATTAAAAGTAACCAATACAAAGAGAACCTACAGATGAGCTGCAGAGACAGGTGGGGCAGTGTCTGGGAGAGGGCATGAAGTAACACCCTGGTTTAATGTGAGCCTGGGAGACTCTCTCAGTATCTCTGGTTAGTTTATTGTTTAAAACAGTACTCAGGCTGGGTCATAGCGGTGTATCGTAACAGTCTGGCAGGTGATCCATTTGGAAGTGCCGCTGTGGCTGTGGCTGTGGCTGTGGCTGTGGTGGCTGGGGTGGTGATGGCAGCTGCTCCCGCTGCTGCTGCTGCTGCTGCTGCTGCTCCTGGTGATGTTTCATGATTTCTTTGACTTCCTCTTCCAGCTCTGGGGGTATGATAAACTGATCATCTGGATCTGGCTGAGCAGGGGCTGCAAAATAGCCTCCTGGCTTCCGCAGAGGTGCGTCTGCAGCAACCTCTATCACATTATGGCTCCTTTCCTGGGGCGCTACAGAGCCATTAGCCCTGCGTCGCCCAATGGTCCCCACAGCAGAAAAGTCTGCCTTCTTGGACAGACCTGACTCATCCTCATTGGCACTGATGACAATGCCCTCATCAGCGGCCTCAGCTGGCACCTGGAGCAGGTGCTGCTGTCTCTCCTTCTCCTTGGCCCTGCTGCAATGGATGTCCACTTCCACCTCAACCCGGCTGCCATTGCTGAACACACCCTCAATGGGTTCTTCATCATCACTGTCAAGGCCATTGTCAGAGAATGCGCTGGAGAAAGTGGCACTGGACAGCTGACGCTGGAAGGAGTTAGACAGGCAGCCGGGATGGAGCATGCAGCGCTGCTCATTGGGGTAGGCGGGGCTGTTCTCACTCAGGACTCCAGATGGGGGCTCATCAGAGGCTGTGGAGCCCACCTCACTACTCATCTCGGAGGTAGACAGCTCACTGCTGATCTCAGATGCCATGCCACTGCTGGAGGACGGCACAGCCAGCCCATCGGAGGGCCGGTCCTTGATCACCATGTTGACGGAGGGCGGGAAGATTCCGGGGCTGGGTGGTGGCATGCTCCCTCCAGCACTGAGCTCACAGCAGCAGAAGCTGTCCTCGGTGACACTGAGCTGTACCACCACAGCACTGATGCTGTCATGGCAGCCGTAGCTCTGGGCCAGGGTGCATAGCTTCTTGGCAGCAGCCAGAGCATCTGGCACGTTGCGCACGGCTTCCACAGCCTCTTCAATGGATAGGCTGTCCCAGAGCCCTTTGCTGCCCAGGATGAAGAACTCATCCTGTGGAGTCAGAAGCACCGACTGCACATGGGGGCGAGGCACCACACTGGGGTGGAGGAAGGTGTAGCCCAGGATGCGTGTGGACTCTGTCACTCCATTGACCTTGCCATCCTAGAAGAAGAATTTCCAAAGAGACAGTGAGCACAGAACACATGTGGTTACGGAGCAGCCTCCCGCTGGGCCACTCACTGGGTCATAGGGCAGTGTTGGGCATTCCACAGAGGAGGCTCACACACCCTATACGCAAAGGCTAAAGTGTAGACCCAGGCTTGTAAGGAGCAACAGGGACAAAAGAAGCATTTCAGCCATCCCTTTAGCAGGGACTGCATTTATACTAGGTGGTGAGTCTCTTCATGACAAGCTAATGCCCAGTCTCATAGGGCATGCATGCTTATTAGATTTTAGAGAGATAAGTCCCAGAGAAACACCCGGGGCAGGGACAGGTCAACCTCATGAACATCCAGCAACATAGCCAGCACAGAGAAGGGCTAGGGAGGCTTGAGTGTGACCCACAGATGTTTGTATCTGAGTCACAATGCTCATATGTTTGGAGAAGCAATGTTAACAGAAGTATCCATTCTTATGCTGTTCTTGAACCTGACTTCCAAGGACAAATGTAGAAACCTAGGAGCCCCGTCTTAGAAGTTCGTGCTGTTTAGACCAGCAGCCAAATCCAGGCCATCTGCCGGGGGAAAAGATGAGTACCTTTAAACCTTAGCTGCTGTGTTCTGTGCCTTCCAGGGGTGGGAACCTTATGGCCTGGGTCCAACCCCACGCTCCTACTTCCTACACTTCTTGCCACAGATGGTTCCACAATGACCAGTACAACTTTCGTGAGTCTCTGGATTCACAAAAGTCTGTTTCTGCAAGAGAATGCCCCAGTGCCCGCCTCCAGCTGTACTTCATGAGCATCTGCTTGTCCCTGGGTGCCTTTCCAATGTGACCTCACCAGCCAGGCCTAGACCAGGGGGCAGGCTTTCAGGCAGCTTGAAGTTCCTTTCACTCTAGTAATGGAATCCGCTCCTGCCTGGTGTGGGAGCTGGCTACCTCTAACCACCCTCAGGCTTCTCCTCAGTGTGTGCTTTGAGGGCATCTTCAAGGTACAGAAGGGGTGGGTGTTGAACACTGAGCAGAGCAAGCAGAAGTAAGGAGAGAAGCAGCAGAGAAAAGCGGAGAACACTGCTGATCTACAAACTGACTCTTGTGGCAGACATCTTCCTTCCCAGTGTTGCCACTCAGTCACTATGTCCTGGACAGCATTAGACTGCCTGCTCCCCTAACCTGTGCTCAGCATCACTTTAACTCTCAGTGCTAGAACAGACAGGGAACTAAATTTATATGTGTGCTCACGTCCAGGGTCTCATGGCATCTTGGTGTCTTTCTGGGATGCTCAGCACAACCCTTTTTCTCTTCTGGACACTACCCCCCCCCTTCAGACAGTGCACTGCTCTGTGAGTTTACGCTAAGAGGAGGTTAGGTTCTTGTGAGCAGATGTGTGCCTACGGATATTTCCAGGCTAGTGGTGAGTGACAGACATGCTGGTGAATTAGCAAACAAAGAACTGCAGAAGCTAGTTTTCAAGTTTCATTGACAATGGATCATGCTATATTTTTATTCTAGGATATATATATAGCCATTTGGTAAATCTTTATGTGGGACTATGCCCACACTGTAACCTCGTTAGCCATACACCTAGCTTCTACTCTCCATGTGGCAATAGTGCCCCAGTTTTGATGATCAAATATTGTTGCAGGATTTTTCCCTGTCCAATCACATTAGGGCAGTGGGAGGCCTGTGATTGGACACGGAAAAGGAAGGTGAAGCTAAGAGTTGCAGAGACAGGGGAGAGGGAGGAGGAAGATGGCAGCAGATGTGAACCAGTGTGGTGGTAACAAGCCACAACCAGTTATGATATCACAAGGTTAGAATAATTGGGATAACACTTTTATCATTATCATTTGGCTCTGAAATTATTGTATTGGTATCTTGTAAATAGTGATTTTATCGATACACAAATCTGATTGATTAACTACAATCTTAAGAGTTTTAATTCAGTCAAACTCCTCTGCCTCTGCGTAGGTTATGAGCTCAACCCCAGTGCACTGGTCCCCTGAATAAACCTCATGTGATTCCAAAAAAAAAAAAAAAAAAAGAGTTTTAATTCTAGCAGGTAATTGGGTGTTGAGATGGCTGACCATGGGGTGCATGGGGCATTTCATGGAAGCGAGAGGAACGGGGGGGGGGGGGGCAGAGGGGGCGCAGCGCCGGAGAGTTGGTGGGCTGAGAGACCACCGAATTGAGAGCACCAGGTGGGAGCCCTGTGGCTCAGCGGGGTCGGAGAATTGGCAGGTTGAGAGAAGCAGGAGCGCGGAGAGTTGGCAGGTTCATTTTTAAATATTTCCCACACAAAAAAAAAATATATCTCTAGGCCTTGTACTTTGCCTCCTGCCCCCTGAGAACAGTATTACTGGCAAAACAAAATAGTTAGATGCTTATACACACACCGTAGTTATTGTGTCAGACTACCCTTGTAAAAAAGGCAGGTGTCTGACTCCCACTTTACACATGAGAAAACAAAGATTTACAAGTTGTTACCCTGAGAGACAAAAGCAGAAGTACGATTCAGGAGCCCAGTTCTCAGCCACTTATTTAGCCAGTGCCTTTGAGATCCACTAGGACAGTACCCATGAAGCATTCTCATCTCCATGCGACTGATGAATGCCTTATTATTCTATAATAAACTGTAGAGATACTCCTCAGTAATCTATAGACAGCACCAAGGAATTTATTTTGTAATACCATGGATTTGGAATGAAAAATCTGAACTAACATCACAAATTCCCTCTGAAGACAAATGTTTCCTGAAGAGCTCCCACCAGGGGGCGCTGCTCACATCCCCCTTCTGTCTGAAGAAAACTGGCTCCTCACCTCAGTGATGATGGCTTTGTGCTGCTTAACCCTCTTCCGCTCTTCTTCACAGCTCATGATGTATGACCTGGACAGAGACAGGGGCTTCCCATTCCGACAGAGAACTGCTTGGCACTTGCCGACATTAGCAGAGGTCAGGGTAAAGGATCCTCCCAGGTCCACAGGGTCGTGCTTGATGTGGCATAGGACAGCAGCACCACCAAGTTTCTGCCCAGCAGTTCCCAGTTTCCTGAACCCAAAGAGAAGGGTGAACACTCAAACACCTCACCACACTTTGTCCATTCAGAAGAAAGATACCACCAGTGTACAGGACCGGAGATTAGACTCAGCCCTGTCCAGCAAAGCCACTCAGCTTCCAAGAAGAAAAAGGTCTCTGGAATCTGACACTACACACATTCACATAAAGAGGTGTCTGCTCATATGTGGTAGGGAAGGAACACCTTTTGGTCTTGGCCTGCTGTGTCTAGTCTGCTGTCCTGCATCAGTTATACAGCCCTAAGCACTATAGTACAAAACATCAAAGTGCTGATTCTCTTCCCACAGACTTCTCCAAATCCTCTCTATTCTCACAGAAATCTGAATAGGTACAAACATAACACGTCCATGCATGAACTGCAGACTGATCCTAGCCACCACTTCTACTTCTAAAGAATGCTCACTGCCATTCTTGTCTATGCAGCCAAGACTTTCTTGATCAGCACTGTTTGTTCTATAAAAGCTACAGGGACAGCAGTCTGGTATCAAACACCAAGTGTTTTTGCCTTATCCTTCACTGTCCCTTAACCCATGGTCCAACCTATGGTCATTCCTCCTCGACAGTCATAAAAAACAGAAACAAAACCAACAAACTGCCTCTCTTGCCTGATGATGGCAGGAAAGACTGTGAAGCACTATCAGAATCTAAGTTAAATAACGGGGAACAGAAGCAACAGAAACCAGGGACACACACACTTGACAATTAGGCACAAAGAATAGGCAGTTACTCTAAGAACTGAAGTGCTGCCTGGTCTTATGACCTATTAACTAAGACAAACATCACAAAGAAGACACTGCAGGTAGGCCTGTTGTAGGAGTCCATGACCAGATCTGACTGGCGCAGGCTTCTAAGGCAGCATGACTTTCAAATGCACAAAGACTGGTGAGGAGACGTTTGTAACCAGTCTGCTGGAGGCCTGTATAGCCTACTGGGTCTAGGGGTTATGTTGTTTCACCTCTATGTACTTTAGTTTTACAAATAAGACATAAAGAGTAGCAAAGCATATCTCACTGGGGAAAAAAAATCAGGACGTGTAAGGTAGTTAGAACAATGACTTTTGTTAGCGTTTGCACCCACTAGGAATCTGGCAGCCACAGGGAGCACTGGAAGCAATAGCCAGAAACCTGCTTGCCTTGGCTGTGCATGAGGCAGACATAAGTGTAGAGGCTGCTTGGGGTCCACAGCAGGCAGACACTGTCTATCGCAGTTACACAGCCGTCATCTCTGTCAGGTTACCCATGGGGAGAGGAAGTAAGGGAGAGAGCTCATCAATGCTGCCATAACCTTCAAAGCACTAGGATATTTATCACCACAGATCTTAGAAGAGCAGGGTCTGCAGTACGCTCTTCACAGTGATGCAATTCCTTTACAGTCCATAAAGCCCTCAAGGTGACAAAAGAATGAAAAAGTATTTGACTGAGGAGCCTTGTAGTGTGTGACCCTGAGAGCTCAAGTCGCATAGGCTAGTTCTTGCAGTGACCTGAAGCCTTGGTACAGGCACGAGAGAGGGAGGCAGCAGCCCGGAAGTTGGCAAACTTGCATCAGCACTGGATAAGGGAGAGAGGGTAGCATACAAAAATGTTTAAAACTAGTCAAAAATCTGACACACTCAGTTTCAAGCCAGTGAAAGCACTTCCTACTGGTCAACAAACTGGAAGAGGAATGATCCATGCCAGAGAGAATTCCAATTTCCATTTGAGAAGATCTAAGGAGCTATGGTGTCCCTCTGGTTGGGGGAGGCAGAGCATTGTAAATGGTGAGAATATGTTATCAACAGAGGCCATTAATGCTCAGTTCTGTGAAAAATGAGATCCCTGTCACTAACTTAAGAAGGAATATCAGTTCATCTCAAACTGAAGCACAGTCCACCTGTGACAGTGAAGCCTGACAGTAGCTGCAGCGCTCAGCCACATGTGCACTGAGGCCATCAGACACCAACTTCTCTAATAAGAGAGAGCATCAAACAAGAGCAAGAATAAATAAAGAAAGAAAAAGAAGAAGAGGAAGAAGAAGAGGAGGAGGAGGAAGAAGAAGAAGAAGAAGAAGAAGAAGAAGAAGAAGAAGAAGAAGAAGAAGAAGAAGAAGAAGAAGAAGTAGTAGTCATTTACCTTTGCATGACTATGAATGTATTGACCATGTATTCTTCTTCATTTTTCGTTTTCTGAAGCTCTTCAGCCAAAATGTCACTCATGGTGCACTGGAGAAGGTAGGGCACCTCCACATTCCGATCTCCGTCAAACACACCATAGAGGGCCTCTCGGTTGTCACGGAAGTTATTCACAGACAGGGCTGCGACACACAGCCTGCAGAGTAGAAATCACTTTTGTGATGAGCCCATTCATCTTTTCCTTCTTATGCCCAATATAATTCATTCATTCTCTCTCTTTCTCTACCCCCCCCCTCTTTCTGGTCTGTCTTTATCCCTGCCTCCAGGAGGTTGAGTGAATGGATCCCGGATGCTCTGTATCATCCACTTCTGCCTTCTCTCACCCTTCTCCTCCAGTTTTAGTATTGTTAAAATGATTTTAAAGTTCAAAGTTTTTAATTCTTTTTTTTCCCAAATGTTACATGTGTGAATGTTTTGCCTGTTTCCTGTGGGGTCCAGAGCAGAGCAATGAACCTGGAGTTCTAGGTGGTTGTGAGCTGCCATGTGTTAGAACTGAACCCAGGTCCTCTGCAAGAGCAGCATGTGCTCTTAACTAGAGCCATCACTTCAGTCCCTATTTTTACATTTTTAAAAACACTCATTTTAATTATGTGTGTGTGAGGTAGAGCTAAAAATGCCAACAGTACATTTTGGAATTTTATAACAAATGAGAAAGGAAAACACAAGGCAACATAGTATAAAGGTGGATGCAGGAAAAATTGGGATGTTTCTAATGCTCTTTGTGAAGTGATATAGGATTGGAGGTACGCTGTAATAAGTAAAAGATTACAGTATAAAGACACGTGCTCAAGCACACACAGACACATAGATACACATACACACTCTAAGCAACACACAGACATACATACATACACACACACAGACACATAGATACACACACACACTCTAAGCAACATACATTCATACATACATACATACGCACACACACACACACATAGATACACACAATACTCTAAGCAACACACAGACACAGACACACACACACACAGATACACACACATACTCTAAGCAACACACAGACAGACATACATACACACACACACATAGATACACACACATACTCTAAGCAACACACAGACATACACACACACACACACACACACACACATAGATACACACATATACTCTAAGCAACACACAGACAGAGATACATACACACACACAGACACGCACATAGATACACACACATACTCTAAGCAACACACAGACAGAGATACATACACACACACAGACACACACATAGATACACACACATACACTAAGCAACACACAGACAGACATACATACACACACACACACACACAGAGACACACACCCTCTAAGCAATACACACTCTAAGCAACACATACACACACAAACACAAAACACACACACACACACACACACACACACATACTCTAAGCAACACACAGATAGACAGACATACACACACACACAGACATACACACAGACACACACACATAGATACACACACATACTCTAAGCAACACACAGACATACATACACACACACACACACATACACACACACACACACACATACTCTAAGCAACACACAGACAGATATACATACATACACACACAGACACATACATACATACACACACACACATACACCCTCTAAGCAATACACACCCTAAGCAACACATACACACACAAACACAAAACACACACACACACACACACACACACACACACACACACACACACACGTAAAACAAGGAAGATAACATGGAAAATGGGATTAAAAACATTTAAACCAAAATAATTTTTTAAAAAATCAGCTAAGGTTTTTTTTTTTTTTTTTAAAAATGAAAACAAACTGAGCATGGTGGCACACACATTAATTCCAGTATTGGGGAAGCAGAGGCAGGCAGATCTTTGTAAACTCAAGGCCACCCTGGCCTACAAACAGAGTTCTAGGGCAGCCAAGGCTGTTACACAGAGAAACTCCATCTTGAAAACAAGCAAACAGATATATAAACAAGAAAGAAAACAAACGAAAACCAAATAGTAAGTTGAAATTTAAACTTAAGCTATGTTCATTAGATATAAATAAAAAAACCCAAAAATTACCCCCAAAACCAGAAAAATCAAACTGGATAAAAAAGCAAGATATGGGGCTGGATAGATGGCTCAGTGGTTAAGAGCACTGACTGCTCTTCCAGAGGTCATGAGTTCAAATCCCAGTGACCACATGGTGGCTCACAACCCTTTGTAATGGGATCTAATGTCCTCTTCTAGTGTGTCTGAAGACAGCTACAGTGTACCTATATATAATAAATAAATAAATAAATAAATAAATCTTTTTTTAAAAAATCAGGATATGACTATATGCTGCCTATAAAAAAGAGCATTTAAAATACAAAGAGGAAAATAGGTTTAAAGTACAAAAGTTAAACACCAGCATACCACGTTCCAGCCAGGTACCTAGAACCCAGAGGCTACGCCCACCTGGGATTCAGGCAGGCCTCTTACATTACCCTTCATTAGTCTCACCCCAGTCCTGTAGCAGCCTGCTTGCAGGTGCCTCAGTTTCCCACCCACCATCAGCCTACCTCCATTCCCTGCACCTAGCTTAGCTGTTCTTATTCTCACCCAGTCCTGTAGCAGCCTGCTTGCAGCTTGCAGGTACCCCCTTGCACCTCAATCTACTGGGCACTCCAGCTCTTGTCCTGATGCAGGGTCCTCCTAGTCTGACCACCCCTGACTCTCCAGATGTATCCGTTTCTACTGTAGCCTACTGCCCATGCTCCCTGGGGCTCCCAGTTCTGGTGTGGACAGGACCCCATAGCCCCTTCCCACAGTTGTTCTCGGCCCTGCGTCTGGCCCCTCACTGGCCAGCACAAGTACTCCCTACCAGGGAATGTACAGCCACACACTTTCCTAAGATCCAGAAAGGGCAGCAGAAACCAAGGAACAAAACGTCCTGTCCAACAAAGACAGGACCAGATATCAGCACCCAGAATCGCCTCAATCACCCTAATTCCAAATGCCTAGACACCAGTGGAAACCCACAAACAAGAACAGCCAAGATAGCTTGCTCTCACCAGAGCCCAGCAACCCTGCTACAGGAGGCTCTGGGACAAGACAAGGTATTCAAAATAGGTACCATGAATACGTTCAAGAACCTTAAAGAGGATATGAATAAATTACCCAAGGGAGGCTGTGAGAGTGCACAGTGGAATGCAGTGAGAACACTGCAAGACATGAAAGTAGAGGAAGAATCACCAAGAAAACTCAAACTGAAAATGAAAAGTTAGGGAAAGAGGAAGCCAAAATATTTTTATTTGCAGATGATGCAGCTTTATATATAAAAGACCTTTAAAATCCACCTGGAAACTTCTATAGATTAGAAACATTTTTAGCAATGTAGCAGGATATAAAATTAACACACAGAAACCAGTAACCTTACTAAAGGCAAATGACAGACTGAGAAAGAAATCTGGGAAATAATACCTTTTACAATAACCTCAACACAGACACAGACACAGACACAGACACAGACACACACACACACACAGACACACACACACACACACACACACACACACACACTTGGATAATTCTAACCAAGCAAGGGAAAGACTAGTAATAATAAAACCTTCAAGAAACTGAAGAAAAAATCTGAAGCAGGTGAGAGATCTCCCTGCTCAGGAATGAGTAGAATTAATATAGTGAAAATGGCCATCTTCCAAGCAGCCTACAGATTCAACACAATCCCTATCAAAATTCCAACATAATTCTTCACAGAAATAAAAAAAAAATCAGCTTCATATAAACACACACTCACATACACACACACCAAAAAAACCAAAACCAAAAACAACAAACAAAAAACCTAGGACAGCTAAAACAATCTTGAATAATAAAAGAACCACTTGAAGTATCACCATCCCAGATTTCAAGTTGCACCAAAGAACTATTGTTTAAAAAAAAACAGCATTGTATTGACTTAAAAACAGACACATTGATCAATGGAATTGAATCAATAATCATATACCTGTGGATACCAGATTTGATTTGATTTTTTTATTTTTTGACAAGCCAAAAATATACACTGGAGAAAAGACAGCCTCTGCAGCCAACGGTGCTGGTCAGACTGAATGGGAATACACCCATTTTATCACTGCACACAAAACTGAATTCCAAATCGATCAAGGACCTCAGCATAATGCCAGATACCCTCAATCGGATAGAAGAGAACTTCAGATTCTTCTCAGGAAGAGTCTTGAACTTGGGAGACAACTTCCGGAATAGAACATAGCACAGGCAATAAGAACCAAATGGGACCTCATGAAACCGAAAAGTTTCTATATGGCAAAGGACGCCATCATTCAACAAACTGGCAGGCTCCAGAATGAGAAAAGATCTTTATCAACTACACATTCAAGAGGGTTAATATCTAAATATATAAAGAACTAAAAGAATTGTACATCAAGAAAACAACAACAACAAACAATTTAAAAATGGGGTTCAGAACTAGGCAGACAGTTCTCAAAAGAGAAAACGCAAATGACTGAGAAACACTTAAAGAAATATTTAACATCCTTAGTCATTGGGGAAATGTAAATTAAAATGACTTTGAGAGTCCGTCCTAGCCAGTCAGAATGGTCAAGGTCAGTAAGACAGCTCGTGCTGAGTAGGACGTAGGGAGAGAGGAACACTTGCTCTCCCACAGTGGGGATGCAAATGTTTATAGTCACTATGAAACCAGTGTGGTTCCTCGAAAGGCTTGGGACCCAGTTACCTCCAGGTCCGAGACATTTGAAGAGGAGATAAGATAGGCAAATCCCATGAAACATAAATTACTAACTTTATTTAAGAGCAGATAGTAAAGAAAACATCTCGTATGCTAAATGAATTCCAAACCCGATGGCTGGAACTGTCCTCCAACACGTGAGATCTACAGTCCACTCTGTACAAACTTTAAAAGCTCTTCGTCCATTCCATGAAGCTGATGTTACTGTGCATCAAAACCAAGAAATGACATGAGAAAGTGCAGGTCGGCACGCATCAGAGAGCACAGGCACCTTCCACAACTTACCAGCAAATGGACTTCCAAGGCGTCTGACAAGTATCAGTGTATGATCAACACGTGGGACTTATCCTCGAAATACAAGACCAAGCTAACACTTAAAATACGCAAAGCTGGAGAGATGGCTCAGCAGTTAAAAACGCAAGCTGCTTTTGTCGACAACCGGAGTTTAGTTGCCACCAACTACATCTGGTGGGGCTTAGAACCCCTTGGAACACCAGCCCCAGGGGGAACAAGACGAATCTGGACTTGGGTACCTACACTCATCGTAACATAGCCACAACACACATAGTCACACATAATTAAAACAAACCTGTGAGCAGGGTATGGGAGCATACACCTTTAATCCCAGAACTTGAATGACAAAGGCAAACAGATCTCTGTGAGATCCAGGCTAGCCTGGATTACACGGAGTTCCAGGCCCACCAGGACTATATAATGAGAGTAATGTTGTTCCGTGAGATAGAATAATAATAAAAATTAAAAACAACCAAAGTAGTTCACAATATCAGACTCAAAATAGAAGAAAATATGATGTCTCATATACAGCAAAAGCCTGTGCCAAGACATGACATCCACCTATTCAAAACCCAAAATACCACACATTCACCCACTCCCAATTGGTTTGATCTTGTGCCAGCCAAAATGCTGGCAGAAATAGAGTCAATGGTCTCGAGGCCCCACCCCTACTGAGGAGCTCCTTGTAGGAGCGGTAGTTTAGAAAGATCACTCTCTTTTGAGGGTGTGGCTCTGGTAGGCTCTCATGCTCCAGAGTACCTATCCATACCCACATATGGGTGGCACTAACTGGATTTAGGAGCTTATAAGAACAAACAAATAACAATAAATATAACATTGGAGGAAGTCCTGTGACAGCTACGTGGGGAGCTGGAGGGAAAACGAAGGCTAGTCATGATCATACTTCATTTTATACATGTATGACATTCTCACGAATAAAGAAAAAGTGCTGGAAAGATAGCTCAGTGGTTGGGGGCACTTGCTGTTTTTGCCTAGGACCTGAGCTCAATCCCAAGGCGACTCACAGTAACTGTGACTCCAGGGGATCTGCTACCTCTTTTGACCTACACAAGCACCCTGATGGATGTGGCTCAAACAAATGCAGGCAAAAACATCCACTCTTGGGTCATGGGTCATCTATGAAAAGGGTACTCCATGGAAAAAATACTCCATCAGATTGGCCTGTAGGCAAGCCCCTGGGACATGTTCTTTGTTAATGATAAGTGTGGGAGGGCTCTGCTCATTGTGGGCGGTGCTATCCCTTGACAGGACATCCTAGGTGGTGGAAGAAAGCCGGCTGAGCAATCCCCAGAGAGCAAACCAGTAAGGAGAGTTCTTGCCATCATCACAATGGACTGTGAACTGTAACAAAACCTCTTCCAAAGCTATACTCAGTCATGATGTTTGTCACAGCAACAGAAAACAAACTAAGAGTGTCTATAAAAATACCTTAAAAAACTCAAAGTAGTTCATGTAAAATCAGGAGTGAGATAGGGCCGTCTATTCTTTCCACTGGAATTCAATATAGGGATTCAAATATAGCTATAGCAATAGGATAAGACAAAGAAACTGAAGGGATACAAATAGGAAGGCAGGCAGGCACCAAACTACCCTACCCCTCTACTTGTGGACATTATAACCCTATGCACCCCACAGGAAAAGTCTCAGAAATGTCAAAGGTTAGCAAAGTGAGACACAAAATCAACAGCAGTCCTGTATACCAAGAAGATTCCCGAAATGCTGAGAAAGAAATAGAAATAGCTCTTAACAGCTTTTTAAAGCTCACGATCACTTTAAAAACCATTAAACAAACCATCAGAGCTCTAAGACCCCGAAGAGAGGGGTAAACATTAGAGATGGAAGGACTTTTCACACTCACGGACAGACAGGATTAGTCTCTGAAATGACTACAGTACAAAACACAATTTACAGTTTCATGTACAATCCTGAAATTCATACACCAAGACAAAAGACTTGGAATAATTGATGCAATCCTGAACAAATGAATAATGCTGGATTTCAAGTACCCAACTAACTACTGCAGAATAAACTGCAAGGTCTTCTACAAAAACAGACACACAGTCCAAGGGGATAGAGCAGAGCACCTAGAAATAAACCCACGCAGCTACATGCTTCTTTTTTTAAACACATGGGATCTGAAGTGTGGTTAATACACCCAGTGAGACCCCATTGGAGAAAATCAATTTTCCCTTGACAAGTGGGTATCAACTGCAGATAGTTTGGTGGTTAGGGGAAGGGGTTAGTAGCTTCTTCCCCTCTCAGTGTTGGTACCCATCTGGCTTGAACCTGTGCAGGCCCATGCACGCTGCCACAGTCTCCGTGGCCACAAGATTTCTGACCAAGATGCTGAAAGCATACACTGGAGACAAGATATCCATCTTCAATAAATGATGCTGAGGAGTGAAACTAAATCCCCAGCTTTCCTCTGTATAAAAACAAATTAAAACTGATCAATAAAGCTCAATGTTATAAACATCTTAAAATTCTAATAATTTTCTTCATGGAGCAGAGGGAAGTAGTTTGTTGTTTTAAATACAGGTGGTTACTCTTAGATACTTTTTCTGCAGAAGTTTCCCATATTTTTTCAGTCTGAAAAGGGTCCAAATTACCCAAGTGCACTCCCTGTTTGGGTTTCCACCAGATGATCTGAACCAACCTGAGAAGAAAGCAGCTCTACACAGAGAGTAGGAGAACAAGAATAGAGATCCACTGAGATTGAGGCAGAGATGCTGAAATGGCCAGTTCATTTATAAGGGAATAATACACACAAACATCTAGGAAAAAAAAGACACAATAACCCATAATCCTCCACCCCATAAAAACAAACAAACAAACAAACAAAACAACAAACACGCCACCAAGCACATGTGATTTGTCCTGGAGTCAAAGAGAGGGTTGGCTGGGTGTGCTGGGGTTGGGGTTGCTTGTTTGCTTTCTGTTTCTTGATCCAGCTGGCTGCCTGCAAGTGTGTTCACCCCAAGACAGCTCACAGGCCAGTACATTTGCTACTTACGCACTTTTCTCGATCTTAAGTTAAAAAAAAAAGTATGCAGAAAAAACAGATCTAATTGTTGCTTGCTTGACTCACATGGATGAGTAGATAGCAAATATCCTAGAATTAAAAAGCAACCACATCCTGAATTTGTAAGATGCCTCAAAGCTTTAGTCTAACACGGAAGGGCCTCCACAAGGGTATCCTGAATTTCCGGAAGAATATGCCAATCTCTTCCTTCACACAGTGAGGACAGCCAGAGCCCGGGAAGGATGGAGGCTGCGAAGGTGCTCTGCCTTGAGGAGTAGACAGCACATAGCCAAGTCCCCCAACAGGGAACAAGGAAGGGTCCATGCCTTTCCTATACCCACAAAAGGACTCGGGAGTGGTGGCACAGACCCACCTTTCAGGCATTCAGAAAGTCTGTGGTTCTCAATCCTAGACACTTTAGAATCACCTCGGATACTTTAAAACTTTCAGATAAACTGGGTCAAGGGTGATGGTGAGAAGGCTGTGAGGGCCTCTGTTTCTCTGTCTCTGTGTGTGTGTGTTTTATTTTCCCAACCTCCTGCCTCCACCTTCTGAATTTGGGAATTATGGGCCCATATGGGAATATTGTTGTTTTATCTGACTGGTTCTAACTATGCCCATGGTTTAACAAGCTTACTGTTGGATCATTTTCCACTTTCTACTCATCATTACTCTCAATACTTTGTGTTCTTATATCTTAGCCAAAAAAATTGTGACTACTCTGATTTATAGGACTCTGCTTTTCTAAGCATCAGAGCCTCCTCATGCAATGTGAGCAAGTCTGATCAGTTTGATTGCGTTGTCAGGAAAAATCCACACTTGTAGCTAAGAGACGGTAGCTGGTGAAAATAGTTTATAAAAAGAAATTCCGATGTATTACTACTAGTGGCAGGGGAAGCCGACGACATGACAGAGAATTGAGATCAAAGGCTGCCAAGCTAGTTTAGACTGTAGGCATATTACAGTCAGCAATGTAAGTGATCTTGAGTATAGACAATCAGCTACTTCTCTCTTGGTAAACAGACTTCCCAGAAAGATAAAGGGGCTTTTCAAAGGAGCCGAGATACATTTCAATACTTAGGCCTTTTCCAAACACTGGAGGCTTACGTAGATACAATGTGTCAGTTACACTGTATCCTAGCAACATCTCTCACAAAAGGAGCGTATGTGATGCCAAGCAGGTCCTCCGCCTGGTGCTTAAACATTGAGGAGTGAGCCTTACTCTGGAGAAATATGCTCTAGGAAACTCCACAGCAAGGATGTGCCATCCTACCCAAGGATGCAGGTCTCCTACCCAAGAAAGGAGGCTCACAACAGGCATTTTCAGGTCCAAAGTTTCACATAACGTACTTGTTTTTTACTCCCGATGCTTCAGTGTAACCATGACTCCATACTGCTGGGGCTCCAGACGCATCTCCTGCTAACGGCTGGTCAATCTTGAAGCAGCGGATGTTACTAGGGGGAGAAAGAGTGGCAGGAATCATTAGGGACAGTGAGCTCTGCTCCTTTACCTGAGAGATGACACTGCTAAACACTCCCCACTTTCCACCTGGACTGCTGTGTCCAGTGAACGAAATATTTATGGGCACCAGGAATCTGCTCCTCGGGTGCCTTACGCTGATAATAAGAACAAGGGTGCAGATGTGGCACAAAGCCCATTTTTACAGTGACTGTAAAGCGGCAGTTAGACACCGGCAGATTGCACACTACACGTCAACTCTGGGCGTGAGTAAACAACACAACTTAAGACAGCACGGATGGCTCAGTTGGTAATGTACTTGTGGAAGCTTCAGAAATTAAATTTGGCCCCTAGATCTGCATAAAAAGTTGCAATGCCAGCACTGAGGAGGCAGAGACAGGACCCCTAGTCAGCCAGCCTAGCGTATGGTAAGCCCCAAAACCCAGTGAGAGTCCCTATCTCAATTAAAAAAAAAAAAAAAGTGGATGACTCCTGAGGATCAAGGGTGATCTCTGGCTTCCATGAGCACCTGCACACACATGAACATGAATACGGACAGACATGAATAAAACTAAACTTAAAAGCAAACAAGAATTAACTGTCATGTTGTTATAATTCTTATACCATAAACTGGGTACCCAAACTTGAAAAGAACAAATTCACAGTTGCGTGGTAGAGAATTCTTCAGTATTTATCTACAAATCCAATTCTGTCTATATCATCAATTTAAACAAACACTACTGAGGATTCTCCACTCCCTAGATCTTCCAGTGTCTTCATTAGGCATACAAACCATCTACATTTAGGCTAATACCATACAGCAGACATGTAAAATTATACTAATCAGTTACTTGTTCACTCCATGTTCTAAGATGTGAGATTTGGATTCTCTCTCAGCTAATGACTACTGATGGTGTCCTTCCACAGACACTGATAATCTTTATAGATCAAAGAATTTTCACAGACATAATTCTATTTTCCAATAATTATACAAAAAATGCTAATGCTTCTCCTCATTCAAAAGTCTTTGCCTGAGGCCAACTGCCTGTCTAGCTAACTAGGTAACTAAGCAGCCTCCCAAGAGGATGGTTGTGTGGCCTCTCCAACACGCTGACATCTGGAAAGGACTGAACCCTGGACAGTTCCCCTGTGGGTTCACTCCAGCTCCTGGACAAGCGCTTCCCCAATCACAGCACTATGTGGAAATTCTCCAGAGTTACTAAGACGACTCTGGGGGTACTAACCAGAAGGTAACATTTTCAGTATTATGATTCATCCTTAGTAATTATTTTTTAAGTCTGAGAGCACGACGCCTTTACCGCAGAAGGTCAGTCACTCCAGTATCATATGCTCACTGCAGAGACTTTACCAGATTTTATCTATGCAAATATAACTGCGGGATCCCTTACCTCCTATCATCTACCTACCTGTTTGTCTGTCTGTCTACCATCTATCTATCTATCTATCTATCTATCTATCTATCTATCTATCTATCTATCTATCTATCTATCATCTTGCATCTATATCATCTATGGTGGTTCAGCATATTTTTCTATGTTCAGCATATTTGTCTATATTATGACACAAATACTTTCAAGTTACTTTATATTCATTTCAAATATAACTAGAAATATCCTGATGATTATCTCTGTGCCTAAAATAAACACTAACTGCTTTTTAAGATGAAAGTGTGAACTGAGGATCTATGAGCAGCTGATGACTTCTGGGGGATAGAGTCAGTTTTCTTTGAGGGTATGGTATAGGCTGATCACATTCCAGGGGATGGCCCCACACCTGAGTTTATATGAGTGGATGAGTTATTTAAACTCCACAAAGTTTTGAAGATTGGGAGGTAGGAGTACATCTAGAAGGAACCAGGGAGAGAGGTTGGAGGTGGGGGGAAAAAGACAAGAGAAAAAAATGAGGAACGAATAGTTTTGGTATACAGACCCCTAACCTACATGACTATTTTCTTGACAGAACAGGTCGGCCACTTTTAAAGAACTGTACTAAGTCCGTCTTATCTCACAGAGCCAAGCTGAAGTGCTTGAATATTTTTTTTTCTTAATATACTAATAAGCTTAAACAGTTTTGAATTTCTTTTGTTAAATGTTAATGCCCTTGGCTCATTTTCTATTTTTGAATGAAAACATTTTTTGGAAAAAAAAAAGGATTTATTTTTGAGTCTGTGTACGTGCACATGCATTAGCATGTGAGCAGGTGTCCCCTGCTTCTCGGCCAAAGCAGCACACGCTCTTAACCGCTCGGCTGTCTTTCCAATCCAAACGGAACATTCTTTACTAATAATGGCAATGCTTTAAATTAGTTTTCCAAGTATTTTTCTCAGCTATAATTTTCATTTTAGATTTACTTTTAGCAGTTGTAGAAATTGATAAAAATGCATGTAAACTTTGTGTGTGTGTGTTAGTCACATATACTGATTTCTTTTATTGAGAGTTCCTCAACCCTTTCTGACATAAAAGATAATTTCTAGCTTATGAATACATTCAAATTATTTTATTCTACATATTTAACTTTTTAATCTACCTGGAATTTATTTGGTATAATTTTTCTCTAAATAGCTAATCTGTATAAGGAGAAATCTCTATACAATTCTTTTGTATCTCTTGGAAACAGGTTTTCTCACTCTGTAGCTAAGGCAGTCCTATAAATCACTGTGTAGCCTCAGCTGACCTTTCACGGCAATCCTCCTGTCTCAGCCTAAGTACTGGATTACAGGTAGAAGCCATCATGCCAGGCATTGATCAAATTATTTAAAATAAAGCTTTCATATCAAAAATACTCATGAAGATGGAAATATATGTCGATATTTCATGGTACCTTCGCTGTTGAGTATTTTAGGGATGATGCCAGTCATCCCATCAGCTTACAGGGCATGAGGAGACTGTGGTCTGTGGACTGAGGGATCTAGACGGTACCCCATACACAGTGAAGAAAACCCGGGTCCCGTGTCTCCCCTGGTTCTCTTTGTTTAGGCAGCAGTCTTCAGTTTTTCTCTTAAGTATTTAAAGGCCGGCAAGTGAGCATTAAATAGACCAGGTGGCTTCTGACCATAAAGCTGGTCTTTAAGCATTGATTTCTGTTACCCAAAAGGATTACTAATGGTCCAGTCACCAAAATTCTCATCCTTTCAGTTTTTTCCTAACATGGCAGATGACTCCCAAAAAAAAAAAAAATAATAAAAAAATAAAAAAATCCATTGGTGAATAAGAATATATGGTGGAAAAAATGACTCTGCTGAGCCACCAAAGAAGGCTGTTCCTAAAAGCAAGGTCTGAGAAGTGCAAAGGAGAGAGCAGAGACCCCTCACGTAATCCTCCTACTTAATGGAGAATACTGAGAACACTCTTAATACCTGGTGCCTGTCCTTGGAGTGTGCTTTAGGCATGTGCAGACACTTACACGTAGAGTGTGCATATTTAATTTGAAAAAGAGAAGGATAATATGTGTACAAGTCTCTTCATGAGGTTCATTTGTCTAATACCATACTATAAAGACCTTTCTGATTGCTTCTACAGCTCGACATCAGGATGCTCATAGCTGTAAGGTATCTGTGACACACAATTCACTCAGTTATATTAACTGTATTTGGAGTTCTGCAATGAATATTCACACAGTGGCATCTTCTTTACTGATGCTACCCTTAAACTTCAACCAGTCACGCTCCAGCGTCCACCATGAGCTCTTGAGAAGGAAGAAAACCTAGTAAGATCTAACTGTAACTACTTTGCATTTTCAGGTTTTTTACAGGATCCAGATTTTAGTTTCTAATAACGTCCTTCACATCATGTCTCTCTTTCAAAATGTGTCCGTGACA
Organism: Uromys caudimaculatus; assembly: GCA_028551405.1. NCBI lineage: Eukaryota > Metazoa > Chordata > Mammalia > Rodentia > Muridae > Uromys > Uromys caudimaculatus. The sequence continues at coordinate 86,299,552 of CM052711.1, read as the reverse complement.
TTTGCATTAGGCATCACAATCATGTCCCCACCGTGGATGGTACACTCCCTTCTGTCTTCTTTCCTGCGGCATATATGGCTACTAAGTCAAAAGAATCTTCCTGTTCAACTAGTTATGACGTTGTAAGCCCCGCTGCTAGCGAACACGTGAAGGGCTGCAATGCTTTGCCATACTCACTTGAGCAGCTCCAGGCTTTTGTGGTCCAGGGCAAGGCGTGGGTTTCCAGTCAGGTCTAGCTCCTGCAGTTTAGGTGGCAGGTTTTCGGGTAATGTGATTTCACTCAGCTCATTACAGCTCAGATCTACACACTGATGGAAACAAGAAAAATGATCTGCAGAGGCTGTAGGTTCCACATCCTGAGCTCTGCAGATGAGCACTGGTCAATAAAAAAGGGTAGTTGCCTACAGCTCTGCCACAGACATTAAGGTCTTGGCTACATAGACTGTTTTCGCTTTCTTTGACTCTACCATTAATCTTTTTGATTAAAGTTTACTTCTGCATTTAAGATAAAGCATTAACTGAAAAAATCTTAAGGGTGGGCCCTTTTTCCATGGCTTGTATCTGTGCTTGCTTGGATCTTCAGGGTTATAATCCCCTCATTAACACGAACCCCAAGGGCCTTCTTAATGCAAAACAAAAGGGAGATACAGAACTTTAAAAACAAAAAGAAACTTGGACAACAAGAAAATAAGTAACCCAATTTAAAAAATGGGGTACGAATTAACCAGAGTTTTCAACAGATGCAACACAAAGCCGAGATAGATGTAAAGAAGTGTTAGCTTTCTCAGCCATCAGCGAAATCTAAGCCAAACCTACTGAGACATCTTACGCAAGTCAAAACGGCCAAGATCAACAAAATAAATGACAGCATGAAGCAAAGATATGGGCAAAAAGGACACTTACTCGTGTCTGGTGGGAGTGCAGACTTGTACAGCCACTATGGAAACCAGTGAGGCAGTTCCTAGGAAGCCTGGAAAAGATCTGCCTCAAGATCCAGATATAGCACTCTTGGGCACATACCCAAAGGACTGCACACACGATTACAGAGATCCCTGCTCACCCATGGTCACTGCAGCTCTATTCATAACAGCCTAGACAGCTATCAACTATGAATGGATAATGGAAATGTGGAGCATCTGCACAGTGGAAAGTTATTCAGCTGTTAAGGAAAAGGAAATTATAGAATTTTAGGTAAATAAATGTTACTAGGAAAAAGTCATTATCAAAGGAAGTCACCCAGAACCAAAAGGGCAAATGTTGTGTGCTTTCTCTTAGATGTGGATGCTAGCTTTTAATCTCTGGATTTGTGTGTTTCAGTCTGAGTAACATCAGAGGTTCTGCACTAGTAAGAGACAGGTGGGAGGAGGGGATCTTCCACAGCAGGGATAGAGTATAATGCTATAAACAATAAAGGGATACTAGGAGGATTGGATGGGAGAGGGACTGCGAGGAGGGCAAAGGGGCGAATGTGGTGTGGGACACCTAACACCAAAGGCCAGGTGGAAACCACATGGAAGCCTACGACTTGTAGAAGCTTTCTAAGAGATAGACATGAAAGGACTCTAAATGGAGCCACCACATAATAGGGACCAATATTCCAGCCAGACATCATATGCCACCAAGTAAAACCTCCAATGCCAGGAATTGGCTACATCTTCTTAAGTCTACTGGCCAAAGGTGTCCCATGGAGCCCCCAAACATCATAGTTTATTATTGAGTACTTTCCACAGTTTGATGGTAAGCCTCTGTGGCTGAAGAAAACACTTATGTTATCAAACACAGAGAGTCTGAGCTGGTGCCCAGCTATAAGCTTCAGTCCTAGTGACTAGTGTTCATGTTACTGGGTGCTACTCTGCATGCTACTGGAGGAGAACGGCAATCATCAGTATCACACAACTAGCTACAGATCATGATCTACAAACCAACCTGCCTGCAAGCATACTGGTGTACGAGTGGTACGGATGGCGGTAACCAACCACTTTTTGATTCGATGTAATCAAGGCCCTCTCCAAGAGACAGAGCCCATACCTAACACTGCAAAAGTTGGCAAGAACCTGAAACTAGATAGATGACCAACCTAGGGGAAAGCCTACAACTATCATTCTGCTCAAGGAGCATAGCAATAAATGACTCATTATGACATACTGCTATATTCATAGATCAGTGTTTCACTCAACCCACATTAGAGAAGCTTCTTAAGGAATTAACCACAGAGACCCACAACTGGACAATGTACAGAGTGAGAGACTTTGGAGCACTCAGTCCTGAAGGGGATGTCTTTATTAAATCCCTCACCCCACGGCTCAGGGAACTACCGAGAACAGTAGGTGGAAGAGTGTTAGAGCCAGAGTGGACGGATGGATGATTCCTGGGAAGCTCTTTCAGACACATCTGGACTAATACACATAGGAACTCCTAAAGACTGTGGCATCAGGTCCCACTGCTAACCAAGAAGCTGGTCACAAAGAACATCAATGGAAAAATCAATTTTCTCTGATGGAGTGTCCCTGGGTATATTAACCACATTCCAAGGCCAGCCGTGTGCCCAGAGGTAGCTGGACTTAAAAAGAACAAACTTAATGGTAGTTTTGTGGGCTTTTGTCTCATTTTGTGTTGTTGTGGCACTTTTTGTCTTACTGGCCTTTTGCCTGTTTGTTTTTATTTTTGTTTCTGTGAGTTTTTTTTTTGTTTGTTTGTTTTTGTCTTTTTGTTTCTGTTTATTTCTATTTTTGAAAGTCAGAGTGAGAAAGAACAAAGCTGGCTGGGCAGGAAGGTGGAGAAGATCCGGAAGGAATTGGGGAGGGTATAATCAAAATATACTATATAAAACTGTAATTAAAAATGTATTCATTGATCTTCCATCATACATGTAGGAAAAGATTCATAATGTAAGAACAGAGAAGACGAAAACGGTCTTGGGCTGCTGCATCATCAATCTGGGAGTGATATCAGTCAGTTAGTGGGAGGAAGGACTGACCATGTCAGAGTACCAGGTGGGCAGGCAAATCTCTGTCATCCAGTTGTACCTCCTGACAACTATGTGACTACAAAGACCCAGAATTCTGAAATCACCATAGGAATGTCTATCAGTCTACATTAGAGTCAATGGCTAGATTATGGAGATTTTATTTAAAAAAGAAAAAAACAAAAAACAAAAAACAAACAAAAAAACCCAACCAAACAAAGAAAAAAAAAACCAAGCAAGACTGGAGAAAAAACATGCCTAAGAAGATAACTGACCAGAAATAAGCCTACCAGTTGACTGAATCCATCTGAGCCTACGTTTTACTGTAAGAACAGAAGCCAAAGTATAGTACTGCTTTTCTAAAGTTGTACTTGGATATAGTTATCCAAGTCTGATTAGTAGTTAAACCCAATCTGTAGGTAGCCTTCCTTTTGTTGACATGCACTAACTAACCTCACTGATTTTTCTCAAGTAGATTTTGGATTTAGTTACAAGAATTTAAACTGATAAAAATTACAACAGGATACATAATTGTTTTCTAAAAGTCCATACTCTCCCACACAGCATTCAATTTCTTTAGATACTGGATTTCCTGAGATAAGAAATTAATGGCAAAATTCGAATTGAAGAAAATACATTTGGTAATAACAGATCAATTTCTTGATGTCTATTCTCTATTACTGGCTCTAGGTAGCCTGTTACAATGTTATAGGGTGCCTGGCACACACTTCTGCAGGCTTTGGTTGAGTCTTCTACAGTTTTTGTGAGAAGAACCAATATTTTCATAGTCAAGTAAAGCATAATGGTATTTTTAAAAATGACAAAACATAACGTGAACATGAGATTTTTTTACTGAAAAAGATCTGAAGGAAACTCTGAAGTCATCCCAGGCAGTCTTCCACATTCTGCAGGGCAGGGGCACACTGCGCTCACCCACAGGCAAGGAGAGCATGAAGGAGGCCACCTCATGGCTACCTCTGAGGATCACTCCCCGTGCCCCTTTGTACAGGGGGAGGGACTTAATACGTATGAAGAGCTAGCACTGGTTATGTTTTTATCTACTCTGTAAGATGAGGTTCGGCCTGTGGGAATTCAGAAGCATCTGGGGGAACTAGAGTTTAAAAACAGATGGAAACAGAACCAGCCAGAGTGCCCCAATTTTATAAGAGAGAAAATACGCAGCTCTGTTCTGCTGGTCTGTTCCTGGGGAGACCAAATGGCCATTTTGTGCTTGCTGCTTCTTTCCCAAGCCTTTTGAAGTACTCTGCCCCGAACAAGAACTGACCGAATTCCCTGGCTGTCAGAACATTTCCTAAATGATTGCTCTTGAATTGGTTTCCAGGACGCAGATGCTGTCTCTGGACGCAGTGCAGAAGCCGCCCTGACCTCACATGAGTCTCGACCTGCATCCTGACCGAGCTGCTTTCCGTGGTCTCTGCGCACCTGCATCCTGACTGAGCTGCTTTCCATGGTCTTTTTTCGTATCCACGGCAGACTGCATGTGAACTGTGAGCTAAAATCAGTCCTTTCTCCTGTGAGCGACTTTTGTCTGGGGGTTTTACCCCAGTAGCTAAAAGTAACTCAGATGTAAGTACTGAAACCTAGGATTTCATGCAATTTAGTTATTTGTATTTTAAACAGGATATTTAGAAAGTAAGCAAACAAACAAAGAAGTCCACAGCAAAAGAGGAAATTCTCTACACCAAGGAGTTTTGTGATACTAAGTCAGGCACAGAAACTAAGCAGAACAAGCATCACGATGTCATATCCCACTGCGTGAAAACCAGCACAGCACAGCCCAAAGCACATGTGGGAAGGAAACTCTTTGCTGACGTGAAGCCTGGGGCCCGTGATCACGCACAAACCTTGACTTCTGGGAGCTGCATAACCTCAGGGAAGACTTCGATACAGTTGGAGTGAGCGATCACTGTGTGCATGCGCCTGCAGCTCATGATTGTTGTTGGGATGGCTTTCAGCTTATTCCCACTGATATCAATTTCTTCAAGTTCCTCCAGTTTTGCCATTTTACTACAAGAAATGGGATGGAGAATTATCGGTTAACTATAAGACAATTTAAATGTAGACACCATGAGAAGAAAGAGAAACATGACTTTAAAGATGCACTCATAATAGTCATTTTTATAAACACTTTGCACTGTTGCTTTTGAGCAGCAAAATGTTTTGCCATTTCCTTTCTTCTTATATAACAAACACTTAAGTTCAACTTTTAAACTAGCAGCACGAAGGGAAATGGAGGTTCTTTTCCTCTGAAATTTTCTTTTACTACATATCTTAGTCTGAATTCCAGTGGAAATCCTACTTAAACGGGTCAAAAGCCAATGATAATCACTGTAAGCGCTTTGAGCTTAGGATAAGGGCATGGCTTCTTATTAAGTAAGCTTTAGTCCTCAGACCCAGCACCCAAGTGAATGATTACAAAGCAGAGGTGAGGAGCAGGGTAGGTTGCAGGTTACAGTTCATCTCCTATCCTTCATTCCTTATTCAAGATGGCTACTTTCATGTCTTACTCATCCTCTACGTAGACGGTCGCCTCAACCTTACTCTAACTACATGTTTCAATGTAATTTAGCATTTTATTTAAGAAAACTTTTTTTCAACCATCTATAATTTTAATAATGAAAGTGAGCAACTAGGGCACGACTTAAGAACCAGAGTTTCACACTCTCTGTCAGTCTGGAGGACAGAACAAGTCCAACCTCACAGCACTCACTTCTTAGATCCATTTCCCACTCTGGTGATGAGCAGCCAGGGACTGTGACAAACCTCATGAGCTTACAGTCCCTGCTACTTTATCTATTCATGCTTCCACTTCTTCTCACACATTTGAAAAATGTATCAAGAAATGTCAGCTCCTCTCAAATGTTAAAGATTATCTCTTTCTTGTCTTGATATAAACCTATGCCTTGGATATAACAGTAAGTTTTCTTATGAAATCATGTCTTTTGGTATCATAAACCACATTAACCAGGCTCTATGGTTATAGAACAAATAACAATATAGAGCATAAGGCAGTTAATTTATGGCAGCTGGAATTCATGTATGTTTTACTATGCTGTTCCGCACATTTAAAAAGAAATATGAAGAAATCAATGGGTAATGAGACATGGAAAATGAAGGAAGGTATGAAAACTAGGTCCAAGGAAGGAAAAATTTTCATTTCTCAACACAGAAAGAAGGCGGTTGAGCAATGGCTTCATTGCTGGAGCATGCCCCCAACCATCTGGTTGGTGGTCTAACCTTGAAGGAGATAGAAGTCTTTCAGTAGTGCACTTTCTAGGGAGATACTACATATCATAACGCCAAGGGAAAGAAATCATGGCAAGATTAATTTTTTCCAAGTACATAAAAATCTTTTGTCATCTTCATGTTGCTGAAGTGGGTATCTGCAGCATAGCCTCAGAGCCAATGATTGCTTTTCGTACATAGATACAGTCCAGAATCAGATAAGAGAAGCCCTTTAAGTCACATTACTATGTATGACCATGCCCACTCCCAAAGCATTATCTTTGCATTCCACAGTAAAATACAAATGCATTGGGGGGGGGGGTAATGGGAAAGAAACCTCTATTTGCAAAACCAAAGTCAACACTTCCCCTCCCTCTTCAACAGACTGGGAGGTAGCCCTGGGAGCAGAAGGGATGTTGGTTGATTTGATGCCTGTGCTGAGCTGCTGACCTGCAGAAGACCAGAAGGTCAGTATTTGCTTCCTGATGTGTAGGTGTGTGTTCCAAGTCCTAACTTGGAAGATAAGTGTCAGTGAAATGGACAAGCTCAGGGCTCTGCAGAGTCAGACAGGATGCCATTGCTCTACCAAACAGAAAGATAAAAAACAAAACAAAACAAAACAAAAACAAAAAACCTTCTCAGAGCAACCGTTGCAATGTCAAGCAGTTTCTTGTTTGTTGAGGTCACCATTATATTTTTGTCTTTTTTTTTCTTTCCTCTCTCCCTTCCTCCTTTCTGTGGTGCTGAGGAGGGTATCTTGGGCAGTCTGCACGATAGGCAAGCTTTCTAGCCTTGTGCTACACCAAGTTTTCTTTCGTGTGCATCTGTGTGTGTGTGTTACATGGATGTGGTAGTGAGTGGAGGCCACAGTGGATGTCTTTCTCCTCCCCCCTGTAACTTCGGAGACGGTCATTTGGTGAGTGGCCTTCTACGAAGGAAACAACAATTCCTGAAGACTTCTTGCTTGAACATGGAGCTCAGTGATTGGCTACCTGTGCCAGCAGTGGGCAGGACCTGCCAGCTGGTCTTCCCAGAGCTGGGACCACGGTTCAAAGCTGGCATGCCTGCTTTTCTGTGAACACTGGGGAGTCAAACTGGGCTCCTCATGCTTGTGCTGTGAGCACTTTACATAGTGGGCCATCCCCCAAACCAAGTATGAACAAAAAATGGGCTCCTGCCTAACAGACCAACTTTTTCCACAAAACAAAAAAAAGAACAAATAATTTAAGTATAGATAGTATTCACTAAGTGTTCAAACAACACCATGAATAAATTTAAAACTATAAATGCACTGTTTTACTAAATACTATATCAAAATAATCTCAAAAATTGCTACTATTAACTTTCTACAACAGTTTGTATTAGATAGTAAATATGAACAAAATCTTATCAAATATATTTTAAAATTTTCATTGCTTGTTTATGTTTATGTGTCTGTGTACAAGTAGGTAGTTGGAGAGTCCAAAAGAGGGTGTCAGGTCTCCTAGAATTGGAATTATAGGTGGCTAAGCCAGATCTGGGGTAAAGAAAACAAAACTTGAGTCTTCTGAAAGAAAAGCAAGCACTCCTAACCACTGAATCAATCACACACACCCCCAGTGTGTGTGTGTGTGTAAATATGTGTAAGAACTCAGCGTGCGTGTGTAAATACGTGTAAGAACTCAGCGTGCGTGTGTAAATACGTGTAAGAACACAGCGTGCGTGTGTAAATACGTGTAAGAACACAGTGTGCGTGTATAAGTATGTGTAAGAACACAGTGTGTGTGTGTATAAATATGTGTAGGAACAAAAGTCTATTTAAGAACTAAAACTTGCCGAGCAGGGTTAATGTATGCCTTTAATCCCAGCACTCGAGAGGCAGAGGCAGGTGGGTCTCTGTGAATTTGTGGCCAGCCTGGTCTACAGGGCTAGTTCTAGGACATCCAAGTGTACACAAAGAAACTTTGTCTTCAATAAAGGAAGGCTCTCCTTTATCACTGTAGAGAAACCCACTCTTACGTGTACTGATGCTATTGCCCACCAGGATACTATTACTTGATAAGATTTGATTGCCAACTCTTTGTTAAAAGGTAATTTGTTAATTTATCTTTATTTTACGTGTATGAACATTTCGCCTGCATATGTATGTGTACTACATGCATGGTATCTCTAGAGGTCGAAGAGGTGCTGGATCCTCTGGAATTGCAGTTATAGGCAGTCATTCGGGTGCTAGAAACCTGAACCCAGGTCCTTCTCAAGAGCAACAGGTCCCATCTCTCGTCACCCCACATTCCAGCTCTTAAACACAACATTAGTGAGTTTGCTTTTCAAATAAAACTCAGTAGCTAAAAAGAAGCAACAGAAAAGAAAAGAAAACAAAACAAAACAAAAAACCCAAAAAAACCACCCCAGCTATTAAAAACAAATCTTATTTGAAAATCTTAAGAACATTCTGGTGGTTTGGGTTTTGGATATATTCATATTAGAAAAACCAATGCAGTTGTTGTAAGGGAATACTTTCTGGTTTCAGCTTGCATACCAGATAACTGTAAATGAGGACAAAGAGCAAATATACTTTAATCACAACGGTCCAGAGCTTTTCGGTCACTTCTCCCCCTTCTGTGAACATGTATATAAGAACAGCACTTCCCAAGCCTGTTACCTGGCCGGGAAGCTCTGAAGTCGGTTATAGGCCATGTGTAGGATCTTCAGACGGGGGTGCCCTGTTAACAAGGGTACACACTTATCGGTGAGGCTGTTGTTTGTCAAGTACAACTCCTGTAATATACTGCTCGTCTCCTCAGACAGTGTGGCCGGAGGCAGGGTTTCCAGTTTGTTTGCGGATGCATTCAGGAATCTCAGGCTGCAGAGACAAAATACAGGAAAGTCCATTAATAAGATGGATCTCTAGTTCAGCTCCTTCAGTAAATCCAGAAGCTCCATGAGCAGGCAGAGGTGGGAGTTGGCTTTAGAAACAAAAAGACGGGTCCTGGCTTCAGGGAGTTCAATTCAGCAGGTGTATGGATCCCCAGCCTACATATCATATGTTATGTTGAACATAATAGCTATCTGGAATTAAGCTTTACTGAAATGCCAAAATCACAGGAAATGCTTTTTATTATAGTTGGTAGAGAATGAAAGAGGAAATGCTAATAATCTGACTTAAGGAAGAAAGCAGTAATAGCTTATTTTTAAAATAAGAAATTTATTATACTCAAAACAGTTCAGTTAGATCACAATACAACTAAACCTTTTCTTTTTCCATGAGGTTGTACAATATTTTACTGTCAAATATTCACAGCTATTTGAGGCAATCTATCTACCTTATAGCAGATTAATGGACTACTGGTAGCAACAGGAATGAATTATAACTACTGAATGAAGGGCTGGCTCTCATAAAAACAGTGGTGAGAGCAGCCATACAGAGCTGGACACAGCTGGATACACCTCACAGTTTCATCGCTACAGAGTCCCAGTCAGACAATACTGCGTGGTCAGAGAAATCAGGGTGGCTACCACCCACAAATGGGAGGGAGTCAATACAAGGAAAGGCTGTCTGATTTTTCTGTCTCCTTAGACTGAGTGCTAGTTATACAAGTCATCAGGGCCTACACTTAGGATTCTGCTGTGTGCTTTCCCATGCTTACAGTCTACTTCAAGAAGATTTACACTCAAACAAGCAGGAAAGACAATGCATGCTGCCATGGTTACCTGAAGATGGTGTGAACAATGGGTCAATACAAACAATAGGTTTATTCCTAAGATAACCCAACTCACTTCCTTCCACTTCCTGTGAAGCACACATCAGAGAACAATGCACAGCTGAGGACAGGGAGAGAACCGGGCTTCAGTCACATCCGAAATCCTCCAAACGGACATGAAGGACAAGGTTGAGACAGAATACGCCATAGCTCTGGACTCAGACACCAGGCTATGCAGTGCTCAGTGCACAGGGTCACCAGCCAAAGTTTGTGGACACCTCCATGTGCCCACCACAGAGATCTACCATAAGGAAGTAAACCACTGTCATCGTGCACAAACACCTGGTATAATAACTGGGCAACATTCAGAGAATAGGAGACTACGAAGGGCTCAGATCTAATGGGACATGCAAACCACATCCAATCCTTCAGGCTCAGGGGTCATCCTGAGAGAAGGGGACAGAGAAACTGTGAGAGACAGGGGTGGTAGATGTCTGTAAGGAAACGGTCTTTTCCAGATGCAGCAGGGCAGGTGAGCATATGAACTCACAACTTGTGACAGCACCGATAAGGCCTTTTCAAGCTCAAGCCAGGAAAAAAAAAAAAAAAAAATCCCAGCATGAAGGGGACAGGTGGGCCTGAGGGGACAGGTGGACATGAGGGGACAGGTGGACCTGGGGGGACAGGTGGGCATGGGGGGGACAGGTGGGCATGAGGGGACAGGTGGACCTGGGGGGACAGGTGGGCATGGGGGGGACAGGTGGGCATGAAGATCCAGCCCTAGTAGAAGAGCTCCTGGCATTTGAGAGCCTTTGGGAAAGGAATAGTTAGGGATTTTTTTAGCGGGAGATATCCGAGCTCCAGTGCAATCCCCTCCAAGAGGATTTAGGAAACACAAATTAGACTCATTGGACTAAAGGAGAGAGGGAAAGTCTGAGAACACGACACAAAGCTGGACAGGGAGGGAAGTATTAGGGATCGGGGAAAAGCTGGAGAAGAGGGGATGAATATAATCAAAATACATTGTATCGAATTACCAAAGAATTAATAAAAATATTTCAAACTTCATCTTGGATTAAATATTGGATACGAGTTCTTGGCTGTTCTAGCATATGTTGATAAAAAGGAATTTTAAAAAGGAAGAATATAGAATGTTGGATACAGTTATTTTTTATTTTGGAAAAATTTAAAAGGCTTATATTAGGAACCCACCCTAGTACTGTGACTCTCAGTCCTCACATACTAATTTAACCTGCAGTTCTGCATACATACCCCACACTCATACACACCCCACAGCATTCTTTATCTGAGGAAAAGCAGCTTCCCCAAAATTAAAGAAGCATGTACTCTGTTGACATTTAAAGAAAACAAGGGTGGGTAGGTGAGGGTTGAAATGGACTGTAGAAACCATAAGTAATCACGGGAAATTATAGCTGGGTTACAGAGCAGAAAATAAAAGGCCACTCAGTTTTCAACCTGGCCTTGGCTAGGAAGAAAACCAGGTTCCGCTAGAGTTCCTTATATTTTAGGTTCCATTTCTACAAGCGGATTTAAATATATCAGTTAAGAACTTACTGTACAGAATTACAATAAATTAAAATTTAAGGACTGCATTTTTATTGCCCTTACAATATCATGCAGTAGGGTCACTGGGAACCCATGTGACAACCATTACAGTACAGTCCTCTAGGGAGTGTGCAGTTAAAGACACACAAAAGCCTGCAAAGGAATGGATTCATGAATATTGGTATATTTTAGACCAGAAAAGGGAAAATGTTGTTCTAAAAACACTGACACATCAATGTTCATCTATAAAGCTGCAAATGGAATTTCAAAAGTTCTCCCATCTGAAGAGGAGGAAGAAAATTATTTCCACGAACTTCTCCTCGGCAGCCTGAAGTTCCCAGCTTGTATGGGACTCTCTACTTTCCACGGAAAATGAAGAGTGGGGGAAACCTTGTACCATACTCCTTCAGGGAATGAAGCTAAGTTAGCTGGAACTATGCTTGTTAACTCCAAAGAGTGGTTTTGAACCACATAAAGCACAACTATGCTAATGACAAACATGTGGAGTGGCACAATTTTTTATTTCATCACGATCTCAGGAAAATTATGTGCAATACCCACTCTCTTAAAATAGTCTTTCTTCAATTTGAATATTATACCAGGAGCTGACCTGAATAGACTCAATGGTCTAGATGTTGTCCTTCCTCCAGAACGAACAGAAGGAGGACTGTAATGGGGAAAATCCTCCAGTTGACTTCATGACAAGCTCCAGCAATGCTCCCTGTGTGTTCAGCCTGAACAAGCTATATTCCTTAAGCCAGTATGATGTGCTATTCTTAAACTTTCATCTTATCAGCGTCTATAATATCAGCATGAAAGACTGTTTAATGAAAGATGTTTCAGCCATGTAGTTCTGCTCACAACATAATCGTCTAATTAAAGAAAAGGTAATAAAATGCTACTCACGCTTTCATTTATAAGGTGCTTTATAGGAAGCGGAGGGCACCCCTATTTTCCATCCCCCTGTATGTTCTCATTATCCTAGACGTCCCTCATTTCAAAGAAGACAGAACCCGAAGCAGAGAAAGCCAGATCACTTGGCAGTGGTCACACAGAGATGAGCGGCACAGACAGGAATCTCATCAGTTTCAATGGCCACTACTCCTTACCCATCTCTCCAGAATTCAGATGTTGTTAGAAACAGGTGTAAAACCTTCTCCAAGGACAATTTCACAGGCCCTTTTCTCCACAGCTGCTGGGGTCTAGCAGAGACGGCTAGCACAACGTGAAGAGACTGTGTGCACAGCACTTCAAACTCAAGTCTTATAATCAATAGCTCTGAGCTCAACACCTCTTCTTAGCAGAAAGCAAAAGGTACAGATAACAAGGCACAGATATGGTTCCCTCTCAAGAGGACCTGGGAAGCCATAGCAAGACAGAAAGCCACTTCTTTCCTCTAGAGCTATTGCTCCATCTTGGCACACAATCCACCTTACTCTGTGGTCCTGTTTTGTTTGATTTTCAGAAGCGCCCATCACCCTGTAATTTTACAGACATTCTCTTTGTAGAGCAGTACAGGGCTCAGTGCTACAACAGACTTACCCCGGGGCAGATCACCAGGCACAGTGTGTTTGGATTAACTTTCGGGATAGCTTCTAAGCCTTGCTCTCTATCTTAATCCAATGGCCAAGATAAAAAATACTTTTACGTTATTGCTTCACTTCTGTGTTTGGTATTTTAAGGTGTTACACAATACTACCTACATTTTTTGTTATTGTTTATCTTTTAACATCTACTTTGATGAGGCAAATATTCTCAAGGCCTTTCCAACATTTTATGATGGCTACTTAGCACACATGTTTTCCACAGCTAGCCTATACATATGAAATACACATGTGTAACTCAAAGTTCATGCAACAGCACTTAAGCCTTATTCTGTGATATATAGTGATTTGTGCCATTGTGGACTTTTTGAGACAGGATTTCACTGAGTAGCTTAGTCTGGCTTCAACTAGAAATTCTTCTGCATCATCCTTCTGAATGCTGACACCACTGATAGGAGCCGGTAGGCCGGGCACTACTAACTAGAGTTAGTTATAGCTCACTATCGTTAAGCTATATCCCTAAGCAGTTTGAAACCATGATCACTACTATTGATGGTGTAGGATTACTGTGAGAGAGTAAAGGTAAGGGTAGAGGACATTCAATCTTACAACTACGTCAACGCTATGGGGATGGTCTAAGGGGTCGGACAATAAAGGCTTTAAGTAAACACACAAAACAACACACCGTTAAGCTGTTGAACACAACAGTACTGCAGATACACCTTCAGATTGAACCCTACGTGCAGCAATTACCCCGTTGTGTTCCTCCCGGGGCAGCACACCACGCTCGCTGTCTTCTCAAATCATGTATTCCTCTTCTCCTCTCACTAGTCTGTCTCTTAAATGACTGATACCTTTGAAGGTTCCAGATAATCATTTTGCAGAATGTTACTTCATATTTGTTGCTCCATGGTTTATCAACAGTAGAATAAGGTCACATAAAATTGAGGTGGCCTGCTAGGCTCATATATTTGAAAACTTGGTCCTCGGTTTGTGAAACTGTTTGGGAAAGATTAGGACACATGGCCTTGTTGCCGGAGATGTGTCACTGGGGGTAAACTTTGATGTTTCAAAGCCCATACCATTCCGAGTTAGCTCTCTCTTGTTCTCTTTCTTTCTGTCTTGTGCTTGTGGATAAGATATAAGCTCTCAGCCATTGCTTGAGTACCATGCCTGTCTGCCTGCTGCCATGTTTTCTACCATGATGGTCATGGACTCACCCTCTGAAACTGTAAGCCCCATTAAGTGCTTTCTTCTAAGTTGCCTTGGTCATGGTGTCTTAGCATAGTAATAGAAAAGTAAGCAAGACAAGGATGCTACCCCATATTCTTTGTTTTTCATCACTAGCATACAGTTGTGTGGATGAGGCTTCATATGAGTTGCTACAAAGTTCCTCAGTAGAATAAGGTCATGAAGAATGTTACTCTATGTGGGTCGCTCCATGGTCTATCATCATGAGAATGAGGTTGTGTATTTTTGGCAGAGACCAAAGGTTGCACCATTCTCAGTGTACCATATTAGAATGAACACATAGCCAATGTCATGCTACAGTCAACATTAACTCAGATTACTTGGTATTATCAATTATAACCACTTACACGCCCATTTCCCCCAATCTGCTAGTTATTAAATTTGCAGAGAAATCAGTTAAGACTGATATCTTAAGTCAATATCCCACTTCTTATCATATTTTCTCTTTAAATTTTATTTATTTATTCATTCTTATGTATATTGGTGGTTTCTGTTCATGGTTTCCTGCTATGTAGAATCAGGAAACAACTTGCAGGTGTCGGTTCTTTCCTTTTACTATGTGGGTCTCAGGAATCACTTGGGTCATCATCTTGAGTGTCAAAGTGCCTTCACCAGCCGAGCCCAAATTGTTGGCTCTTGCTTTAGTATCTTTTAACAATTTTTTTTTTCCAATAATGTTAGTCAAAATTTGTGTGACTCTTTTTACTTATGTTAGCTATTTGGAATTAAACTCTAAGGAGAATTCCTATTTATTTACTCCATTTTTTACTTTGTGTAAATGAAGACTTGCAGGTA
The DNA here is from genome assembly GCA_028551405.1 of Uromys caudimaculatus. NCBI lineage: Eukaryota > Metazoa > Chordata > Mammalia > Rodentia > Muridae > Uromys > Uromys caudimaculatus. Next base: position 86,284,505 of record CM052711.1, on the reverse strand, counting down.
TTTATTTTATGCTACTGAGAATAATTTATTACTCTCATTTTGCATTTATTACTAAGTCTATCCTAGAGACAGCATGTTTTTTGGCTTACTTTTGAGTTCACCTTGTGTTTAGTCAGCTCCAGTGTTAGAATCTGTCCTAGTTTACTTCTGTAAATTTCAGAGTGCTTTGATATTTTTCTTCATATAATTTTTGACCACTTCTTAAATTTATTTCTAAGCATCCAATCTTTCTTGATGTCATTTTAAATGGGGATTTATAATCAACATACTGACTTACACTGTCTATTTCTTGTACATATAAAGTGGCTTGATATGAATTTTATATACTGTTAACCTACCCAACTGAACTCTTTAAGAATGTGTTATTTATTAGCGCCTCTAGAGTTTTCTAGTATGCTATTATATCTTATGTAAACAAAAAACTTACCTCTTTATTACTAATTCTCATGCCTATTATTAATTTTTGTGTAACTTCATGGCTAATATATCTAATATAACATTGAATAGTAATAGAAATAGTGGGTATCCTAGTCCCATTACCAGCCCTAACAGGATACACCCCAGGGGTTCCTAATGGTGGCTCATAACCATCTATAATGTTATCTGATGCCCTCTTCTGGCCTGTAGGTATACATGCACTCATATACATAAACAAGTAAATCTTAAATTTAAAAAACGGCTATTAGAGTTATGGTGTGTATATATAGGGTAATGAAGTACCCCTGTGGTTTCCCACTTAAAAAGTGGCTTAACAGTTACGGTGTGTGTATACAAGAGTGACAGAGTATCCCTCAAGGTGTATCTTTCCATTAAATGTTTTTTGTCATATAATTCACAGTTCACAAATAGATACACAACATTTTGTTCACCAATCTATCATCTAATGGACATGAATATTTTACTTTTGAGGAGAGTTTAGTTTAATCATATGCATTAATATGTGTGTGTGCATGTATGTTTGATGTTTTGTCTCAGCTATTATAATATTACATGCAGACACACATTTTTCTTCTATAGGATTTTTTAAGAGGAAGCTGGGTTTGTTCCAACAGTTACCTAGTCCTTAAACATTGTTACTAAATGATTCCCAGATCCTAACAATGCTGTGTGTGTGCTGTGCATATGCAAGCAAGAGGTTAATGCTGTCCTCAGTCACTTTCCTCCTTAGCTTTGGAGACAGGGCCTCTCACAGAACCAAGAGGTCACTCATCCAGCTAAACTCCTTGTCTGACAAGCTGCAGGAAATCTTCCTGTCTGTGTTCCAGCAGCTGGGCTTCAGGCATGAGCCACCACTTCTGGCTTTCTACCCATGGGGCTGGCAATCTGCAGGTCTGCAGGTTTGTACAGCAAGCGCTTTACCAGTTGAGCCATTTCTCCAGCTGGCCCGTTGGATTTTTATATGATCGTTTACTGTCTGGCTTGTTGACTTTCTACTGTAAAATCTTCAATGTGCTGCCAAAAATATTCTTTAGATTACAATTTTAAGTACCAGTTCTGTGAATGTTTTGTATCCTCCTTCTTCAAGGACTTACACAAAAAGCTACTGTTTCTTGTTCCCTCTTCCATTCACATTAATTTATTTCTAAGTTCTTCTTTATGGCATTTTTAGTTTTCACATCTAAGTTTCTGTTTACTCTTAAAGAGAACTTGGCCTGCTATAAAAAACTTAGGTCATACTTTGATCAATTTTTAAAATGTTGCTCCATTATTACTTTGCATTAATACTTCTGGGGTCTGGTGACTATCTAAATATGTGTCCTTTTAAATCCCTTTAACCAACTCTGAAATGCTTTATTTTTCAGAATCTAAATCTATTAGATCTGAGAGTTGATATAGAGTGTCTCAGTAGTTCTTGTCACATATACTGATGTGTCAGAAAAAATCTGCCACACCCCTCTCTCTGTTCTGCAAGCTCTCGATATGTAAATTCTGCTCCTTCTGGGCCTGTTTCCTACACCCCTTTATCTCTAACCTCTTATTTCTTCATTGCACTTTCACTTCTCTGCCTTTCTTTAATGCCTCTTTCTGAATTTTTACCCTTTATCCACCCGGTAATATACTACTCATTTATAAAATGACTATTATTGTCTTCCATTTTAGGAATTCAAAGACCTCTCTTCCCATTTGTCCATTTTTGTTCTTAACTTCCCAATATTTTTCATTTTTATATATGTAAATGCCCACAGATATATTTAATTCAGCTTGGAATGTTGCCTTACATTTTTGTCTTAATGTTAACTTAGAGGAGGATGTGTGTTCTTTGTTTTTCCTTAGGCACTGTTACTATGGATATGTTTGTCATTTCCCTGTTGATTTTCATGGCATCTGGACATTTATGGGAGTATTTAAGGAATTTTTAAATTATGTGCATATGTGTGTAGGCTGGCTGTACCTGAATACAGTGCCCGTGGAGGCCAGAGGCATCAGATCTCTCAGAGCTGCAGTTACAGGCAACCTTGAGCAGCAGAGCCTGGATGCTGTGAAGTAAACTCTGCAGGAGCCATGGGTCCTCCTAAGCACAGAGCCACCTCTCTATCCTCTAGGAGATTCTAAGTCACTGGGATCCCTATCCTGAAGAATTCTGTTTGGATTGAAAGCACATGGATGCTGTGTCCTCCATGGTTCTGTTCACAGAACACTCCTCTACACTCCTGTTCTTGCTCTCCTCCCCTCTACCAGGCCACGTGAGCAACCTCTGCACTACATTCTACCTCAGCGTTGGATGGTAGCTGGAGTCCATGCTGCCAGGTCCCTCTGCTGTCCTGCAGCGACTCCTTCTATACTGCTTTGATATGCAGCCTGAGAGTAAGATGGATGGAAGGGAATCTGAGGCTGCTTGTTGAAACCTGACACTTCCTTTTCTTTTTCTTTAGGTTTTACCTCTTTTTGAGCTAAGATTGGAGAGTCTGTCACTTAGAGGCAGCTAAAAAAGCAATGTTGCCCATACAGCTGCTCTAGGTCAGCAGCTCACAATGTGCATGCACTTCACAATTACCCAGGGAGCTCTCCGAGGAGCACCATCTCATCTTTAACCCTCGGTTACTCTTGACAAGTGAGTCAGGAGTAGACTCACTATCTAACTGCAAGGGTTCCATCTTGTGTGAAATTCACAGCTGTGCACACCTCCCACCCTAATGCATTCTGTGGTTTCCTAAGAATAGATGACCCCTGTAAGCACCAGCAGATCAAATGAGGGTTCCAAAGAGTGGGAGACAAAGGCCACCAATGCATCCTGCAGAGCAGACAGCACTCTCGATGATACTCTTCAGAACATTTAGAACCCTTGAGTAAAGCCTTCGAGATCATCCCTGCTAACCCCATGAATTACTCATCAAAATGTGATCCTTTCCAAAATCACAGAGTTGGCTATCATCTAATTCTCACCCTTTCTTTTGCCAGGATGGAGGGAAATCTTGGAAATTTTCTGTGTAGTGTTCTAAATCTCATCGGCTGATTCTGTTTTGACAAACTGGTCTTGATTTTGATGCTAATATCCCCAAAGTGCTACCGTCTACAGATATTTGAAAAACATAAGAGATAACGTATATGCTCTATCCTAAGAAAACTCAATTTCTGTGGATAAGTCTTCCTTTGTAGGAATGTGTCAGCAGAACCTCCCATGTTTGGTAGACCTTACATACTAGAATTATGACACTGGCCTTGTTAAACATACCCGTTCTAGCTTTCTCTCTAACATCTGAGTCAGCAGAGTAGAGATAAAAGGCAGGAATCTGCCAGCCCTCTAGAGGCTTCTGAAGACATGCTTTTAGAAACACTTCTAATCTACCACGTCTCTCAAAACATCCCAACTTCAAAGACAGCCCATATAAATAAGTGGAGGCAACTCGGCTTTTCAAAATGCCAGAAATATCTGCCTTCGCCAAAAGGCACCAGTTGTCATGGTCAATTGATGGCTCTCCTCTGATTTTCTGTTCTCTTTTAGCGCCTTTGATATTTACACATATTCTTTCTGAGTCACTCAAGCTTATGGTTTATGGTGTGACTAATACTCTAGGGGTAGTTAATGAGCACAAGAGAAAATACCATGAGCCTCACTGGCACATGGATGTCCCCTCCCCCACCTCCCACCTCTAAGCATCCCTCTGCTACTCCAACCAGGCATAAAAATAGATCTGGGTCCCACCAGGGCTGGGGTCTATGCAGCTTTCCTTTAAAAGCATCTGCCCCAGCGTTGTTAGGTGGACTAATTCCATCGGGAGAAGCTCTCTGGCCATCAAATGTGCACGAAGATGCTAGGTGGACGGGGAGTCAGTCACTGCCAAGATTCTAAGAAAGAACAGAAGGATAGAAGTAGCTCTGGCTGTGACTCATCCACTCTGGCAACCCATGGGGAATTACCTAGCCTTTCTCTAACCATCTGCTGGTGACAGTCATGTATCTGAAACTCCTTTGGTATTTCCATCATGAGAGCTCTCAGCAAAAAGATGTCAGCAAGATGAGGATTAGAATATTTACCAGTTTACCCAACAGAATCAAATTCTTCTCTCAAGATGCAAGATCACAGTCAATTTCTTAACAATATATGGTCCATCAAATTTCACATCCACCTACAACTTTGAGTTATGAGCTTATATTTATTTTAAAATACATATTTATTTTAATTGTCATAAGTGTACATATATTAATATTTATAGTGTGACATTTCAAGTATTGAGTATGAACTGCCATTTTTGAAAAACAATAAAACTCAAAGGTGAATAAAAAACTTAAATTCATAACCTGGTGATCAAGTCATAAGAATGCTAATAAGATGGACCCCAAGCTCCAGGAGAGACATGATGTCACCTAATTGAAAGTAGATTCCCTTCTCTGGTTACCAGAGAACTTCCTGCTAATAGGGAAAGCAGATCAATACGTGCTAGTTCTCAGCTATTTCTCACCTAGAGCTGGAAACAATTTATTATCACAGAAAGTATTTTGTGATAACTATTGTTAAGATTTGAATTACAGAGCAAGCTGACAGAGTAACTCAGGTGGTTTCAGTAGTACCTGTAGCTACCTGTTAAACACAAACAGTAAGGTCATCTCATCAGACAGCAGTAATAGGCTGTCTCTATTTCCTGTTTTTTCTATCCTCTTAAATCTAACTTCTATTATGTCCACTGTACAGTTTTGTTTTCAAGCTATGCATTAGAGTCGAAGCGACTTGGTGGTAACAGCTACAATCAGTCATTTTCAATGTCCTACAGCATCAGGTACAGGGGTTGAACCATCAACCATGAGGAATCACAACTGAAACCATGTACAAGAAATGTGTGCCAAGGCTGCTTTCTGAACAGCCCCAATCCTCACCCGGTGTTCTCCTCGACAGCCAGGACTTCACTCTAAGGCGCTTACAGACCTCCACTGCTGACCATGACGCAGACCTACCTTTCTCCCTCCTCTTCCTGTCCCCCTCCTCCCAGCAGCTGCCAAGATTCACAACTTGCCTACATGGTGGTTTTGCTCTCAACCTCCAATTATTTAAATGCTTACTGAATTTCAAAAAGAAATTAGAATTTTACTTAACATTTAAATTAATCTCTCATTCCAAATCAACTTCTTCAAATGCTTAGATACAAGTTATTTCGGAAAAATGTTCAAAATTAATTTACTTAAATATGAGTAGAAGCTGGGGAAGTAACTCAGTAGTAAAATATTTGTCTATAACCCAGCATACATCAGGCCCTGGGTTCAATTTCTAGCGCTTTAAAAAACTAAAGTTAAGTTTTTAATTACTGGGAATACCTGCCCACTGTGGGCGGCACCATTCCCTGGGTAGATTCCTGGATTGTGTAAGAGTAGAGGACTGTGTATTGGTTGAACATTAACATGAGCACATTAATTCACTGTTCTCAGCACTCAACTATGCATGTGATATGACCAACTGCTTCAAGTTCCTGCTGCCTTGACTTCCCTATAATGAAGGGATTATGAGTTGGAATTGTGAGGCAAATAAACCCTCTCTTTTTTAATTTCTTTTGCCAAGGTGCTTTACCAGGGCAACAAAAAATAAAATAAAGACAATCAGATAAGCTAAGCCTAAAAAGGCCTGTACAATTCCTGTCTAAGGAGCAGTGTAAGAGTTCACCTCTCATTTCCACGATGCATATTTAAGTACAGTGTAAAATACCTTTCTCTAAAGAACAGTGAAATTAGAGAAGATATGCCATTCTCTATTGCATAAAAAATGGAAGAAAGATGGCTGGCTAAACAATGTATTTATACACCTAGGAGAGAGAGAAGATCCTACCAGTGAGCTCAGATCATAGGTGATGAAATCCTTAGTGACAGGCCCTGTGTACAGGCTGAGGTAAATACTGAAGACAGGGAAAATGATTTACCTGTCAGCCTTCATGAGGAGGTTTGGTGGGAGCTCAGTGATCTGATTATGCTGTACATCCAAGACCTCCACTGATGTTCTCTCCAGCCGTTCAGGAAGCCTTGCCAACCGGTTGTGTCCTGCCAGCAATTTCCGGAGACTACTATTACAAAACAAGCTGTATGAAAATGGACAAAAGGAGAAGGCAACTATTTATATAAAGCTAATTTAGGATGAGCATTAAAAAAGAGAAAGACTTAAATAACTATCATTCCACACATTATACAATTCAGTGCAAGCTAACAAGTTCATTTTAAATTTTTATTAGATTTATTTATTTTAGTTAATGTATATAAGTGTTTTCCCTACATGCATGTATGTACACCACATGGGAGCCTGATGCCTGTGGAGGTCTGAAGAGGGTATCTAATGTCCTAAGACCAGAGTACAGATGGTTGTGAACCACCATGTGAGTCCTAGGAACTGAACTCAGTCTTAACGTAGGAGCTGCCAATGCTCCGAACTGCTAGGTATCTCTGCAGCTTTAGCAGGTTTATTTTAGTATAGACTTGGAGCTCTTTGTATCTCAGTGCTTTCTATATTTGTTTCATAGAAGGAGACACTAGAGAGCTAATCCTGAGTAAGAAGGTGAGCTCTACAAGGCTGTATGCTTCTCTAGACCCACAAGGCTAAGGTCCTGTCCAAGCACTGCTGAGCTATCTGTCCAGAGAAGATGAGCAGTAAACAAACTCTTCAGAGCATGAAGCCTTTATAAATACAACTGAGGAAATGTTACACTTTACTTCATCTCTACTTTATAACTTAAGCCTTCCCCTTTTCTCTCCCCAATGCCTGTAAGATTTAGAGATGCATAGTTTTATCCTACAGAGAGGACAATGGCTGGGTTCAATTAACTACAGCATCAGGCCACCAAAGGCTAATGCGATTCAGAGCAATCCTTCTGGATATTATATACACATTAAAATATCACTTCTTTATTCATAGATTTTCATTAATAAATAACTTGTTTTGTTAAACTCATCATATACCTTCCTTAGAGACACAAAGTTTAAATATCGAATCAATTCTAATGAATCACTTTTGTGTGAATACTATACCACCAACTGGATTCAGTCCAAATCTGTAGCTTAACACCCAGAGGGAGGAAGCAATTGGTATTGGTTTTGTTCTGCATTAAAAAATACAAACCAGTAAATTCTATGACAGTATAGCACTTGGCATTTCTCTGAATAAGCATTTGTTTAGATCCCCAAAAGCCTGTACTGGTACAGAACCAAAGATTGGCTTTGGGAAAATGGCTAAAAAAAAAAAAAAAAGAAAAGAAAAAAAAAACTCAGCTAAAATGACATGCTGCTTGTTAGACTGAGGAACAGGAGTGAAACACAAGGCAATGGTAAAAAAAAAATTCCAACAATTTTCTTCCCTATATGTGGCCAGTCTTTTTTCAGAGTTGTTCTTCTAAAAGCACTGGGCATAGGCTGTGTTTGTCTGTCTCTAGTGATGACTGCTGAATGGGGGTTAATTAAATGCCCAATTAACTAATACTCTGGGGCAGAAAACACTTTTAAATGGATCAGACATATGGGTATTATGAAGGCTGAAGAATGAAGAGAAATTAATCATGTCAATGACTGAAATGTAACTTGGATGCATTTTATTATGGCACAGCAAGACCTATATACGCCATTGTAAACTTTCTAGGTGCCACATTAAAAAGTAAAACAAGACAATTCTTATTGTATGACTATGTCTAAAAATGCATTACTAATACTTCACATGTGGTATCTCTCTACCTATAGTTCTCCATTAGAACGAGGTACGTCTCAGATGCTTGTGTGTGTGTGTGTGTGTGTACATGTACATAGATGACAGAGGTCAGCATTTGCTATCTTCCTCAATCATTCTTTATTTTTTTGAGGCAGGGTCTCCCACTGAACCCACAGCCCACCAACTGGCTAAAACTGGCTAGCTACTGAACTGTAGGGACCTGCCTGTGTTTGTTTCCCAGTGCTAGGGTTAGATACATGCACCCACACTTGGCTTTTTATGTGGGTACTAAGGATCCAAACTCAGGTTCTTATTCTTGTGTGATGGGCACTTTAGTGATGGAACCTTCTTCCCAGGCCTTCTCAGACTTTTCAGAGTCAACTAAAAGAAGACTAAAGTAAAAATCAAATAAAGATTTAACTGAATGTTATTTCTATCATGTGGGGCAGTGATCTGTGATGCCCGGTTGAGCATGGGCTGGAAGCTCTGGGAGACCCGGTTACACCAGGGACCAGAATTTATGCTTCTAGCCAACGCTCCTGGGAAATTCTTCATATCACAACCCCTGTATGGAAAGAGGCCTGGCGTGTGAAACTTGTGTATAGGCAAATGAGGCAACGATTAGGGCTCCCAAGCTGGCCAATGGAAAGTATCAACTACCAAGCCCCGCCCCCTCTCTCAGAACTATAAGTAGAACAC